>NW_021026765.1:179362-239825 GCF_004153795.1 Camellia sinensis | reverse complement strand
TAGGGATATTCTTTAAGTTCTATATATTTTAGCAAATATATGGTTGTTTTGATGATGTTCTTGTGTATTCGAGTTGGGGTTTGATTTGTGAAGTTTTTACATGATTCAAAGAGGGTTTTTCTCAAATTTTCTCCAAGTCTTTCAATTGATGAACTATGAGAATGTTTTGGAAGAAAATTTTTTCAAAATAATGAGAAACCCACCTTTTGGAAAAACCCTTAGACTTGAGAAAGTCGAGGAAAATGTCGTATTGATGAAGAGTAAGAGTTATGTAATAGTTGGGGTTTCTATTTGCGTAAAAATCTTTTCAAAAATGAGAAATCCTAGCATTTGTGAAAATCTTAGTTTTTTTTTTTTTTTTGGGAAAATTAGGAAAAAGTTAAGATAATGTAAAATCATGAAATGTAGAGATTCATTGTCATGAAATGGTAAAGAAATTGGCATGTCCATTATTATTATTGAATATCCATGAAATAGAAGCTTGTTGTTGAGAAATTGATGAGCATAGCATGTTGATATGCTAGTGTTGAGAGAATGAAAATGATGAATAATTGTTAATTCTTGGAACATATATATTGTGTGTGTATATATGTGGGTTAGAAATGTTTTGTTGTATCACAATTGAGAATTGTGTGGTTGAAATTGGAAAAATTTTAGAATCGTAGAAAATGAATAATGTATTGACAAATTGCATTGTCATTTCATCTCATATTGCGTACTTTCAAATTGTCATTGTTGGAATTATGTTTTGAAAAGGATTGTTATTGAAAAGGAAATGTTATTTTAAATTGCTTTGGGGTAAATAAATTTGGTAAGTCCGAATAGGTTAGTTATAAATTAAGTTGGCTTGAGGTCCATGGTAAAAGACCAAAAACACGTGCGGAGCAGGTAATAAGCCTTCCAATTAGGAGTCGGTAAAGAAGGCTTTGGTAGTGTTGGATATGCCTACTTGCATACATCAGCTTAGAGATTACCTGAGTTGTATTTACTACCCCTTTAGTGATATATTGAAATCATTGGATTGATTATGCTTTCGAACAAGCATCTTGCATGAGATTTTCAAATGAGAAAAACTTACATTTTTGGCATGGCATGATATATGCATCCATCTCAGGAGATTGTATAAAATATATATACTTTGTTAAGATTTTTGTATTAGGCTTTATGCTCACCCTAGTAGAACTGTTATAGGAAATGATGTTGTGATCTCGTCGAAGTAAGGACAAGGAAGATTTTTGGAGCACAAGGCTCATTTAATTGTGTTTGTTATCAAGCCAAGGCTAATGTCTATGGGTTGAGATAACCGTTTATTTGTAACTAGGTTTAAGCCTTGGAACTTATAGTTGTGAGACATTATTTTGGGTTTACATTACTTAACTATTGTCTTTACATGCTATAGATTTTGATTCTAGAAAGTAGTGAATGTATAATCACTTGTGGCATATTTTATAAATCTCTTAAGTATATCACAAATACAAATTTGGTGACTTGATGATTAAATGGACGATAGAAATCATAAATCTTGTTCACATGTGAAGTAGGTAACTAATCGAATAGTGGATTGTATTAATTAGCTAATTTGGGATTATCAAATGTTAATTAATTCAAGGCGTTACACTTTAAGACCAAATGGGACTCTACAGGCAGTGTCGAAAGATATAAAATACGTCTTGTCAATAAAGGTTTACTTAAAAGGAAGTCATTGCTTATAAAGAGACTTTCTCTATGGTTTCATTGAAAGACTCGTTTAGGATTATTGTGGCACTTGTGGCTCATTATGATCTAGAGTTTCACCAAATGGATGTAAAGACTATATTTCTTAACGGCAATGTTGAAGAAACCATAATGGTGCAATCGTAAGGTTTTGAGACTAAGGGATCAGAACATTTGGTTTGCAAACTAAATAAATTCATCTATGGCTTAAAGCAAACATCTAGTTAATGGTATCTTAAGTTTTCCCAAGTGATTGCCTCTTTGGAATTTAAGGAAACACTGTGGATCAATGTGTCTTATCATAAGATTTTTGGAAGTAAATTTACTTTCTAGTGCTATATATTGATGACATCTTACCAGCTAGTAGTGACATAAGTCTATTGCATGACATTAAGAGATTTCTATTAAAGAATTTTGAGATGAAAGATCTTGGTGACGCATCTTTTGTGATAGGCATTTAGATTCACTGTGATAGATCACGTGGTATAATTGGCTTATCACATAAGGCATATGTCGAAAGGGTGCTCAGTAGATTTGATATGCAAAATTGTGTACACTAGGTGATAAATTGAATTTGCTTTAATGCCCAAATAACAATATAAAGGAGAAATAAATGAAGGACATCCCTTATGCTTTAGCAGTTGAAATACTTGGCAGATATTTGTACACTTCAAGACTTCAAGTTTTAAACTACATTGAAAAGTTGTTAAAGATTTATTGCGATAATAAAGTCACTGAACTTTATTCTAAAAATGACAAGAGTTTGCCAAAAATTAAAACATATTGACATAAAATTTCTTGTTATAAAGAAAATAATTTGGAATCATCATGTGCAATATTGAGTATATTAGGATAGACTTCATGATTGTGGATCCGCCTACTAAGAGCTTACTACATAAAGCATTCAAAGATACATGTAGCTTATATGGAAGTGGTTAGTTCTAGTGATGTGTTTTATTAGTAAGTCTGTATTACTCTTTTTTTAGTTAATTGACACTTGTAGTGATCATTTTTAATTTTTGGATGATTCTAAAATAAAGATGTGTTTTTTCCATTGTGGTTAAACATAAAAGTTGAAAAAAATAATATAGGAACTTTTTGAGTTATAAAGTTGGACCAATTGAAAATAGACATAATAAAGGATCATTTTACATGAAATTTTCATGCTACACATCCATACTTGATCTATGCCACTAATAGCATTGGTATTTGTGACCATGGATGGGTCTTGCTGTGATAAATGTGACAAAGGCCGCTATAATCCTATATTGATATGTTTTAGTGGATTAGATTGTTTCAGAGATGACACTCATAAATTTTAACTGTAAAAGTTTGAGCTCATAAAGTTAGCAATGTTTAATATCAAGTTGACTTAAGTGGCCCAAGTGGGAGATTGCAAGGAATTTTCTGTAGATAGGCCTTTATAGATCAAATAATTATACATTGTATATTGTTCAATGAAGTATGAGTGGTGTCGGTTAGGCCCATTAAATTATGATTCATACAAAAACATGACTGGGTCATGTACATATCTCTAATAGCACATTATTTTTATCATGCTATGTGCACTAAGGGAGTATGGGCTAAACCATATGTGTAGAGACCAATTTAGGCTCACTTGCAATTCCATTTATTTATGATGGGCTAATATGGAATTGAGATTTTATAAATATGTGGTTAAAGTCCCCACTCCAACCCTAGCCTCCATCTCATATTGAACTCCTAAAGTTAACAATGTTTAATATCAAGTTGACCTATGTGGCCCAACTGGGAGATTGCAAGGAATTTTCTATAGATGGGCCTTTATGGATCAAATAATTAGACATTGTATATTGTTAAATGAAGTATGAGTGGTGTCGGTTAGGCCCATTAAATTATGACCCATACTAAAACATGACTAAGTCATGGACATATCTCTAATAGCACATATTTTTTAACATGCTATGTGCACTAAGGGAGTATGGGCTAAACCATATGTGTAGAGATCAGTTTAGACCCACTAGTAATTCCATTTATTTATGATGGGCTAATTTGGAATTGAGGTTTTATAAATGTGTGGTTAAAGTCTCCGCTCCAACCCTAGCATCTATCTCATATTGAGCTCATAAAGTTAACAATGTTTAATATCAAGTTGACTTATGTGGCCCAAGTGGGAGATTGCAAGGAATTTTCTGTAGATAGGCCTTTATAGATCAAATAATTATACATTGTATATTGTTCAATGAAGTATGAGTGGTGTCGGTTAGGCCCATTAAATTATGATTCATACAAAAACATGACTGGGTCATGTACATATCTCTAATAGCACATATTTTTTATCATGCTATGTGCACTAATGAAGTATAGACTAAACCATATTTGTAGAGAGTAGTTTAAGCCCACTTGTAATTCCATTTATTTATGATGGGCTAATATGAAATTAAAGTTTTATAAATATGTGGTTAAAGTTGTTGGAAAAAATGGTTTAATATAGGCATATTTTTTAGCCCAAAATTGAGTGGGCCCCGAACGTATTTTGGAGCGGGTCCGAAGAGGTGAAGTGTTCCTTGTCGCGTGGCAAGTCACACGGTGAAGACGGAACATCAAAACCATTTATGAGTGAATGAGAAGTTGACATCGTTTTCGAGTCTAACATTAATTTTTTAGATAAAATTCATTTGAATTTTTTCAATAAAAATTATTGTGGGAATTTAATTTAATTCTAAATTTATTTTTTGGTTTCCTTAAGTGGTTTCCTAAAAATGATTAAACTATTCAAATAGTTTAATGTGTATATATATATATTTAAATAGTTTAATATATATATATATATATATTTCAATAGTTTAAATAAATTAAGTTCCATCAGGTTTGACTATTTCATCAACGGCTCCAACGGTACTATTTTCAATTAATTTGGAAAATATGTTCCAAGTTGGAACGGTCAAATTAAATGTTTGAATTAGTAGTGCACCTGTTCAGTCCATACTACACCTGTTCATTACATGTTTTGTACCTGTTCGGATCATTTTGTTTGCCTATAAATACAATTCATTCCAGCAGTGTTGGGATCCGAAAAATTCAGTCTCCAACTTTCTATTTGCTGTCCAAACTATTTTTGTTTGCATTTCTCTACATTCTAGTTTTAGAATTAAAATAAAGAGAGTATAAGAACACAAAGTTTTAGTTCGCCGTACAAATTTGTGTGGAGTGCTACTACAAGTTTGTGAAGATCATTGTATCCTGAGAGATAGACGCCACTCAACCGTAAGAACCGTAGCGGGGCGAATCTGTGTTAAAGACAGAGTGCCACACACTCGACTTGTCTTTAATTATTGATTCGGTTCAACAAAATAATTTCTGTAAATTTATTTTATTTTGTTTGAATTATTTTCAGTTTATTTTATTTACACAGAAGATTGTTCCAACAAAAGTCCCTACTTCAACCCTAGCCTCCATCTCATATTTTCCCATCGCTATGCGAAAGAAACAAGAGTAGGGATCTAGAGCGGAAGACAAACCAACGAAAAGTCTATTGCTTAGATTACCTTCGTGTCAGGTACACAACTGTTATTATTTTCTTCTATTGATTTGACTTGAGATCTTGAGATTTAGATTTCTATTGAAATCCCACATATTCTTCATTTTTTAGTAGCTAAAATATAAAAAAGGTAATATTTTATTTTGCCTAATTCATTTTTTATCTATGTACTCCAACGTTACTGTTTATTTTACCTATCTATGCACAAAAATTGTTTAACGAGCCTCTCAAAACTCTTCAAACATAGCTAGCCTTGAATAATTTTGTTAAAATAGTTATTGTAATAGCTAGCTTGTTAAAGTGATTAAATTATGATAATATTAGCTATACTAGTTAATATGTCTCATTTAAAGAATTTATTGGAGATGCTCTTAGAACATCATTATCAAACTCATTAGAGCCTTCTCTTGGCTATTTTATAGCACAAAATCATATAAACACATTCCATCAAACTCAATTCTTGGCTAGTTACTTTAGTTGAACATTAAACCACTAGTTACATGTAGTTAGGGAAAAGAAAGATGACTCAACAAATAAAATAAAAAATACATAGTTTGTTGGAGAATATATTTAAAAAGATGGTTAACTAAAATAGAAAAAAAAAAACTTTAATTTAATTAAAAATTTGACTATTTTAATGGAGATACTCTTACATCCTTCATATTCCTACCTCACCTGTCCTCTCCTGATACCGTCATTCCTTTTCCGTGGCCCCAACTCTCGTTGGAGTGGAGGATCATACTAAAAAGTATGTGTGGGGAAAGGGATTTGGTTGATTAATTTTGTTTAGGTGAAGAATTAGTTTAAAGTTTTGTCTAATTACTTCCAATAAGGATTAATGGGGTAAATTTTGGACATTTCAATCATAAAGAGTTATATTGTTTACTAAGGATATGCTAACCACAAGAGGCTAAGGCCTTGTTTGGTTTGTTTTTGTAAAGTAGTTTTTGAGATAAAAAGTACGAAAACTTATTTGGTTTGTCTTTTTTTAGAAATGATTTTGGAAAATTGTTTTGGAGAGAGAGTTTTAAAAAAAGTGATTGATTTGATGTGTATGAGAGAAAGTAGGTAACCAAATAAATTTTTGAGATTTTTTTTGAAAAAATTTGTTTGGTTTGATTATTCTTGAAAATTTGTTTGTAGAGAACTTTTCTCAAAAATTTTTCTGAAAAACAAACTAAACAAGGCTTAAATGTTTTGTGATTACAAAAAATACGGAAAGACGGTGCAATAAATCTAAACTTATGAAATTAACTATATTTTATCTACTTAGGAAAGACGCGTATATTTGCCTCAAACAAAATGACCATGTTTGTTTTGCAGGATGGGCTAGAATTATAAGGGGATTAGCAATAGCATGGGCTCCACATTTTTTGGGTACCATGGAATTATTCTTGAATGAGAAGAATAAAAATAATATGAAGGAGAGATTAATAATATTAGGGGTTAGGATAAACATGGGATATCCAATCCAGGACAAAATCTTACACATGAGACTCACATATTTTAAAGGCAATCCCAACCCCCAAATTGTTGAACAACCGTAGTCAATGTATTTTTAAAAATATATATATAATTATTTTAACATTATTATGTTAATAGTACAACTTTTATAATATTTTAAAACCATATTCCTTGATTTAATACGCAACAATTACAAATAATTGTGAGTGTGAGACATTAATTGATTAATAAAATGGGTTAAGACTAAAAAGAATGTATGGTATTGTATTGATATCAGTCAGATTTTTAGTGGGACGGTCTCACTATAGAAAATATGACAGGGTGGATATGAAGATATAAGGTGCGTATGATTTTTTTTGGGGTCATTCATCTCATCTTCCCAAACACAAAAACTAAAATAGCCACTAAAATAGCCAAAAAGCCAACTAGCCTACTAAAATAGCCACTTCCCAAACGAGGCCAATATTAGGCCATGTTTGTTTAGACGGACTGGATTAGCATTCTCATGACTAATAGTCCTAGGGTTACGAATCCGTTAGATTATGTATCCTAGCTTAACTAATAGTCAAGTTTAAAATAATTAGTCCGTACTTTAATTATTTAACTAAACATCGAATTAATAATTTTATTAGACTATTAGTCCAATTCCAAGCTCATGTCCACCAAAACAAATATGGTCTTAGGGGTTAAGATAAACATGTGGGATATCCAATTCAAGACAAAATCTTACACATGAGACTCACATATTTTAAAGGCAATCCCAACCCCCAAATTGTTGAACAACCGTAGTCAATGTATTTTTAAAAATATATATATAATTATTTTAACATTATTATGTTAACAGTACAACTTTTATAATATTTTTAAACCATATTCCTTGATTTAATACGCAACAATTACAAATAATTGTGAGTGTGAGCCATTAATTGATTAATAAAATGGGTTAAGACTTAAAGAATGTATGATATTGTATTGATATCAGTCTGATTTTTAGTAGGACGGTCTCACTATAGAAAATATGACAGGATGGACATGAAGATATAAGGTGCGTATGATTTTTTTTGGGGTCCTTTTAAAAATTTATTTTCACGAGATTCTTGTCACTTTAGTTTAAATTTCAACTGTTATTATGCTTCAAGAAAGGTAAGAGACTCATAATTTAAATCTCTAAATTCACTTACAATGACATGTCAATGGAATTGGATTTTATATGATTAAGTTTGTAACAAATAAAAAATTAATATATGACCTGTCATTTCATTGTGAATAAAATTAGAGAAAACATTTTAAGAGTCTCAATTTTTTTTAAACTTATATGTGCACATAATTCATATACAAAAATATAACCCAAAAAATAATGTGTAGATGTTATTCAACTTTTACCATACATTAATTTTCTTAATATTTTTCTTGTGAGTTTAGTGCCCGTAATATTACTTTTTTTCTGATATCTTTATGATTAAAAATGGAACGTGATGGTGGTTGACACAAACCCAACCCCTATCTAATAAAGACAATCCACGAAAATAGAGTAAATTATACATTAACATCTAAAATACGGATCTTTTTCTACTTTAATATTAAAAAAATAAAAAATAAAAATCACACTTTCATGCTTGTGCCAAAAAAAAAAAAAGTTGTCTAACTCATAAAATAAAATATATAAAAAAAAGTTATCTCCTAATTACAACCAACCACATCACCACTAAAATGTGATTTCACAATATTTGAACCTCCATTCACTCTTCATTTCTTTGCTCTCCTCTATACATCTTCCTACTCCATTTCTACAATCGATCACTTTTTTCTTCTACCCACCACTTCCATTTTTTCCTACTCACAAAAAAAATCTCTCTCAAAACTCTACCTTCTACCATTAACTTCTACAATATACCTTTGCTACCTATCAACTATCACGACTTACTTTTTTTTCTTTTTTTTTTTTCCTTTCTACTTGTCTCTCCCGCTTTTGCCATCTACTACAAAACACAGCCATCCAACTTCTCTTCTCTCTACACCTTACTATAGGCTATCGCCACCACTCGTGACCTATTTCCTTTTCGTTCTATCTCATTCCTTTCACCGCAAACCATTGTCACCTATCACCCTCGGTGACCCAACCGTATTCCTTCCTTATACTATAGGTTACCACAGTTCATCTTTTACAACTTAGCCCCATTTCCCTTACGAAATTTTCATTTCATTCCCTCTACTAGTAGCCTATAGGGGTAGGCATCGGCTCATTGGCCTGCCCAGCGCAGTCCTATTTTTTAGAGTTTGGGAAGGTTATTTTAGTCCATAAGGTCGGACTGGACTAACATTTTCAGCCCAATATATTAATGGACTGAGTTGGGAATTTATATTTTCAACCCAGCCTGCTAATTAAATTAATTAATTATATTAAAATATATATTCTTTATTGAAATTTAGACTTTATCTTTGTCGATTTTATTAAAATTCACATTTATGGTGATGTGTTATTAAATTTATTTAAAAAATCTTTCAATTTATATACAAAATCTTTTAATTTATAATAATGTCAATATATTTATTTAATAAATATAATGTGTGATTGAATTTAATTATGAAATATTTTTTTTAAAAAAACTAACATATAACTCGATTGGTGAGTTTGGGATTTATAATTATTTTTTGAGTTGAGCTTGGACAAATTTAGAGGTCCGATGTTAGGACTGGGCCAGGCAGGACTTTGACAGACACAAAACACCTTATTATATAGTTTTGGCCGAATTAAACTCGATTTGACTTTACGAATGCCCACCCCATAATAGCCCCCCTTTGTTTCACCGTTGACATACCTATTGTAATTCGTCTTTTTCTTTTGATTTAAAATTATTTTATGAAATTAAGTGGCCTTTAAGGAGGAGTTTTGGAGTAAAAATGATTTGAGAATAGATTGAATATGAATTTAGAGACAAAAATTAAATTCTAAAATTGGGATTTAAGTGAAAAATAACAAACAATTTATGATCAAAGTGTGAATTTTTATTTTATTTTTAATTTTTTAATGATTGAAGTGGGAATGCTCCATTCTCTTAGGCTTCGTTTGGCAAGTGACTTTTTTAGCCAAAAAGTAAAAAAATCACTAAAAAAATCAAAAAGCCAACAATTCATACCAAAAAGTTAAAGATTCTCTTTTCTCTCTACTTTTTGTACATCTTTTTGTAAAAAATCAAAAAGTCATCCCAAACATACTAGTTTTTTTTAGTTCATATTTTAACCAAATAGCCAAAAAATTACTAAATTAGTCTGTTCCCAAACGAGGCCTTAATCTACTCATTCTTTTAGGTAATATTTGGCTGACTGGAATTAAATTGAGTAAAATTATCATACTATCAAAAATTTATTTTTATTTTTGTTTAAGAAGAATTTTTTTAACCTAATTTTTTGGTTATTTTAACCTGACTAAAAAAATTTTATTTGGAAAGAATTTTTGATGTTTTTTAAAGAAATAAATGAAATTATTATAATTTAGATGTGATATTTTATCTTATTGATTTTTTAATTTATTTGTCTTATTAAACAATTTTAGTAACATTTTAGCTTTTCATAAAAAAATATGTAAAAAAATAAAAAAATAATGTAATAATAATGACACTTTAACTTTTTAACTAAAACTAAAAATTGACAAACAAGACCTACATTAGTCCCAACTCACCTGACAAACAAACCTTTATGTTTGGTTGATTAAAAATAAAAAAAATAAAAAAATTATTATAAATAAAATTATCACTCACTATTTTATGGAAAGATTGATTCCACCGAGAAATTGAAAATTAAAGAAACGATTATTCCATCTCATTCTAACAGCAAACCAAATAGAATATGATAATGTTTTTGACTAATCAATGGGTGATGGTGAAACCTTGCAAAAAAAAATATATATATATATACATTATGTTTGGTTTGAGTTTTCTGAATTAAATTTTTTAAAAATTGAATTTTTTGATTTTCATATTTTTTTTATTTTTAGTGAATATTTTTAAAATTTTAAATATATTTTTTTATTTTTTTAGATGCACTTTACTTAGATATGTCTAAAAAGTAAAAAATTGTGAAAAAATATTTTAAAAAATTAAGAAATATATAAAAATATAAAAAATGTACTAAATTCTTATATTTTTTTTTTGCATTTTTGATATTTAGTAAATTTTTAAAAGATTTTTTTTATAATTTTTTTACTTTTTAAATGTATCTACGTTAAGTGTGTCTAAAAAATAAAAAAATTACATAAAATATTTAAAAAATTCAGTAAACATAAAAAAAACATTAAAAAAAAATATAAAATTTTTTAAAAACGGATTTTAAAAAATAGGATACAAGCAAAGTGATACTTATCTTCTCCGTTGAATGGAAAGGACACTACTATAAATCTCCAAAGTTCCCTGTTCATTGTCCTTCTCTTTCTTCTCTCTCTCTGGTTTGGGAGGGGAAGTATCCCAATTTTTAATGCCTAGAGAGGCAAAAGTTTCTTCTTCTTAAACCTTCCCCTCTGGGAGTAGAGAGAAGAAGATACTTACACTTATATATATACATAGATATAGATAAATATAGAAAGAGTGGTAGCCATGGATTCAACTCCACCAACCACCACCACCTCCAATGATGGCGTGGTCGTCGCTCACAAGGACGCGTCTTTGGTCGATCCCTTCTTGGTTGAGGCTCTCCAAAACACTCGTCATCGTCTCACCAGTCAGTTCCCTCTTTGTTTACGTTTCGTATTTGCTCTCAATTTTGATATTATCTGTTAGTTTTTTGGTTTTTATGTTTTGAATTTCTCTCATTTTTCGCTCATCCGGTTTAGTTTAATTGAAATTCCTTCTTTTGTATAGCATATTTTGTGGGTATATGGATTGGACTGAATTGGGGTTAGGGTTTTGATGAAGATGGGATTAGGGTTCAATTTACCTAGCTCAGATCTGGAGGGATTTGTAGTGATAATTGTTGTTTCATGTTTAAGCTTTGTTATGTCTGGTTATGATAAATTGTTTACTTTGACTAATACTAGATCTGGGGTTCATAACATGTAAGGAAGAGGCACACAAATTATTGAATTAGGGCTGGGTTTTGGGTGGTTTAGTGAAATGTAAGTCTGGTGAAAATAGTATGTGATTGTTAAGTAATGACATCATTTTCATATTCTTTTTGTGTTTAAGGATAAGGAAATGGAAATTGTCATTTATTTCAGATGTCTATACAAATATATATCGGTGTGAGTGGAGATGAGAAAGCTGGGCGGGCATAAACAATGGAAGAAAGGGAGACATTTACGGAGAGGACAATTAAATAGAGAGTAGCAATACATGAGTGGATGATAACTTGAAAAAGAATCCTCCATAAATAAAAAAGATGGATAATGGCACGATGGTAAGTTGTCGAGTTCTCATGTCACCCTTCTAGAGTACATGTGGAACACACATCCTCTATAAATATGCATGTATGCTTAAATAGAGGAACACACATCACTACAAATGGATACTTATAAAAGAAAAAAACTATTGCAAATGGGTGCATAAATGCAGAGAGAATTTGAGATTCTTTTACGTGGGAATTGAGGTTTAGGGACTTTGATACTCTTTTGAAGCTTTTGGTACTTTTTCAAATCTCTAATTCGATGGCCAAGTGTTGTTGTGTCCATATGTCCATTGCCACATGGCATGCCTTGTCGCTATCATGTCAACTCCCATTTGGACAAAGGAATTTGAAGTGGTGAGCCTGCATGACATCACTTTATCTCCAAGATTGATCATTGGGGTTATGGGCTTAGACTAGTGTTGTTAGTATTTTATGATTCACGATAAGTATCTTATGATTCAATACATGATATGAAATAATTACTAATAATGAGAAAAATTTAGAGGGTAAATTTGATTTGAGAATATAATAATGTATTGAAATTTAAGTATTCATGTATCGTGTGTATCACACCATGTAATTAAGTATTCATATATCACATCAATAGCACAAAATACTTAATACTATTCAAGTAGATATTTGTCAAAAAGTTGGACAAAAATAAAAGCAAAGTACCATTTTGATATATGACGAGTAGGGATTACTTTCCTACAAGTATTGAGCCCAAATAAATGAATTGGCAGAAACAAGAACAGGTTTATAGGGTTGGATTTGGTGGGATTTTGTGGCTACAAAAAGTACTAAAAATATAGAAGTTTAAGAATTTGTAAACAGGTATGATTTTGGGAATAAAAACACAATTGTTTAGGTGCTGTTGGGTACTTTGCTGGAAAGAAGTAGAAGTAAAAGTAGAATAAGAAGAGAGAGAAGGGATGCTTCACCCTCGCAAGGGATAGGCCAATCACACACAAAGACAATCTCAAATTCTCATAACATCAATTATTCTATTGAATCATTGAGATTATATATATATATATATAGGCTAAAGACTTTCCTATTTCTATAAAGATCAGTATTACTCAAATTTAGAAACTACTAATATTCTAGACCAACTATATGACTTTCAATTCTAGTTTAATGATAATAGGAAACTTTCCTTTTTTGATCACTAAGATTATTCTAGATATAATAAAACACATATATAATGACCTATTTAATAATTTGATCCAAAACAAAATCTATAGGCGACCCTTACAACCCTTGTCCAACAATTATTGAAATATCATTATACCCTTAACTACTAAAACCTACTATAATGATATAAAGACTCAAAATTATTTCAAATCTTCAATTCTAGATGTCCTAAATGTGCTTCATGTGAAATTCTAGATTTGCTCTTTTTCTTCTTTCCATAATCTTCATCACCTTCTCATCTCAAAAACATTATTTTTTAATAAATTACTAAATTTTTTAAAGAATATTTTCATAAAATAAATTCTTTTACTTTTTTCAAAATTGCTAAAGAAATTTAAGTATTTATGCATCGTATGTATTGCATCATCTATCACACATTGTATATTGCATGGGAAGTGAAGACAATATGAAAACATAGTACATAATTAGTTATTACTAATAATGAGAAAATTTAGAAGGTAAATTTGACTTGAGAATATAATAATGTACTAAAATGTTATATCTTTTGTTATAGATATTTTAACTACGCTTTGCATTTAAATGCATAAAGTATTGATGCGTGAGCGTGCATATTTTTAATTGAAGGAAACTTACTTTTGCTATTTTAAGGATTTTACATTGTTTAGTGTTTTACTGCTCACCCAAAAAAAAAGTGTTTTTCTCTCGCAATATATTATTTAATTATTTTTGTATGTAACTTTATTTATTTTTCTACCTATTTTCGTAGATGTTAAAAAATTCCTATGATACACAACACAACACAACACAATATGATATGCGATTTAGAAAAATAAAAAAACAAGACATGATATGTATCTCGGCTCGACAACTATAGTTATACTATTTTAAAGCTTGAACAACAGAAAACACACAAAAAATTAATAAAAAAAATGTAGAATTATTGGAAGATTTAATTAGTTTGATGATCTGTCAACATTGTTAGTGGCTAAGATTGAGGAAATCTACAGCTAATAGATCATTATTTGGTCCCACGATTTTAGGGGATTCTGGTAGTCTGTTACCAAATCTGTAGATAGGAGTTTCCAGTTTTATTGCTTTGTGTTTTAGATAGGTTTGATTCTATTCTAGGTAAGTTGTAAATATCCCTATAAATTAGATGAGTATTATCGTCTATAAAAGGGGGAATGTAATCCTTTATTTGATATAGTGGAATATTAAGTTTCTCTTCTACAGCGACATGGTATCAGATCATTCTCTGAACCCTAATTCCCTCATATGACCCAATACGGGAGAAATGACTCAACTGCTTCCGTTTTCCAAATCACCTCCAATCAGGAAGCCATGGCTTTCGGCAACGGTAGTGCAGATAGTAACCTCATGCCCATTACAGGACACAAACTGAATGGGAACAACTATCTCCAATGGTCCCATTTCGTAATGATGTTCATATGCGGAAAAGGGAAATGATGATTATCTCAACGGAGTTGCTGTCAAACCAAACAAGAATGATGAGAAGTTCAAAATCTGGAATTCTGAAAATAGCATGGTCATGTCATGGCTCATTAATTCCATGACAAATGACATTGGAGAAAATTTTTTGCTCTACGGAACAACAAAGGAGATTTGGGAAGCAGCCAAGGAAACGTATTCTAACAATGAGAATACATCTGAATTGTTCGAGGTGGAAAGTGTTCTCCATGACTTCCGCCAAGGAGATTTAACGGTGACTCAGTACTTCAACACACTCAATTGCTACTGGCAACAGCTGGACTTGTTCAAGGAGCACAATTGGAGCTGTCCTGACGATGGAGTCAGGTATATAGACAGATTATTGAACGGAAAAGAATATACAAATTTCTGATTGGTTTAAATAAGAATCTCGATGATGTATGAGGGACAATCTTAGGATCCAAACCACTGCTGAATATTCGGGAAGCGTTTTCAGAAGTTCGTAGAGAGGAAAGTCGAAAGAAGATCATGATGGGCTCTCAAGAATCTGTGACAAATCTTGAGAGCTCAGCCCTTGCGGTTAGAGGAAATCCAAACAACAACAATGACAACAGACCAAAGAAAGGACGGCCATGGTGTGATCATTGCCGACATCCTGGCACACCCAAGACACCTGCTGGAAAATCCATGGCAAACCTACAGATTGGAAGCCTTCCCGGTTTGCCAATGACAAAGAAGGACGGGGCAATCTCGTTTCGGTGGATGAAAAACCATCAACTGAACCCACTCCCTTTAGCAAGGAACAACTAGAAGTATTATAGAAACTGTTCAGCCAATCATTGCCTGCCCCTGCCCCTGCCCCCACTGTGGTTGGTACTGGTTCCTTGGCACACAAAGGTAATTTCTTAAGCGCTCTCAATGTTAAAAAGGGGAAGCTAAGTCCATGGATTATAGACTCAAGAGCATCAGATCATATGTCTGGAGATGAGAAGCTTGTTTCTACTTATAGTACATGTTATAAAAATTTAACTGTCAGGATAGCCGTTGGTTCACTCTCAAAGGTGGCTGGAACAGGTTCTGTTAGAGTTTCAAAAAACATTACACTTGACTCAGTTCTTCTTGTGCCAAATTTAAATTGCAATTTACTGTCCATTAGTAAACTCACTCGGGATCTCAATTGTGTTACTAAATTTGGCTCAAATCTATGTGAATTTCAGGTCTTGGACTTGGGGAAGATGATTGGCAGTGCTAAGATGTGTTCGGGGCCCTATCTTCTCGAGGTTAATGATCCTCCTCAAGGAGCAACTCACCAATCCGATTGTTCAGTGTCCAGTAGTCCTAGTTCTTTTTCTGTTAGTCGTTCTAATAATGATAGTGCAATTATGTTGTGGCACTATCGGTTAGGTCATCCAAATTTCTTGTATCTTGAGCAGTTGTTTCCTTCACTATTCCATAATAAAAATCCAAATGAGTTTC
Source organism: Camellia sinensis (assembly GCF_004153795.1). Taxonomy (NCBI): domain Eukaryota; kingdom Viridiplantae; phylum Streptophyta; class Magnoliopsida; order Ericales; family Theaceae; genus Camellia; species Camellia sinensis. Next base: position 223,672 of record NW_021026765.1, on the reverse strand, counting down.
AATGTGAGATTTGTCAATTTTCTAAACATGTTCGTAACTATTATCCCAATCAATCCTACAAAGCATCCTAACCCTTTTCAATGATTCACAGTGATGTATGGGGTCCATCTAGAATCAAGAATGTTACTGGTTCTAGCTGGTTTATTTCCTTTATTGATGATCACACTAGACTTACATGGGTCTAGTTGGTTCTAGCTGGTCTTCCTCATGAAAGAAAAATCAGAGGCAGGTCAGATTTTCAAAAACTTCAACACCATGATCCAAACACAATTCCAAGCAAAAATCCAGATTCTAAAAACTGACAATGCCAAAGAATATTTCAAATCCATCCTTAATGATTATCTCTTGAGTCATGGTATAGTTCAACAAAGTTCCTGTGTGAACACTTCTCAGCAAAATGGAATTGCTGAAAGAAAAAAACAGGCATCTTCTAGATGTTGCATGCTTTCTTATGTTCTCTACCCATGTACCAAAATTTTTTTGGGGGAAGCCATCCACACTGCGGCATATCTCATAAACAGGATGTCATCTCGGATTCTCAACTTCCAAACACCCTGTCAAATCCTACTTCAGTCCTTTCCCAATACTCGTCTCATCTCCACTATCCCCTTCAAAGTTTTCTGGTGCTCAACTTTTGTTCATGTCCATCAACAACACAGGGATAAACTTGATCCTAGAGCCTTTAAGTATATTTTTCTTGGGTACTCTCCAACTCAAAAGGGATATAAGTGCTACTCACCGGTCACTAAACAGTACTATCACTCCATGGATGTCATCTTTTTTGAGCACCAGCCTTATTATCCCAAATCTGATATTCAGGGGGAGTCTAATTTTACCCAGGAATACCAGCTTTGGGATATTGAAGAATCATCTCACCTTTCTCCTAATTCTGACCAATTTCGCCCATCACTAAATCCTGAATCCATTCCTCTGCAACATCTCTTCCTAGAATCTCCTTCTCAAGATCAAACCAATAATCTACCTGTTCCTACTAATCCACCTCAAAATTTGGACACTATTCAATCAACAAAGAATGATGAGTTGATTACCTACTCACGGAGGAGAAGGAACCAAAAGGAGATGGAGCAACAAGCATCTCTTGAGCAAGCACAAGAATCTGATCCAAGTTCTAGATCAAGTGAAGATCCATCAAGTAACTCTAATCTCGAGACTTCACATAGTGAGTTAACTAATAATGATAGTGATATTCCTATTGCTAAGAGAAAAGGTGTAAGATCATGCACAAAACACCCTATATACACATTTGTGTCGTATGAAGGATTGTCACCGAAGTTCAAATCATTTGTTGCCAACCTCGACAACATCTAGGTCCCCAATAACATATAATAAGCCCTCGGCTCACCTGAGTGGAAATCAGCCCTGTATGAAGAAATACATGCACTTGAAAAGAATGGAACCTGGGAAATCTCATAATTACCAACTGGAAAACGTCCAGTAGGCTGCAAATGGATATTCACAGTCAAATATAATGAAGATGGGAGTATTAATCGATTCAAGGCATGGTTGGTTACAAAGGGATTCACGCAATCTTATGGAATCGACTATGAGGAGACATTTGCCCCTGTAGCCAAGTTAAACACAGTTCGGGTTCTACTATCTTTGGCTGCAAATCTTGATTAGCCTCTTCGTCAACTAGACGTCAAGAATGCCTTCCTAAATGGAGACCTAGCTGAAGAAGTTTACATGGAAATTCCTGCAAGATTTGAAACACAAGCTACACGCAACAAAATTTGTAAACTTAGAAGATCTTTATATGGGCTCAAGCAATCTCCAAGAGCTTGGTTTGAGAGATTCACAAAGGTAGTTAAGAGGCATGGCTATTCTCAATGTTAAACGGATCATACTCTATTTGTTAAACACTCTTCTGCAGGAAAACTTGTTGTCCTCATTGTATACGTGGATGACATAATTCTAACAGGAGATTATGAGGAGGAAATTTGCACTATCAAAAGTCTTCTAGCTACAGAATTTGAAATCAAGGACCTTAGGAATCTCAAATACTTCCTAGGCATGGAAATCGCAAGGTCAAGAAAGGGAATCTCTGTCTCCCAAAGAAAATATGTCCTGGATCTCTTAAAAGAGATTGGAATGCTCGGATGTAAGCCGGTAGATACTCCTATGGATTCAACAACCAAACTAGGAACTAAGGAAAATTGTGCACCAGTGGATAAAGGCAGATATCAAAGACTAGTTGGTAAACTTATATATCTGTCTCACACCTGACCAGATATCGGTTTTTCTGTTAGCATGGTAAGTCAATTCATGAATAATCCAAATGAAGAACACATGGAGGCAATGTATAGAATCCTAAGATACCTGAAACTAACACCAGGTAAAGGATTATTTTTTGAGAAGAATCAAAGAAGAGATATTGAAGTGTTCAGTGATGTAGATTGGGCAGGATTAGTACAAGACTGAAGATCTACTTTAGGGTACTGCACATATGTGTGGGGTAACCTTGTTACATGGCGAAGTAAGAAGCAATCGATGGTGTCAAGGAGCAGTGCAGAAGCTGAATTCAGGATAATGGCACATGGCATTTGTGAGGGAATATGGTTACGAAGGTCGCTAAAGGAATTAAAAATTTCAGATGAAACTACGAAAATGTTCTGTGATAATCAGTCAGCAATCAGCATTGCCAAGAACCCAGTACATCATGATAGAACAAAACACGTGGAGATTGATCGATATTTCATAAAGGAGAAGATAGAAGAAGGGACAATCAAGATGCTGTACGTGCCCACATGTCTTCAAACAGCTGACATTCTTACCAAGGCCCTACCGAGAAAGACGTTTGATGATTTGAGTTCCAAGCTGGGGTTAATAAATATTTACCACCTAGCTTGAGGGGGAGTATAGAATTATTGGAAGATTTAATTAGTTTAATGATCTATCAGCATTGTTAGTGGCTAAGATTGAGGAAATCTACAGCTAATAGATCATGATTTGGTCCCACGATTTTAGGGGATTCTGGTAGTCTGTTACCAAATCTGTAGATAGGAGTTTCCTGCTTTATTGCCCTCTGTTTTAGATAGGTTTGATTCTATTCTAGGTAAGTTGTAAATATTCCTATAAATTAGATGAGTATTATCATCTATAAAAGAGGGTATGTAATCCTTTATTTGATATAGTGGAATATTAAGTTTCTCTTCCACAGTGACAAAAAAAAAAGGTGGATGAGTAATAAAAAAAGGGCTTACTGCCTGAAACATGGGTTAAATACCCAACAACTTGCATGCGCATTCTTATTGTCCCAAATAAGTTGAGGGCAGCCTCATGCATGGAGACACTTTCAACACTAGTCCATTTTTCATTTCTAATGGGAGATTCAAGATCTATTTTGTTCAATGCTTGCACAAATTTTGTGTTGAACTCATAAATTTGTAGACTTTTGGTTTGGGTAATTCAAAGTGGATTGATTCAATTTGCACAATCAAATGTGCCATAAGTGCCCTTCTATGGATTAACTAAGTGAAAGGAATATCTCTAGCAAACCAAATTCCTAATTGATCCCCACCAATCACCTTCCATGTTTAGTGGTTGCAGAGGATTACCATTAAAATACAAGTGTAACAATTATTTAATTTCACAAAGCTATTCCCTTTTATATAGGTAAATCTACACAAGTGATTCGCTATGGCATTCCAATATTAAGAGCAAATACGGGGTTGAAGTTAATGGTAGAAATGCTCAAGTGATTAGTAGAGGTAATAGTCGCTCTCCTTGGAAATCCATCTCTTAGATACTTTCATGTTGGTCTAGATTTCTTTCTTTGATGGTGGTGATAGGGTTAATGTTTGTTTTTGGGAAGATGTTTGGGTGGGTGATACATCCTTTGATGTGGCTTTCCCACATTTATATAGAGTGGTTCGTCTTATAATCTCTCCATTTCTTCGTTGGCTTGTTCCCTTGTTGCACCAATCTCTTGGAATTCTAACTTTTTGAGGATTCTTAATGATCGGGAAACAATTGAGTTGACCTCTTTGCTGTTTAAGTCAGTTTTATGACATAGTTTCTGAAATTATGACATAGTTTCATGTTTACATATATATGTAAGTCAGTTTCATGTTTACATATATATTTAAGTCTTGTCATGATGTAAAGATCTCCAGCGTTTCAGCTGTCTGAAACTGAGGTTAGAAAGTAGATTGGGTTAGTTTAATTGAGTGTTACTCATTAAATTAATTTAAACTTTTGTAAGAATGGTAGAAATCTCTCTTTCATTTCCTGCTCTGATATGGCTTGCATGTCTGATGAGACAACTTAATGTAAACTTTTTATGAAAGTCCATTTATTTTATTTTAAAACCGAAGAGAAAATAAGGGCAAGACTGTACCCATTAACTTGTTACAAATAATTTCTTAAGTGGTTTCAGCATTAAAATCCAAGAGTTTGTAGACTTATAACTCTTAGTCTTAAAGGGTAAGTATTTCTCATCCATTATAGTTTATTTTGTTTAGAAGTCCCAAATTGTTCCATTTATTATTGTTCTGGATGATTCAAGCCATGGTTTATATCATCATTCTTATCTTGCATTAGTTGGCATTTATTGCTTCTATTATGTTAGCCCTGATTATTCTTGAAACTGCTTTCTTTTTTTTAAAAAATAAATTTATTTTATGGAATTTGTTGCCCGCATTTGACTCTAAATTGACTTCAATGTTCTGCTTCACTAGTAAGGAAAAAGGGAAATAAAAGAACATAAAAACTAGAATGTGTTCTGGTCGTTCGGTCTGTTGGTTTCTCTAGAAACCGACTCAATATTTTGGGTGTTCTGTTTGTCATGCCATCTGTCCTGTGCTCATGTGCATGTTTCCTAGTTTGTACTTGGTATCAAAGGTTTAGGTGATATAACTTGTTTTGTAGCATAGGTGTTCATTGACGACACAAGCATCAACTTTGCTAGTTGGTCTTTTTAATTTCTGGGATGCATTTTTTCAGTGAGAGCACAGTTACAATCTTGTGATCGTCTTGAAGTTTATTTAACTCCACTTTGCTTTCAAATGTTATGCATACTACTTTTAGTTTTTTTTTTTTTTTTAATCAGCAATACGTGCTGCTTTATTATGATACATATTATAACTTACTCAAAAGAACTGATTCAAGTGTTTCATTTTTTCATTATACATGACCATATTGACATCTCATCTGGGGATTTGTACCATGTGAAGCTCCTTTCTTATTATCAAGCTTTTATGGCTGTCTGCAGCCTAATATGGAAGAGCTTTTGGTAGTCTGGAACTCTGGATAAATATTGGATTATAGGGTGGTGATTATATAAAAAATATGTTCTTTATATTCTAATTTTCTAGTAATTTATGTTCTCTTTGTTTTTTTTTGTTAGTTCTGCGGATGGAACTCGATATACAGAAGTTTCTGCAGAATCCTGATCAGCAGCAGTTTGAGTTCCAACATTTTACCACTTCCTACCTTCGTCTTGCAGCACACCGTGTTGCTCAACACTATTGTCTGCAGACTATGGTTCAGGACAATGTCTTAGATGGTCTGGGTACTAGAATTGTGGTTAAAAAATTGGCAGAAAGCAGATACCCTGCTGTCTGTTTATCAGAAATTCCTGCTAAACAGTTAGAAAATGACAAACATGAGCAGATTAAAATTGTCATGAGGCCAAGGCCTAACAGAAATTCCTCAAATGAAGCCAGTGAAACAGGAATCAAATGCAATACTGCGAGGACTGTGGAAGAGAGGAAGGAGGATTATGACAGGGCACGAGCTCGGATTTTCAGTGGCCTTGAATCAGAAGATTCCATGTCTCAGGCTCCATTGAATGGGAAGAATATGTGTTTCAGTGGAGATGAGAATGATGGTTGCAAGAATTCCATGATTGATTCAGAGAAAAACTTGAGCATCAGGGATTGTGGTACTACTTCCCGAATTGCCATTTTCAGAGATAGGGAGAAGGATCGTACTGACCCAGATTATGATCGGAGTTATGAAAGGTAGGTATATGCATTTCTTTATCTGAAGTGGAACGGGGTGAGTTATTTGGTTGTTTGGCATCAATTTCTACTTGAGATCCTTATTTACATGTTTTTTTATAAATAAGATGTGATTTACTTATAAAAAGAGAATGGAAAAAAGAAGTGATTCATGGTTAGAGGTAGTTTGTATTTTAATGGCTTCTTGGTCTGACAATGCGTGATAGATAGAGGTTTCAATTTCTTACCTAATTAGTCAAACTAGCCTAACCCATATCCTGTATACAAGGGTTGGAGTTGAGGTTTTTAATTAGGTTGGGTTGGATACATTTTGTAGTTTCTTTTTGTATTCTATCTTTATGAATTATTGGTTAAAAACTTAAAACTTCACCCGTGAAGTTATTTTGTCATAGTTATGTTATTTATAATTTTCATTGATTTATAATAAAATTTGATAGCTATGAATGGTTATTAAAGTAAATAATGGGGTAAATTACATTTGCCCTTTTTATATTTGTCCACTTTCCCACTTTGGCCCGTCAAGTTTATTTTTTTTCCACTTTGGCCCTTCATGTTTCATGTTTTTCCCATTTTACTCCTAAAGCTAACTTTTGTTCAAAATTAGACAGAAAATGCCATAATAATTGTCATATAGCATTAAAAAAATATATTATTATACTCCCTCCGTTCCAAAATAATGGTCCCTTTTGGGGAATTCAATTTTTTTTGATAGTACAATTATTGCACTTCAAAAAATTTGATTTTTCAAAATTATCCTTTAATAGTACATTTTTTGGGGAATATCAATGTCATAATTGTACTTTTTATGTTGTTAATGAATTTAAAAGAAGGGCACACTAGGAAATTTATAGGGTAAACTACCAATAGGTCCTAATAGTTAGACTTAATTCACATCAAGTCCTATTGAAAATAAGTCTTGGTAAAATTGTCGCTAAAAATAAATTTTTTGTGACAATTTTTTACATACGTCGCTAAAAATTGACAATTAGTGACTTGTTTTGGTCATGATTTTTATAAATTGTCGCTAAAAGTTACAATTAGTGACATTTTTTTGTTAAAATTTTTTCTCATAGGGCCTATTAGACAATAAGTCCACTTATTAGGACCTACACGTAAGTACCCCAAATTTATATTATTTTTGTATTTGATTTTTAAAAAGGGACTAATATTTTGGGACAATGAAAAATAGAATAAGGGATTAATATTTTGGGATGGATGGAGTATTGAAATTTAAGTTTATGAGTTTGAGTCATATATAAGAATATATTTTTATGTCATGTAACTGATAATTTGTCGTTTTTCGTCTAATTTTTAACAAAATTAGCTTTAGGAGTAAAGTGGGAAAAAATAAACTTGAAGGAACAAACATAAAGGGGGGCAAAGTGTAATTTACCCTAAATAATGTATCTTTTTTACGTTACCATTTTTTAAATTTGGAGTTTGAGAAATAATGGGTTTTGGGTTTGGCTGATGAAATTTTAACTAGGCTAGGTCAGGTTAGGATTTGAGCTTCACAATTCATATATGAACCTGTTGTTTAAGGATTGAGCTCATGTGTTCATTTGTTTTTTGGGCAAACTTCACTTTATTTATTGTGGTTTGGGCCATGTGGGGTTTAACCCCCCTAACGTTTGTAAATTACCGCACAACCCCTACATGATTTATGGACTGAAGTGTACCGTTAAACATTCCATCTAACAGCAAGTGTGAAACACATGGCAAACATAAGAGGGTTATATGCTTATTTTCAAATTTCAAGGGGTAAATTGCACACGGAATAAAGCATAGGGGGTTAAAGTGTACTTTGTCTTCTAAACAAATGACAAAAATGTCCGTAGTTCACACACTTAAGTTATTTATATACGGGGGCATTTTAGTCTTTTTATTAAATCATTAACAGACCTAACGGTGCACCTCAGTCCACAAATCACATGGGGGTTATCTAGTTATTTCCAAACGTTAGGGTGGTAAGCCGCACATTACCCAAATCATGGGATAAAGTGGAGTTTTCCCTTCTTTTTTTTATTTTTTATTTTTCCTGTGATAAGCATGAGCTCATGTATCTTACTGAGGCATCTGGCTTGTCTTGAACTGGTCCATTGCCACCCATAGTCTGAATTCCTTATTATGGATGCCATTGTAATTTGTATCAAGAAAAATGTACCCTTCAATAACCTAGGCTAATTAGTTGTTTAATTGATGCAGGTTTTCTAAGAATATTCCAACTAATCAGGCTCATTAAGTTACTTATATACGGGGGTATTTTAGTCTTTTTATTAAATTGTTATTTGGTCTAACGGTGCACTTCAGTCTACAAATCACGTGAAGGTTATATGGTTATTTCCAAACGTTGGGGGGTAAAACCACACATGGCCCAAACCACGGGATAAAGTGAAGTCCCCCCCTTCTCTTTTTTTTTTTTTTTCCCCTGTGATAAGCATGAGCTCGTGTATTTTACTGAGGCATCTGGCTTGTCTTGAACTGGTCCATTGCCACCCATAGTCTGAATTCCTCATTATGGATGCCATTGCATCATGAAAAGTGTACCCTTCAATAACCTAGGCTAATTAGTTGTTTAATTGATGCAGGTTTGCTAAGAATATTCCAACTAATCAAACCTTTAGCTTGGCACCATTCAATATGCAGAAGATTCAACCTCCATTTGTGCAGTATGATAACGTTCTTCCTCAGTTGGGTCAGATGCCGAGAACCCAAGCTTCCCTTAGTTACACGACCCCCATCGGGAACCCTTTCTGTGCCACGGGATTGAATCAGACATCTCAGGATGCTGTCTATATGCAGTGGCCTACTTCTGCCATGATGTATGCACAATCATATGATCAATTTAGACATGCTGTTTTTCAGGTAAGCTGAAGTTCGTAGACTCGTAGTTTATTGCACATTCTTTCTTCTCCTAATTTATGAAGTAGATTATTGCTATTATTTTCAGAAATAGAGTGGTTAAATTATAGTTATAGCATTCTAACATCGATTGTACAATCATACTTCTCTTTAGATTACTACTAGCTGATGAGTAGATGTCAGTTTTTCCAGAATAGGACTTAATAGTTATTGAAACATCTGGAGAGACCAGCTTAATGGGCCAACTTCTGCAATTGTTTCAATTCCTCATCAAATCAGAATTTCCACTTTGTATATGTGACTGTTGAGTCCCTCTGGGAAGCAGTCTAAATTAGTGCAATATAGTGACGTGATTGACTAAGAACTGCCAATGAGGCAGTTGTCAATTAGTCAAAAACCCTATTGTGGAGTAAATATATTATGCATGTTGAGTGCTTGATCATGTATCCATATTTGGGGGTTTAACAAAATCACTTTTTTAGAAGTGCGCTTCCGTCAGAGTTGACATCTTGTGGCACATAGAACAAATGTTAGATGGACTCTACCCACGTGTTGGGTGTGAATACCTGTGTAGATGTCAGACCTCCCAGAATCCCAAAGTATTAGGGTATGGGGACAGCACAAAATATTTCTAGCTTGGTATAGGTAACGGGGTACAGCCTGCACATCTGAATGCATTTTAGTTTAAATAATGTTGCAATGTATAATGTAATTATCATTTAAAGATGTGCTTGAATATAATTTTAATTAAATGGAATTAAGCAGAGAGAAGGGGTTTCCATCTCTCTCCATATGACTTGAGCTGATGCATCTTTTACTATCAGTGAAGAAGAGTTGCCGATGTAGTTAAGTGTTTGATACTGTTCTAGTGACATTTCCATCTCTCTAACTCTGGTAGTGTTGTTCTGGAGATGGCATGGACACATGGGAACTCATAGTTGGCATTTTTATTTTGGGGAAATATCAAATATGTCCTATTTTTCTAATGAAATTCCCATTTAGTTCTATTAATACTATGTTGAGAGAGTTGATTCATGTGCCCCCTTGTCACCGATTAATTGCTCTAAGCTTTCGTTTGGCATCCCAATCTTTGACTAAAATAGCCACAAAATGACAAAATAAGCTAAAAAGCCAATAAGACAAAATGTCACATCCAAACCATAATCATTTAATTTTTTTTCTCACAAAAGTCAAAAAAGTCAAAAAAATTCATCCCAAATGAGGCTAAAAGTCTAAAATAGCCAAAAAGCCAATTCACATCCCAAACGAACCCTAAAGAATGTACGTTGTAATCTGTTGCATAATTCCTATTTTTATTCCCTTTCTATGAGATTTGAGATTGTGATTGGTACTTTGACTTGAGTATTTGTACATTTTGTTTCTATCTTAAACTCAGGTTTTTGACAGGAGCACATCTTGGAAATTTGGGTAGTTGGTTTAGAAAACAGTCTAATATTGTGATGTCAGGTTATGTTGTTAATAGATATACTCAATTTTGTACTTTAGAATGATATAATTCCATTTTAATCTTCGACTGCTTTGTTCAAAGGTATATCAGTAATTTCATATCTTATATATGGAAGTTAAATTCTATTCTACCTGTTCAAGTTGAACGACTTTAAACGTTCCTCGTCTATTGTTTCCTCGTGCAACTTCTGTATCTAAATCTAATGAATTCCAATTAATTTGAATGTCATGCAGGCCCCTTACTACTGTCAGCAGCCTGAGTTTTGATTACTTGCAAAACCATTGATTGACAATTTAGATGGGAAATCTCTGTATAACACAGAATTGAATACAGGCTAGCCATTACTTTCTCCATAGCTGAAAGGGTTACCTACTATTGTATCCATAATAGCCCCCTTGGTCTTGGACTCTCTTATATTCTTGGAACCTTATCAGCATGCCCTTTTCTGTTCAAGAACTCTTAAAATTTTGCTGTTCCAAATTATTGTCTGTGATTTTCTTTTCTATTAGGGAGTGAAGGATAATACTAGTTGACTTTCTTTTATTATATTTTTGAATTTATGTTTGCTTTCTATCATATACATACAGTTCAGTCATATTGAGTTCATTGAGACTCTGCTTTCTTCTTTCTTCTTTCTTCTTTTTCTTTTTTTTTTCATTTAATTTAATTTAATTATTATTATTATTTTATTTATTTTTATTTTTTTGACACATATGTTGGCGCGCGCATTGTATTGTGAAGTTCGGATGTAAATGGACCAAACTCATTGCTTGGTTTATAACACAAACCGTTTTTGAGCTTTTTATTTTTTGTCTAGTGATTTTTCCCCTTCATATTTTACTCTTTTTTTTTTTTTTTTTAAAAAATATTTGTGAAGAAATGTAAAAAAAAAAATCCGCTAAAGCAAATAAATCAAAAACGTTTGTTTTTGTCGTTTTTCTTTGTAGGCATATCTGAATGAAGTGCATCTAAAAAATAAAATAATTTGGCTAAAATATGAAAAAATAAAAAACTTAAAAACTGAAAACAGCTTTAGAACTAACATCTTTGTTTTGATTAACCAACTTTGTCTTTTTATTAAACAAACATACTTGACCAAAAAATAAAAGAAAATGTTATAGGTTTTAAATTTTTTATCAAATAAATGATTAAATTTTTTACATAAATGTGGGGTTCATTTTTTATGAATTTTATAATCATGTGAGATATTTAATCATTTATTTAGTACAAAATTTTCAAAAATTAAGGAAACAAAACATTTTCACAAAAGTAGTAATGCAAACACAAATGGTGTGGTTAATGTTGATAAAAGTAAGCAATTATGTTGGGTGCTTTGTCCATGGGGATGACAATAGTGGAGGAGGTGATTGGACAAGAATAAATACTTGTTTCTGAAAAAACTGAACTCATATATTTTTCTTGTAATTTTTTCTTCTGTTTTTTATTTATTTTTTATTTTTTATTTTGTTCCCTCAAAATTTTGAAAATTATAATAATTTTTCAGAAACCTGTTTTCGTTCAAAATTTTATTTTATTTTATAAACAGAAACATAAAACAAAAATAGTACCAAACAATAACTTTTATTTACTTATTATTATTTTTGTAAATTTTATGATAATGCTAATTATTAAAGGGAAATGTTATAATGTACACCCTCAAAAAAGTGCATATAGTGTGTTTTTCATAACTTTTTCACAATTTTATAACTTAAATACAAAATGTCATAAATATTTCACTACAAAAGTCCTACCTTTTTTTTTTTTAATACTTAAAACAAAATCCCAAAGTGTCATAATATTATCATTACTAATTTTAGGATGCACATCATAAATTCGCTATTCATAACTTTATTATAAAATGTCATAACACATCACAAATAATTATAACGTTCATCATAAAAAATTATAATTTTTTTACAATGTGTATCATTTTAAAGGATACACCATTTTAAGTTATGTACATTCTAAATTTCTCCATTACTAAATGGTTTCTTTTTGAGGGGGTTCCTTTGGGGAGAGGGGACACATTTACATTGGCATTTGGTCTAATGTTATGTTCATTTTATTAGTATTAAGGAAATCAAAAGCACATGATGGATGGGCTTTTAGATATAAAATTAAATATGAAATGCATATAAAAAAACGGTCGATAATGGCTTGGAAAACATCACACCCAGCTGGATGTTATCCACTATAAGATTTTTCCCTATATATATATATGCATGTATATGTATGTGAATTATCATAAATTATGTAGTAAGCCAGCAAGCCATATATATGGATGATGGAGGAGAGGACTTCATTTTTATATAATATTAAACTTTTTTTTTTTTAAGAAAAGAAGTGAGTATTTAGGTAGTGCTTGTGTGTGTTAAGGATTGTTTGTTAGTTAATAATAATAAAATGGAGATGCAATGGATATGGATGGTGATGGAATAAGTTAAAAATTGATAGTTTGGTTGGATTATGAACTGTCAAACAATGAATGAAAAGCATTGTGACTGGATTTTCTGTAGCTAGTGGTAGTCTAAATAGACCAATCATCCTTGCTACTATCACAGTTTCAAAATTTTAAAAAATAAAAATAAAAATGTTTAAAATAAGAGGTTGGGAATGTGATAGGGTTAGGAGACAAATAAATTATTGGTTACAGATCCGATCTGTTTGGATGATTAGAAAATTAATTAGAAAGCATGCCTCACTGGCACAACTAGTTTTATAATCATAGATTCATATATATATATATATAATCTACCAATAATGTGAACCTCCCAAAGTATAATAATACTCATGTTTAAGGTACGCCCAAATGTAGTTGAATAGTACTACTTATAATCTTTGTCTTTATTAATGTTATATGGTACATGTTAAAAAGTATCCCTCATGCATTGTTTAATGTTGAAATTAATGTAAAATATAATTTGAAAATAGTGAAAAAGTTAAAAAGCATTTTAAAATGAGTAAAAAGTGTTATAAAATTAATGAAAAGTATATTGGGTTCTACATTAACTTTCTTTTTTTCTTGTGCCCCCTAGGATATTTATTAACAAAACCTTTTTGTGTTAATGGTAGGTATTACTTATATTTACAATTATGGGATAAAAATATCTTAAATAAATTCAATAAAAAGCTTATTATCTTTTAAATAGCTTAACTCTTTTGAATAAAGCTAATTAAATCTTTGGGTATAAAAATTTCAACTAATTGACCTAACTCAATTGTTGTGAAATGATAGATAAATAACATGTTATTTTACACTTCAATTAGGGCAATAAATTGCTAATGTAAAAGTTTGCAAGCAGTTAAACCCTAGCTTCATCCACAAATAGAACAAAAAGATGTTACTCTCGTCGCATGAAAGAATTGCTCAATGGCGATCATAAATCTCTAACTTACAATCAATTTATTTTGACATAAAATATTTTAAAATATTTTTAAAAAATATTTTCTTCCAAAATAAACAGAGACAACTATGATATATATGATTTAAAAAAAAAAACATTGTTGCTGTCTAATAAAATTGTTTCCAATGATAAAACATTATTGTGCTTGGGGAATCTTGCTTCACCCTAGGTATTAGGTTTAGGCCTAAACATGGTAGGTAGGAAATGTAAGCTAATTATTAAAATAATAATAATAAATTAATTTATTATTACAAACCATATTTTTATGGTTATGCATAATTAAACTAGTAATCCATAGGAGGGGCCATCATGAACCTGACATGTTTAACACACACATCAATGCTACTAAATATGAAAATGCCAATAAACCAACCAATGGAAAAAATTATTGCATGCCCCTTGTGGCATTGTTACAAAATAATCCTACACAAATGAACGGTTAGGATTGTTTTGTGACAATGCCACGTCAATGTTCCAGGGGCAGCGAATAATTGCCCCACAACCAGTGGCATGCATGTGCAATAGCATCTTCTTCAAGCCTAGAATGGGCATATTGAAGAAGCAAGGATGGATATGAAGGTTTTACCTGGAAGAAACAGCTTTGTCAGCCTGTGAGTTATATTATAATATTAGATTGCACCTGTTTGTAATATTTTAAAGTTTTCACTTCTTTCCTCTGCTTGTCAAACAGCAGAGTTAAAAAATTTCACACAAAATAAAAATTATGCTATCTGTATTTCCAAAGGAAGTGAAAAATGTTAAGAGAGAGTCTACATAACATATTAGAAGAAAATGACAACTCATACAATGAGTTATCCTATTTAATGTAGAGTTATGACATAGTAATCAATCATTTCATTATATTCTAAACAGGCTAACTTTGATGTGGGAACTCAGATTCTTTCTCAGACTTCACACTAAGATCGAATAAAGTAGGAATCCAAGAGATAATTTATATTTAAAGAGCAAGCAAGCGAGGTAGGTCAAAGCTCAAACCATTACTGTGCACTCTGCTAAACCATAATGCAGCCTAGACCAAACGATGTTGAATTGGTTTATCATTAATGAAATTAACAACGTTTCAAACTCAGTTTTTTCGACAAGCCTGGATGAAATCAACAAGATCCTGAATTTTCAAACACTGATTGGAACACACTCAAAACATTGTAAGAAAAAAGGATCACAGTGGATGAAACATCATGTGAAAACAATAAAAGAATGCTGTGACTTCAAATTTATATGAAACTTGAAATATCACTCAAACCCTGATGCTCTAACACCAGTTTGGTGTAAGTCGAAAGGTTTGAGGAAAGGGGGGATGACACGTCCACGGCCCTTAATGCCTCGATCCTTGCCTTGCAATTCGAAAAGAAACTCAGTGGTGTGTGAAGAATTACGTATTATAGCGAGCTTCTAATTAACCAGCTCTAATCCATTCAAAAGGGTCTATCAAGTATTAGCTTAATTGGAGGGCTAACACACAATTTTAATAGTTCATTCAAGTCAGCACTCTTTGTTCTGTCTCTTATTTTCAAAAGTTTCTAGCTTTATTAGCCAAAAAAAAAAAGGTAATAATTTGAATTGAGTGAGAAAAAAGTGAAGATCTTAGTTTAAAAGCAGTTGCATTCACTGATAGTGAAGAATTTCCATTGCTTTAAGAAAGATATAAATCTGTACCACAGCAAAAAAAGAAATTAGGAATGAAAAGATACTTTTTGACGAGCTACAGAAATGAGTATCAAAAACCCAAACAAACTCAGGAAACGCAGATACCATTCATCAATGTTCATGGATCATTAAAGTAAAATTAAGATTCTAATACATCACATTCTAATTTTTTTTTCCCCCCTTAATTCCTCAAATATCAGGGTTTATAAATCCTCTTTGAAATCACACAATTTACAAGAACCAACAGGACTCGCCTCTGCATGACACTAAGAAACGACGAACTAGATTCCTACACATGAGATTACTGGAAATTGCTGAGAAACCCAATTTCAATTCTTATGCGCAGATGCACATACCATTCTTAGATCTCTAGAGAATATATATAGTGCTCGCCAGCATTATTCACTCCTTCCTGAAAGCTCAAGATGTAAACCTTGCTTGAGCCACCAACAATAACAACCCTGCCCAACAAAGAAGACTCGAATGCAAGACACCACCATGACTGCAACCATCAATGAGCTCACACTGTTATTTGCAGCTCAGAGTAAAATTTCACGATCAATCACCAGAAGCTGATAAGGGGAAGAATAGACTGCTACCCATAACTTAATTACAACATCCAAAAACAGTAATCCGAGGAACCGAAAGGACACAGGAATTGCCTCTCCCACCAACTCAATACTAGTTACGACAAAATTAACCAACTTGGCAATGGAATTGCTGCATCTAATTCATTTGCGAATTGCACAAAAACCCAATGCCAATTACTACCATTAACACAGCTAACGACAGCTAGAACCACCACAAGAAGAAGAAGAAGAACAAAACTCTAATGCCAAACTCTAAGAAGTAACTCCAAGTGACCCATGATCCAAATTGATAAGAGAAAGTCACTAGTTGAAGTGAAAAAAGCAGCAATTACCCAAATTCAATCATCCCCAGTTGGAAACAGAGTGAGCACTTTCCTCCCATTCGCCACGGTTGCCGATTCCATATCCTCCACATACGAAGAAGGCACAACAGGATTGTTCACTGGTGCCCCAATTCGATGATGAACAGTCTGTGACTGTCTACTCAGAAATGGATGCTCGAATTGCCCATTTGGCTGCGACCCAAAATGCCCAATTTGCCTATACTGCGTCTGCAACTGCTGATGTCCAGCCGCCGCAGCCGCCATCTGGTGATGGTGCTGCTGCAGCGCCGCCACCGGCACAAACGGCAAGAAATTATCCGAATTCGCCCGACCAGGGTGCAAAAAATGCGCCGGCACGGGCGAGCTCGCGAACAAATGATCAGTGGCGGGATCGCCACCGCCAGTCAACCCTCCGCCGGCGCCTCCGCCGCCGGAGGAAAGTCCCTGCATACGCTTCAAATAGAGGCGATACTTCTGGAGATGACTAGCAACGTTTTCTCGGGTCAGCCCGTCAACACTCATGAGCTGCATTATGGTCTTGGGGACGGCGTTCTTGATCCCCAAGTGGGCCACAGCGTCCACAAACCTCTTGTGAAGCTGCGGCGTCCACACGAGGCGGGGACGCTTGAGAGTGCGAGCGGGCTCGTCTCCAGTCGCCCCGCCTCCTCCACCTAACTCGGCGGAATCGAATTCCGCTGAGTTGGGTTGAGATGAAGGGGTTTGAAGTGGAAGAAGAGGTGGTGGTGGTGGTTGTTGTGGGCTATTGGGGTTTCGGATGTCGAAAGCAACTGCTAGATCATGGGTAATTAGGGTTTGGGACAAGGGCATGAGCTCTTCAGGGGATGGGAGTTCCTCTTCCCACTTTGAGAACCAAGTTGAATCATCTTCCCTCATTTTTTTTTTCCCACACCACTCTAAATCAAAACCCCAATTCAAGATTTTCTTTTTGAGTTGTGGGTTTGGTGGGTGGATTTGTGTGGTTTGTAACTGATAAAAAGAAACAAAAACCAAGAAACAAGAAGGAACAAGATGGGTTGGGAGGAAGAGGGAGATTCAAGGTTGGAATTGTTGAGGTGGGCTTCTGGGTCTCACTCTCTCTCTCTCTCTCTCTCTCTTTGTGAAGAAAGATTGATTTGAAGGAGGAGAGAGAGACAGAGGGGGGAGGAGGAGGAGAATGGTGGTGATGGTGGTGGAGGAGGAGGAGGAGGGGTGTTCGAGGTGGATCTTTTGTTTTGTTTGTGGTGTTTCAGCTTTTATTAAGGTTACTGTTGCTGATGCTTTTCTTGTGATTTGAATGGTTGTGTTTGGTCTTGAGAGATAAATTTTTTAAAAAATATTTGAAAGAAGAAGTTTAGAAATTATTTTAATTTATTTTGTTATATATTTTAGAAATAGTTTGAAGTATGAGAATTTGACATGATTTGATATTTTATTATAATTACATAAATATGTGTAAGAAAAAATAATTGAGAAAGAGAGAGGAGAGAAAAAAAATAATTGATTAATATATAAATAAGATAAAATAATTTTGAAATTTTTTTTCAAAATAACTAAACTAAATAAAATGTTGAATTTTTTTTTTTTTTCAAAAAAACAAACCAAACCAGATCAATGTATTTGGGGGGTTCAATTTTCCGGGATTTGGGGGTCATTTTTATTCTTTTGTATACTTGAGAGTGAGTGTCTCATTTATATTTTGCACACTTATCTAATCCACTAACCTGTCATACATAAACTTTCCGTCTTCTCTTTGGAGCGCGTGCTCAACACTTTCTCACGTCATTTAATTATAATTAGCAAATCATAGGCCTCTCTTCGGACGTGACTTGTAAACGAATTTAGGACCCGTTTGTTGGCTACTATAGCAGTCCGTACGGGATATACAGTGATTAATATTAGGTTTATTTTAGCTTATTTTAAAAAGTGAGGTAAAAGTCACTTTTTTTTTTTTTAATTATTTTTTTTTATTTTAAAAAATAAAATTAAAATTAAAAAGTCAATTTTTAACTATTTTTAAAAAAAAACATCCTTTTGTTTATGAATGTCCAGATTCGTAGTTTCTTAGAACTATGAAAGGCCTTCAGTGAGCAGATTACAAGTCTAGACGAGGAGATTATATTAAAAAATAGTCAATTTTGCTTAGGTGTGTTATCGGTCGTTTGGACAGACATCTGGCCGGTCAACCAGTCAAGTGCAATTTTGTTTTTTTAGAGCATCTCCAACGATTCAATATTTTTTTTATTAAATCTGAGTAAAAAAAAAAAAAGACGATTTCCTCAATCTGATATGAGCGGCTCCAACGGTACACTATAACTTTCATCAAATCTAAGTGGACGATCGGTCGGTCGACTAGAAAGTGAAAATGAATTTTCTAAGTTTAATCTATATGTTTGCTCAACCAAAACCAAGTTCTTAAACCATGAAAAACCCAACTAGTTCAATCATTTTCTTTTTTCTCACAATCTCTCTCTCTCTCTTTCTCTCTCTCCTCTTTTCTATATATCAGTCTTGTTGGAGAAAAATGGTTGAATAAGAAATTGCCTCATAAATGTGTATATAACTCACACATTTAAGGCTCATCAGTTTTACAAAATTGATTGAGCAGTTTTACTAGCATTAGTTGCCAGCCTTGATGGCTAGAGGCTCCTCTCCCTCTCCCCCATGGTGTATAAAAGGAGGCCTTATTCCTTGAAAAGAGATATAGAATTTTTCCTTGACATCCATACACTGTCAGTCTACTTCTCCTATAATTTTCTTCCTGAGAGAGAGTGCTGCCGTTGTCCGTTCGCTAAGCTAATCAAAAGGTGCTTCTGTTGTAGCTGGTAAAAACCGTCGTATCCTGGGAAGTAGACGCTGACGTACCTCCAGCACCCAACGGTGAGGCGGCGAATCTATTTTAAGGAGACTGTGGTATCACACAGGCTTCGGTTTGCTTCCTTTAACCATTTTATATTTTATCTGTATTTTATTCAGCATGTTATTTTTCCTGAGATTGAAGGTTTGTTTTGTTCATCTCATAATTCTGCGATATGCAATGTGAAATTATGTAATGTGAGTAGTTTTTCCCAACAAGTCTCTCTGGTGTTGGATCCGATCTATATATATATATATATATATGGCACACAAAGATGAAGCTTCTCCCACATCTCCATCTCTATCCCAATATAGATTCAATAGAATTGGGTGATTCAACTAATATCTAGAGAAAAATACAACACAATATATATATATATATTCTTAATTTTGTCAAAAACAATACTTACAATTGCTCTGGTACTGATGGTGCAGTCAAGAATTTAAGGTACATTTGTTTTGCTGTAACATATTTTTTCAAAAAATATTTTTCTTATTTCCGTGGTGTTTGTTTTGCATAATAATTTGGGAAAACATTTTTTCTGTAAATTATTTGTATGAAGTGTTGAAGAGAACTTACAGGCTGTAGCAGAAACTAAGATAGACAGAGAGCTTCTCAATTATATAATGTCAACTTTATTATGAAAATCTTGGCAGAAGAACATTGAATAGCTTACAATGTGGTTATAGTATTAGTTATTGTTGGAAAAATATGGTTTTATAGATTTATTTTGGACTAACTTTGAGCCCAAATTTGAATAGGGCCCACACGTCTTTTGGGGTGGGTCCAAAGAGGTGACGTATTTCTTGCTACATGGCAAGTCACACGGTGAAGATGGTTCGTCAAAACCATTTATGAGTGAATAAGAAGTTGACGCCGTTTTTGGGTTCGTAGAATGAACAATTAAATAATAAAATGTAGGTTTCCTTGTAAGGCTTGTCCCACATTGGAAACTTAAGAGAACTTATGTGTGTATATAAGTTCTAGGTGGCAACACTTGGGTTGGGTCCCAAGGAGCACCCCAAGTTTGTAGATGGGATGAGTTATGGACAAAGTGAACCTTGGCTCAAACCACTACACACGCGTGCGCGTGCCGCTGTCCAGCCGATCGGCTGGGCGCAGGCGCGGGTTTTGGTTCGGGTCGGTTCTAATATTAATTTTTTGGACAAAATTTATTTCAATTTTTTCAAAAAATTCTTACGGGAAATTAATTCAAAATTTGCACCAAATTTGAATTCAAATTTTCTGTCTATGATTGTACATCTTCTAGTCCGAAATTCCTAATAGATAAACTGTCTTTTAATAGGTTTAAAACTTCCAGAAACTACCAGCAGTTATACTGATTCAAGCTGCTACAGATCTGTTCAAATTTGAACTGTATCTATTCATTCAAATGTCATATCTGTTCGGTTCAAAACTGCATCTGTTCAGACAGATTTGTTGGTCCCTATTTTGCCTATAAATAGAGGACTTTTCCAACAGCTTTCATATTCGGGAAAAATCCTTTTATTGCTTTCCTTTGTGCTTTCTTTGCATTGTTTTACATACTAGTTTTGTTTAGAAAAAATTCAAAGAGTATAGAACACAAGTTCTAATTCTCTGTACAGATTGTTTGGAGTCTACTACAATCTGTGTAAAGATCATTGTATCTTGGGAGATAGACGCCATTTATCCGTAAGCACCGGAACGGGGCAAATTTGTTTTAAGGACAGAGTGTCACACAATTGACTTGATCTAAAAGTTTTATCGGTAATAAATTCTGTAAATAATATATTTATTTTTGTTTGATTTGTTTCAAGTTATTTATTTTACACAGAAAATTATTCCAACAATCTTAAGATAGATTCGAATTATTCTGTTTATATAAAATTTTTCATTTATTTCTTTTTCTCTTTCTTCTTCTTACAGAAATTATTTTCTATGGTTTTACAAAGTAATATTCTGGTTAGAAAAACAAATAGTAGTAATATACTGTTTATTTTCTTTGACAACTAGTAGTAACATACTAGTAATCATTAACAATTCAAAATATTTATTTGTGAAGTTGGTCAGAAATTAATTTTCATTTTCAGAAATAATTTCTGAGTTTTTATTAATTAAAATTCTATTTCTGTACTTTAATTTTTGAAGTGCTATAGAAATTTAATTTTTTGTGTGGAATTAATTTGTTTAATAAAATTTTATTTTATTTTCAAATTAATTAGAAATAAAAATTACAATTCTTGTTTCTTTTATTTTTTACAGAATTTAATTATGTGATTTTGGTTTAAATTTTCTGTATAGTATAAAATTCTAATTATAATTTTGTTTTATAATTTAGAATTCATGGTTACTAAAACTGGTCAAACTAATGCTCAAACAAGTACTAGTATGGTAGTTGCAATTGCTTCAATCCCTCCTCCTGTTGCGACTTTACCAGTCAATCACGGTGAGAAGGTAAAGAAGTTCTCAGGAAGTGATTTTAAAAGATGGCAACAGAAAATGTTGTTCTATCTTACTACCCTCAACTTGGCGCGTTTCCTCCGTGAGGATGCTCCTACTCTGAAAGAGGATAAAATCGACCGGCAAGTGGTTGCTGCGGTCGATGCCTGGAAACATGCTAATTTCCTTTGCCAGAATTACATCTTGAACGGACTTGACAACGCATTATACAACGTTTACAGTCCTATCAAAACGGCAAAGGAACGTTGGGATTATCTAGAGAAAAAGTACAAAACAGAATATGCTAGCTCAAAGAAATTTGTGGTTGGCAAATTCCTGAATTTTGTGATGGTTGATTCAAAGACTATGATCAGCCAAGTTCAAGATCTCCAACTCATTCTTTATGACATTCATGCAGAAGGCATGTCTCTTAGTGAATCCTTCGAAGTTGTTGCCTTAATTGAAAACTTACCACAAGGCTGGAAGGAATTCAAGAACTACCTCAAACACAAGTGTAAAGAAATGACTCTGGAGAAATTGATTGTGCGTTTAAGGATTAAGGAGGACAACTGCAATTTTAAGAAGTGAGCTGGTAAACATCCCGTGGAGTCTAAGGCAAATGTTGTAGAACATGCTTCAAAAGCAAAGAAATGAAAGTTTCTAGAGAAAGTTCTGCACAAGGCTCTAAAAGAGTGGAAAATAAGAAGTACAAATTTAATGAAAAATGTTACATCTGTGAAGAAGAGGAACCTAGGTGGTGAATATGAATCACCTTTCGGTGAATTTTGTAAAGAATATGGAATAATTCATCAAACCACCGTTCCTTACTCACCTCAGCAAAATGGAATTACTGAAAGGAAAAATAGGACTTTAAAAAAAAATGATGAATGCATATTAATAAGTTCTGGATTACCTCAGAACTTGTGGGAGAAAGCAATACTTTCTGTTAATTATATTTTAAATAAAGCATCCCGAAAGAAAGTGAATCAAACACCTAATGAAATGTAGCATCGGAGAGTATCATCCTACAAATACTTAAAAGTGTAGGGGTATTTAGCTAAAGTGCCTATTTCTAGTCCTAAAAAGACTAAGATAGGTCCTAAAACAATTGATTGCATTTTCATTGGTTATGCCAAGAATAGTAGTGCATATCAGTTTTTAATTCATAAATTAGAACATTCCGAAATACATGTAAATACTGTTATTGAATCTTGGAATGCGTCTTTCTTTGAACATGTGTTTCCAAATAAAACTGGACGAGAGACTAGTACTAACAAAAGATCTTTTGATGCTATTACTAGTTATGATCAAGAACAAGATCAAGAACAAGATCAAGAACAAGAGCAAGAGATAGATCAAAATGAAGAAGATGAACCTAGGCATAGTAAACGTGCTAGAACCTCAAAGCCTTTTGGTCCAGATTTTCTAACTTTTTTATTAGAAAATGAGCCTCAAAGAAGCTATGTTCAGCCCTGAAGCTCGAAAGAAGCTGTAAACAGTGAAGTTGAATCCATCTTGCAAAATCACACTTGGAAATTGGTGGATTTTCTACCAGGTTGTAAACCTCTTGGGTACAATTGGATTTTAAAGAAAAAAATGAAAGTGGATGGATCAATTGACAAATACAATGCAAGATTTATGGTAAAAGGTTTTAGACAAAAAGAAGGTCTTGACTACTTTGACACATACCAGTTACTAGAATAACATCCATTAGAATGCTAATTGCCATTGCATCTTTGTACAATCTAGAAATTCATCAAATGAATGTGAAAACCGCTTTCTTAAATGATGAGTTAGATGAAGAAATTTACATGAACAACCAGAAGGATTTTCTGTTCCACGAAAAGAAAAGAAAGTGTGTAAATTGGTTAAGTCATTATATGGTTTAAAACAAGCGACAAAGCAATGGCATGAGAAATTTGATCAGACAATGATGTCAAATGGATTCAAAATTAATGAATGTGACAAATGTATTTATATTAAAAACACAAACAACGGTTAGGTTATAGTATGTCTTTATGTAGATAATATACTCATCATAGGTAGTAATAATGACATGAGTAAAACTACTAAGAAAATGTTGAATAAATATTTTGACATGAAAGACATGGGAATTGCTGATGTAATACTTGGTATGAAAATTACCAAAACATCAGAAGGTTATGCTTTGTCACAATCTCATTACATTGAGAAAATACTTGACAAATTTAACAAAGATGATTATCTTGTTAGAATACCTGTGGATGTTAATTTGTTTCTTTTTAAGAATGTTCAGGAAAGTATTTCTCAATTAGAGTAAGCCCAAATTATTGGAAGCTTAATGTACTTGATGAATTGCACTCGCTCGGATATAACTTATATAGTAAGTAAATTAAGTAGATATAAGAGTAACCCAGAAGTAGAACACTAGAAAGCAATAATAAGGGTTCTAAGATATCTCAGATTTACTCGTAACATTGGGCTGAATTATATTAGATATCCAATAGTACTTGAAGGATACTGTGATGCAAACTGGATATCGGATACTAGAGACTCAAAATTCACCAATAGGTATGTCTTTACTCTTGGTAGTGCGGCTGTATCTTGGAAATCTTCCAAACAAACTTGTATTGCTAGGTCTGCTATGGAATCAGAATTCATAGCTTTGGATAAAGCTGGAGAAGAGGCAGAATAACTTTACCACTTTCTTGAAGATATTCTAATGTGGCCAAAACCGGTGCCTGCTATATGCGCACATTGTGATAGTCAATCAGCAATTAGTAGAGCACAGAGTCATATGTATAACAGTAAGTCACGATACATTCGTCGTCGACATAACATCGTGAGACAATTACTCTCTAATGTAATTATTTCCATTGAATATGTGAAGTAACATAGCAGATCCACTAACCAAAGGGTTAGCAAGAGAGCTAGTTGAAAAATCATCGAGGGGAATAGGACTTAAGCCTATTAAATAAGAGTTACCACAACGAAAATCCAACCTAGTTGACTGGAGATCCTAAGATCTAGATTCAAAGAGACAACCGAGTTGTGTATGACTCAGAAGGATTATTGGGAAGTCAGACCCCTACCCATTTTTATGATGAAATAGTGATGTCTGCAGCGTTTTAAGTTAAGTAATACTTTTAATGATTCTTATATCTAGGAATACCTAGTGGAATATGGCAAGATACTCTTCATACGAATCACCTATATGAGTGTGAATTGGGCTGGTTCTATGACATTTGTGAAGGGCTAAAATTCTCTAGAGCACTCATGAAATACCAGGTTGTTCAAGGCCAAAACGAACACAATAGTGAGAACTAAACTGTGTTTGGTAATATATTGTGTGAGTTCCATTGTCTTGGTTTACACAAATGACTGAACAGTTTAAGACATCATGTTCATTGGTTAGCTAGTAAATCCAATAGTGTCTCACAAGGGAAGATTCAAAAGCAAAAGTTACCTATGCTTTGCAGAATATTCCCAATTTATGTACTCTCTATAATTAGATAATGTTTTGCATTTTCTATCCGTCAAATTCCATTAATGTGGGGGATTGTTGGAAAAATATGGATTTATAGGCTTATTTTAGGCTAACTTTGAGCCCAAATTTAGATGAGACCCACACGTCTTTTGGGATGGATCCGAAGAGATGACGTGTTCTTTGCCACATGCCAAGTCACATGGTGAAGACGGTTCGTCAAAACTATTTATGAGTGAATGAAAAGTTGACAATTTTTTCGGGTTCGTGGAATGGACAATTAAAGAAAAAAATGTGGGTTTCCTTATAAGCCTTGTCCCACATTGGAAACTTAAGAGAACTTATGTCTGTATATAAGTTCTAGGTGACAACACTTGGGTTGGGCCCCAAAGGGCACCCCAAGTTTGTAGAAGGGAGGAGTTATGGACAAAGTGAACCTTGTCTCAAACCACCACACACGCGCGCCGCTGCCACTATCCGTCCGATCGGCCCGGCCGGATGCGGGTGTGGGTTGTGGGTCGGTTCTAATATTAGTTTTTTGGATAAAATTTATTTGAATTTCTTCAAAAAATTATTATCGGAAATTAATTCAAAATTTGTACCAAATTTGAATTCAAATTTTATGTTCATAATTGTGTCTTTTCCAGTTCCAAATTCCCAACAAATAAATTGTCTTTTAAAAGGTTTAAAACTGCCAGCAGTTATACAGATTCAAACTACTGCAGATCTGTTCAAATTTGAACTGTATTTGTTCATTCAAATGTCATACATGTTCAGTTCAAAACTGCATCTGTTCAGACAGATTTGTTGGTTACCATTTTGCCTATAAATAGAGGACTTTTCCAGCAACTTTCACATTTGGGAAAAATCCTTTTCTTGCTTTCTTTTGTGCTCTCTTTGCATTGTTCTACATACTAGTTTTTTTTAAGAAAAAATTCAGAGAGTATAGAACACAGGTTTTAGTTCGCCGTACAGATTGTTTAAAGTGCTACTACAGTCTGTGTAAAGATCATTGTATCCTAGGAGATAGACACCATATATCCGTAAGCACCGAAGCGGGGTGAATTTGTCTTAAGGACAGAGTGTCACATACTCAGCTTGATCTAAAAGTTGTATCAGTAATAAATTCTGGGAGTAATTTATTTATTTTTGTTTGATTTGTTTCAAGTTATTTATTTTACACAGAAGATTGTTCCAACAGTTATAGTACAGATGATTCACCATGCTAATTAAGTAGTTTGCAGGCCAACTAAAAACAAAAGCAGCTGTGCATTTTTTAAGTAAACCGGACGACCGGTAGGACTACCGACCGGACTTCCTGCCGGTTGTCCTATGGACCTACTTCCAACGTAAACACATAGTATTTTGGTGAAATCTGATCCAACTCCTCATTTTGGTGAAAGTTTTGGCTTGTTCTCAATTTGATATCACTTTGATGAAACTGTTGGAGATCAAAAAGGTGTCTTTTTTCACCAAATTCAAATCTAGTGATCAATTTGATTCACTGTTGGAGATGGTCTTACATATTGGGCAGTACATTTTGAAATAATATTATTTAATAAATTGTATTTTTTTGTTAAGTAAAAATCATGGTTTTTATTTGTTTTAT
Organism: Camellia sinensis; assembly: GCF_004153795.1. Taxonomy (NCBI): domain Eukaryota; kingdom Viridiplantae; phylum Streptophyta; class Magnoliopsida; order Ericales; family Theaceae; genus Camellia; species Camellia sinensis. The sequence continues at coordinate 197,029 of NW_021026765.1, read as the reverse complement.
TATTTTATATAGAAATAATTTAATAATTCCCACACTATCAACTATCATCAAAACAAACACAATTTTACTTAATTCTCTCATTATCAATCCCCTTACTATTAATCTCTTTACTATCAATCCCCTCCATTCTACCTCTGGAATCAAACGGGGCCTTAGGTTTGTTTTGGGAAATAAGAAAAAAAAGTTAACTTATTGTTTTTTTTTTTTTTGAAAAAATGTACAAAAAAATAAATAAAAATAAAATAGAGAGGTAATGTGACCTAAATAAATCATTAAATTAGTTTTTTTTTTTCCCTTCTTCTCAAAATAACACTTATTAACTTTTTAACTTATTAGGATCACATTACTGTTTTATTGTTTACATTTCTTTTTGTAATAAGTAAAAAAATCAACTTATTTAGCACTTCTTACAATAAGCTTAAATGTAAATTTTCAAATGTTAATATTGATGTGTTAGTGTGTGATATGACATCCGAAAAATAATAATAAAAATAAAATAAACACAAAAATTAACGTTGTGTGTTAAAATTTGTTAATTTAATGTGTAAAGATGTCTTATACTAAAAATGTTAAAATATGTGTTATGTGTTGGGTTGGGCTTATCTCATATTGGAATCTCAATATGAGAAAACTTGGATCATGTTTGGTACGATGGAATGAAATGAAATAGGAATGGAATGAGAGTAAGAATAGAATATAAGGTTGAATGGAATGGAATGTCAATTATCATTCCATTGTTTGGTTGCCAACATGGAATGACATAGGAATAAGATGATAATTCTCATTCTCATATTTGGTTGTACCTATTAAACTCATTGAATGAAATAAATTTTTATTATTCTCTTTATATTTTTAACAAGCTAGTAACAAATAAATTAAAAATTTATATAGATCATAACTATATTAATAGTTGTAAAATTGATGGTGAAAGTCATAGTAGTGGTAGTGGTAGTGGTTGTGGTGACATCAGTGGTGGTGATAACAACGATAGTAGAATGATGATAATAAATTATTGTGGCCTTAGTGGTGGTGGTAAGGTGTTGTTCTGGTTGCGGTGGAAGTGGTGGTGGAGGTGGTTGTGGTGGCCAACGATAGTGGTGGTGGTAGTAGTGGCGACATCGATAGTATGGTGGTGGTAGTATGGTGGTGTGGTGGTTGTGGCGGCGATCGTGATAGCGGTGGTAGTGGTGGTGGTGGTGGCGATAGAGTGGTAGGAAAACGGAATGGTGGTAATAGTTATATAATATATATTTTTTTAAATGCCAACAAAAAAAATAATAATAAAATTTTATAGTAATTCCATGATGGAATAGAATGGTCATTCCTTAGGTTGGAGAAAGGAATAAGCATTCCCACATTTTGTTGGAATAGCCATTCCAATGGAATAACTATTCACACTTAAATAATACATACCAAACAAGAGAAAAGGAATGCAAAGATAGAATGGTCATTCCATTCCAGCCCATTTCACCATATCAACCGTGCTCTTGAGGGATCTATGGAGCCTATTATAGGTTTGGTTTCAATAATTTGAATCGTTTACATTTTAGTACTCGTTGAGTATAATATTCATGCGAAAAATTAAAATGATTGGACATCAATAGCTATATATTTGAATCAAATTTATATTAGAAAAAATAGATGATTATTTTTGAAATTATATCTCTCGTCCATTTTTTTAAAAAGCAAATATGATTTAAATATATAACTACCAGTGTCCAATTATCTTAATTTTTTTATATGAATATTCTACTCAATGAGTTTTAAAAAGTGAACAGTTCGAATCAACGGAATTAATTCCAAAATGGATTTATTAAACCCAAACGCTCTCTCAAGTTGAGATGACAACTTGAGAGAAGCCAAACTCATCTCAAATCCTTCATTTTTTTCTTTGATCAAATGTTCATGAAATCAATGAAGACTTTTTTTTTCCCTATCAAATTGAGAACTCTTTAAATCTTTTATCAAATTTGAATTTGATGAAAATTTAAAATGATAAAGCATTGGAAATGATTTTTCTTTTTCATTAAATTTGATGAAAGGGAAAATTTGAAATAAAAAAGAAATTTTTTTAAACATTTTGATAAAATAATTGAAATAATTTATATCAAATCAAAATTTATACTCAAATTTAAAAACAAATTAAATGAAAATTTGGGTAAAAAATTGGAGTTGGTCTTAAAAAAATAATTTAATGTAGTCTATAAGAGTATAAGTAAAATTAAAATTCAGCTATCCTCCCCCTCTCTTTGTATCCTAACCTTAGGAGTGTAAAAATGGTCTGCGGTCCGGAATGGGCCCGACCTGTTTAGGCCCGCTTGGACCCAGGCCTGAGCCTAGCCCGAGTTCTTGGGCCAGGGCCTAGGCTATCGTTTTGAAGCCCCACTCGGCTTGCTTGGCTTGGCCCATGGCCCAGCCTATCGCCCACTTAAGGCCCACTTAGGGCCTGGCTCGCTGGTGGCCCAGTGTATTTTTTAATAGAAAATAATAAAATTTTGGTAGAAAAAATTTAAAAAAACAAAAAAAATGGTCAAACCCGCCTAAGCCCACCAGCCCACCCGAGGCCCGAATATCCCTAGGCTTGGACTTGGGCTTGGGCCTGGGCTTTATTTTTTGGCCCGTGGCCTGGCTCGGTCCGACCTGGTCCAAATTTTGGCAGGAGCTTACAAGGCCCGACATGGGCCGGGCCGGGCCAGATTTACACCTCTACCTGACCTTATATGGCTCTGCATCTCTTTGTCAAGTCTCTCTTTCTTTCTTTTCTTTTATGAAAGTTGACTCGTCTATTATTATTATTATTATTTGGATTAATTATAAATAATAATAATAATCATGATTCCATGTATTTTTCATTTTAAATTTTAATAAATTAAATCTTAGAGTTTCATCCATATTTCAATATGTCACCTCTGTCTATCTCTGTTTGCATAATGTAACAGAGAATGAAATATTGAGATTTAAAGTGAAAAATGCATGAAACCTTTAGTTTTTTTTTTCTAATTAATCATTTAAAAAAAATTAAAATCACTAAAAACTAAAAAAGGTTAATTACAAAAAAATAAAATAAAAAATAATCTCAAGGTTTCACGCATTTTTCATTTTAAACCGCATTATTTCATTCTCCATTACCTTACGCAAACGAAAATAGATAGAAATGGCACACTGAAATACGGATAAAACTCTAGGAATTAATTTGTCAAAATTAAAATACTGAGATTTAAAATGAAAAATAAGTGAAACTTTATTTATTTATTTATTTTGTTGTTGTAATTAACCCTTATTATTTTTTTTACTTTTTAAAAAATAGTGAAAGAAAAATATTGAAATGTCAGGTACATAATTATAATATAAACAAACAAACTATAATGAGATTGACCTTATTTTAAGTTTAATCATTCACACAAGCCTCACCAAATTCTATGATCAAAATGTCATGTAAAATTTCTCTAAAATTAGATGAAAGGCATATATGGATCGGTCTTATTTAGGGGTGCTCGCGGTTCGATTTGTGATTTAGACTCCCTCGTATATGTGCAGTTTGAAAAAAATTGAACCCGCAACAGCCCACAATGCGGGTTGTGATTTATGCGGATAGGATTTGCAGATGTGCGGGTGGTTGCGGACAGTTTGCGGATTGGATTTTTTTCTTTAAAAAATTATTTTTGGGTTTTTTTTTGTTTTTATCCCATTTTGTAAATATTTATTTTGGGCTATTTTCCCCACCATTTTTTGAAACGCTCAACATTAATAATTAGTGAATTAAAACTTATAAAATTAAAAACACAACAAAATCAATTCTTAACACAAGCTAATCATTCAAAATCTTAAACTTTTAAATAAAATCATAAACTAACACAAGCACATCTTTCAAAATCCAAAACTGAATCATTAAAATTATTCACTACCCAACAATACAATTAAAATAAAATCATTTAAAATCGAAAAATATCTAGGATAGAATGAATGAAATCAATGGTCCAGGTTTAAAAAATAAAATAATAATAATAATAATAATCATAATAAATCTAAATGCGGGCGGATTCTTGTAGGTGCGGGTTAAACCCACAATCCGCAATAATGTCATATTCCAAACCGCATTCACCCGCATTGTGTCTGTGAAGCTGCCTATTTGTATGCAGATCGGTTCGGGTTGGGCTAGTTATGAGGTTCGGATAACCCTATGCCTAACCCTAATCTTATCTCAAAAATTTCCTAATTAGATAATAGGTCAAACTTGACTTTACTCCCTATGATTTTGGTCGAGTGCAATTTATCCCCTTGACGTTTGGAAATAACCACATAATCTACCTGTGGTTTCTGAACTAAAACACACACTAACTTCTGTTAAAATATTATGTAAATTGGCCTTTATGCCCTTGTCTTTTTCCTTTTCTCGATTTTGAATTGAACTTGCAAATATATATACACATTGCATCCCAGTCACCCTTACGCCCCACACCCCCTCCAATATGTCAAATTTCTCTAAAATTAGATGAAATGCATATATGGATCAATCTTATCTAAAAAATTTCCTAATTAGATAATAGGTCAAACTTGACTTTCCTTCCATGATTTGGGTTGGGTGCAGTTTATTTCTTTGACGTTTGGAAATAATCACATAATCTACTTGTGATTTATGAACCAAAACACAACTAACTTTTGTTAACAAATTATGTAAATTGACCTTTATGCCCTTGTCTTTTTCCTCTTCTCTATTTTGAATTAAACTTGCAAACATATATACACATTACACCCCATACCCCCTCCGATTGTCTTCTATTTTAGACAATCCATCGGCATGTCACTCCTCATGGCGTAATTGTTCTCTTACTGTTGCTTTGCGTTGCCATCTCTGGCGTTGGGAAAGCTTTGCCGGTGTTGAAGTTTGGCCCGTCAGCGCTAGAGCTTGTCTCCCTTCTCCAACGTCTTCGTATCCATGATTCTTCGACGTTTATGCACCCGTGGTAGGCTTGACTTGAAGATTTCACTAATTTTCAATTGAAAAATGGGACTTGTATATCATTTTTGTTTTTGATTTCCCCATAATTGAATCCTATATCTATTACATTAAAGACTTTTTTTTGACCTCATCCTCATCAATGAAAAACAACCTGACAATTGTGTCTGAACCGAACAATGTTCTTTATGTTTTTTATTTTATTTTTGTCTATTTGTTTATTAAAAAATGAAAAAAAAGAAAAGCGACTTGTTCTTCCTTAGGGTTGGTGACAGTTAAACCAAAAAATTATAAACTATATAATAGTCCGGTGATATTTTGTTGTTGTATATTTTTTTACTTTCGTTTAAGAACTAATTTAACTTAATTTTTGATTTTTTGGCTAATTTAACATGGCTAAATTAGTTTTGTTTAGAAAAAAAAAAATTTGGCTTTTTTTTATTTGGATGTAATGGCTAAAATGATTATGATTTGAATGTGATATTTTATCTTATTGATTAAATTATCTTATTTTGTCTTGTTATGCAAGGACTTATCAAACTGATTTTATTAAATAAAAAAAAATTATATTTATCAAACTTCACGTGACATGTAATGGGTAATTAACAAAATTTGAGAAAATTATAATTTTTAGTATTTAATGTGAATTGAATTCACATCATTTAATTAATTTTTTATTCATTGCCAATAATGAAACTTGGTCACTAGGGATGGTTACGAGAGCGAGTTTGTCATCTCCCGCCTTCGCCCTTGCTTTCAAACCCCACTCTTGCCCCACTCCTGTCTCGTCTTTGTTACGAGTGAAATTTTTCAATCCTATCTCCGATCTCGCAGATACCCGATATCCGCGGATATCTGACCAGATTTTCAAATAGTCAAAAAAATTGAGAGCCATTTAAATCCTTAATCGACAAAATAATTTGTCTTGTTTTCATATATATAAACAATAAGACTTTTAGTATTATTATTTATTTATATTTAAATAGAACCACAAACTTTTAGTATTTCTTTATTATATCTAATTATAATATATATGTATATACATATATGTGTGTCAATTTCTGACTACACTGCCAACTTAGTATTCAACTGGAGAACACCGGCAGAATACGTTAAGCCCAAACAACCTGCAACAGAAAGAAGAGATTCCGGCGGTGGCTCGTCCACCCGGAGGCACTCTGACGATCAAGTCAGTAAAATATCTCTCAAAGATAACTAATAGTGCTTAACTCACTAGACAGAACATAAAAGACATACCTTAGACCCATGAGGGTGCATCTCTTTTATAGCCAACACAATCCTAGTCCCAATAGAAGCCTAACTCTAATAGACTTAGGATTACTGCTAATCTTGAACTCCCAGTAGGATTAGGATAAACACTCTAAGAGTCTTATCTTTACCCAAACTGAAGTCTTCTCTCATTCTAGGACTCTTGTCCCTTATCCGCTTATCTCGGATTTCGATTTCTCTGCAGATAACCTCGGCCTAGCCGAGATCATCTTGGCGTCATGACCAGGACACATGGCACCTCAGCTGGCACTTCGGTGACACCTCGGCCATGTGTTGTCATTCAAAAATTATGTCCCCACAACTGCCCCCTAGGTTCTATTACCTCGGCATCCTGAGGCGATGGAACCTATTTCATTTCTTTCATTTAGCACGTTGGCTAAGCTCGCTTCATCATCTATTACCGAAGTCAGAACTCGTCGGCTCAATATGACCAAGACCAATAGTTTACTTTCATCAATGCTTTAGAACCAACGACCAAGTTCATTCAAGTTTCTCAGCCGATACCGTCCTCCTAGCCGAGGTATTTGCTTCATTTGAATCAAGAACTCCAAGAGTTCTAGCACGTGTATGAGCTGGCACGCACAGTATTTCAATCGTTTTTACCACGCGTCTTTCCCCTATTGGACCGTACCTGATACGCTCCATCAAGGCGCATCACTTTTGCGTGCACCATCTGGCAAGCACATCGTCCAAGGCACCATAATTTCCATTTTGCCGCCATTTTATGCTTTTGATCAAAATCAACTCTCTCTCCGTCTTTTAACTTCTGCATCTTCGTTCTTGTTCAAACTTTCTCTCTCAAATCCTCTATTGCTGCCTTTGTGAAGCTTTCTGCAACCAGTTTCACTCTCTCCATCCGGTGAGGCTTTCGTTGCACTTCTTTGCTTACTGCCACCGCCTGACACCGGCGTACACCCGCCTTTTTGTAATCTAAATAATCATTCTTCAATGTTAGGCCGAAGTGCTTTCTTTCCTTTTCTGAATGCATTCTTTAATTTCTTCTTTCAACGTAGTTGTATGTGTCTTCTTTTTATTCTTGTATGATTCTATACTTAAAATAATTTGCATGTCTTCAAAATACACCTTAACTGTGCAATCTCCTCGGGGTGTAATACCTCGGTTGTACCCACTAATTGGTTTATCTCAGCCTCGGCTTAACACTTGAAAATATTTTTTACAATATTTTCACAAGTGTTATTTACAACTCGATACTTCACTCTTAGCAAGACTTCTATTTTCAAATTTCTTCCAAGTCTTAGCAACATGGTAATCTCGGCAAGTGTGTAGATATTTCTTTCAACATAACCTTGGCTTAGCTTGTAAATTTTTCTCAAAATTTCAACAAGTGTTCAAACCAATCTTCTTTTATCATAACCTCAGTTAACTTCAACTTGTAAACTTAAATTTCAACAAGCATTAAACGTGATCTCGGTTTAATTTCAACTTGTAAACTTAAATTTCAACAAGTGTTAAACACCTCCTCGATTTAGCTTCAACTTGTAAATTTCAATTTCAACAAGTGTTAAACACGACCTCGGTTTAACTTCAACTTGTAAATTTTAATTTCAACAAGTGTTAAACACCTCATCGGTTTAACTTCAACTTGTAAATTTCAATTTAAACAAGTGTTAAACACCTCATCGATTTAACTTCAACTTATAAATTTCAATTTCAATTTCAACAAGTGTTAAACACGTCCTCGGTTTAACTTCAACTTGTAAATTTCAATTTCAACAAGTGTTAAACAGGACCTCGGTTTAACTTCAATTTCAACAAGTGTTAAATACGTCCTCGGTTTAACTTCAACTTGTAAATTTCAATTTCAACAAGTGTCTAAACCAATCTTAGCTTGTGAAATTCCAACTCCCAAACATCATTCTTCAGCCCTTTGCCCCCTAATGTGAACTTAAGTTCCACTTGGGTTCTCATTAGACACGTGGCTTTGACCTCGTCGCCGATGTAAGATTCAAACAAAGGCTGGCCGAGGTTATTAACCTTGGTCTCTTTACTAAGGCACTTAGCTCCAATCTGTGTCTGATTTTGCCGATATGACAAGTCCAAGTTAACCTAACTTAGTTTAACTTTATTATATGCAAGTAAAGTTTCTACTCTGCCATATAATAAGTCTAAGTTATTCGTCATATTTCAATCAGAAACATTGTCATAAGGCTGGTCGGTCCTATCGCACAGATTTCAAAAATCAAATTAGCATTTCAGCCGTTATGCCCCATTGCCGGCAACCTTTCTCAAGCCGAGGTCCCTAACTTTGAACTCTCTTGGGCTAACCTTCTTGTTGTAAGCCCTAGCAAGTTGTTGCTGGTATGCCCCCAGCCGAATTGTTGTTCTGTCGCACGTTGCAGGTGGATTTCAAAGCTTTTTCATGCTTTATTCCATAGGCTTCAGCTTCCTTTTGCATGTAAGGCCAAAAGAATCCCTATGATATTGCTCTATGGGCAAGGGATCTGCCCTCTGCATGGCTTCCACATACTCCTTTGTGGACCTTATATAAAAATTCTTTAATTTAGGCCAAGCTCTTCTCTTCTCGGACTTAAACATCTAGGTCGAGATCTTGTCTTCTAGGATCTAGAATCCGGGATCTGCTCACTTGGGCTAAGCTCTTGTCTTCTCATATCCAGTGTTATCTCGACTTCGCTTCGGCGAACCATTTCTCTTCTCTTGTTTGGATTCCTTTGTCCCCTGCGTGTCTTCCTCGGCTCTGGCATACTTTTCTATCCTGGCCATCAACTCCTCCATGCTTTTCGGCAATGTCTTTGCCAGTGATTTTCAAAGTAGGCAGTCATCCTTCAAGCCGTTTTTAAACGACATGCCCGCCACCTCTTGGTTGCATCCTGGTATTCGGTTGAATACCTCATAATACCTTTTGGTATAGGCCATAAGGCTTTCATCTTCGCCGATCTTCAAGGCCATTAGGGCGTCCACCCTCGATGGCTGTAACTTATTTGTCACGAACCTGGCCACAAACATCTCGGCCAGGCCTTCCCAGGTTTTCACAATTCCTTTCGGCAACTTGTGAAACCAGTCCGATGTAATTTCTTCGAAGGATGAGGGGAACACCTTGCAGAGCAACGGCTCGTTCTCGATGTACAACGCCATCGAGTTCAGGTACAAGCCGACGTGAAGGTTGGGGTCTGACTTACCGTCGTAGATCTGAAATCTCGACGTGCTAAACCTCTTCGGTGCTTCTAATTTGTCCAATTCTACCGAGAACGGCATTCTTGGCTTGACCGGGGAGGTTATCTCGGCATGTTGTTTCTTCCTCTATAAGTGATCCCCCAGATCTTCTTTGGTCCATCCAGGAGCTCGGCTATCTCCTGACTTCAGCCTTTTTGGTGCACTACTCCCAATTTCATTATGGGTCCTTTTGGACTTCCCTCCATTGGTTGGGTCGAAGCACAACTCCTGCCCTTGAACATGCTAATGTTCTTTGGGGTCGGCTTCTTCGGTGCGATGCGTCCTCCTTGATTCTTCCCTTCTTGACTCTCCTCGCCCGACCTCCCTTGAAGGCCGGTGACAGTGTTTTTAGTCCTGGTATGCTGGGGGACTGTAGGGACTGTTTTCTGCCCATCTTTTCGGGCATCCTCCTTTGTCGCTGGAATCGACGTATCTTGTAGTGGGAATGGTGGCTGCATAACACTATTCTGCATCATGAAATTGACCATTGTTTGTAGGTCCACCAATTTGTTCACCATGGCCTTCATCTCGTCGTCCCTCCGCATGCATCTATCTTTCCATACCTGGAGGTCGTCCTCGTTATAATACCCGCTCCGGTCTGATTTCTTCGGCATGTCGCCCTCCTGGCCGATGTCCTTTTCTCCGTGATTCTTATCACGAGTCTCTTCGTTGCAGTTGTCTTCTTCGACGTCAAGGTCTACAGGTTTCCCACTCTTATTAGGAGTGTCGTCCCCAACCTTCTCTTTCTGTCCGTCGTTGGCCATCTATTCTTCTTTCTTTCCCACAGATGGCGCCAAATTGTGTGTGTCAATTTCCGACCACACTGCCAACTTAGTACTTAACTGGAGAAGACTGGCAGAATACGTTAAGCCCAAACAACCTGCAACAGAAAGAAGAGATTCCGGCGGTGGCTCGTCCACCCGGGGGCACTTCGACGATCAAGTCAATAAAATATCTCTCAAAAATAACCAATAGTGCTTAACTCACTAGACAGAGCATAAAAGACATACCTTAGACCCATGAGGGTGCCTCTCTTTTATAGCCAACACAATCCTAGTCCCAATAAAAGCCTAGCTCTAATGGATTTAGGATTACTGCTAATCTTGGACTCCCAGTAGGATTAGGATAAACTCTCTAAGAGTCTTATCTTTGCCCAAACTGAAGTCTTCTCTCATTCTAGGACTCTTGTCCTTTATCCGCTTATCCCGGATTCCGGTTTCTTTGAAGATAACCTCGGCCTAGCCGAGATCATCTTGGCGTCATGACCAGGACATGTGGCACCTCGGTTGGCACTTTGGTGGCACCTCGGCACGTGTTGTCATTCAAAAATTATGTCCCCACAACATATATTTTATTTGTTTATATATATTATTAATTATATCGAGTCAAGTTTGGATTGGGGGAGGCGACACCCGTCCCCACCCCCACCCACACCCACTCCCGTTGCGGATGACCAAAATATAATCCATCCCCGCTCCGCATAAGTGTCAGATTGGATAAAATCCACCTCATTCAGGCAAATATGAACGAACCCCAAAAATCAGACTAAAATGGCCATCCCTACTGGTCACCACGGTGAGTAAGAATCTCGTATTTCAAATTTAAAATCGTGTATTCAACACTAGACTACCACGAAATCATGAGTTAAGCATCTGACTTTTACGAAATCGTGTATCCATTGCACAATTTTAAATTACAGTATTTTCGTTTGAAACCGTGTGTTCATTACATGATTTTTGCCTAAATTAGTGAGACAAAAATACGACTTCAAAAAAGAACGTGGATTTGGTAAATATTATCATGAAAATTGTTTGATTTTTGAAAATTTGTTTCGAAAGTCCGTGAGTTTGGTAAAAAACTCGTCCGGTGATACAAATATGGAAAAAGATCCGGACCCCCTTTTCCCCCTACTTCTTTGACCCTCTCTCTCTCTCTCTCTAATTGGTCAGATTTATTTATTTATTTTTCTTTTCCTTCTTCTCCAATCACCACCCGCCACGTGTGTGTAGGGTGGGTGGGGGATGATGATTGGAGGGGCTAAATCATTACTGTTTTTTAAAATCAAGGCAAATGAATTTTTTTTAGTACGTGGTATTAATGTTCTCTATCCCTCGCCCAAAAAAGAGAAAAAGCGTATATATATATATATATATATATATAATTAGGCTTTTTTAATGTAATTTTATAGATTTGATCTCAATTAATTAGGGGTGATTTGGGGTGATCTAAATAAATGTACTTTTTGACTTTTTATGAAATATGGATTGGGTATGGGTTGGGTTTGAAGTGATGTGGTAGAGAGGTGATGTGACTTAAATAAGATAATGTGATTTAAATAAGATAGTGACTTTTGACTTTTTGACTTTTTTAAATTATGACAAATAAGGCTAGTACAAAAATAAATACAATTTATCTTATATCTCCTTTTTAGATTGTTCTATAACATATACATCTTTTTGGGTATGTATTATATGCAAGTTATATATGACAATTTGTGGTGTTAATACTACAAATGTCATAATTAAATTATTGGGTAAATTATAATTTAACCCCCTGTGGTTTGCCAAAAATACACGAGCCCTCCTATAATTTCATTTGTAACACTTAAACCCCCTATACTTCATACCAAAGTGCAATTTTCGACAGAACTGTTTATTTAAACAGAACGTGTACTGCACGACCATAAATGGTGAGTGGAACAATTTTTCCCTCCCAAAAACATATAGCAAATGACCAAAACACCCTTATTGCCATATATATACACAAAATGGTGTAGTGCAATAGAGCATGGATTACATTCTTAGCGAAACATTAACATCTCTATCCCCAAACGAAATTCAGCGTTTGAGCATGGGTTTCATTTACCTCAAGCATTAACATCCTTTGAGCATTGGTTTGAGCATGGGTTTCATTTACCTAAAGCATTAATATCCTTTTGTTTGTTTTATTTACCTCAAGTTCTCTCTCTCTCATTATATAAATATACAACACCATCACCTTCACCACTATCACCTCTTATTTCCCCTTTCATCTCACCACCATCAGCTTTCATGCAAAATCACAACCAAGCAACATCACCACCATCATATTTCATGCAAAACCACAACCAACTTCTTATTCCATGCAAAACCATCACTCAAAATCACCACCGCAACTTCTCTCTCTAAAAATTATCCACAACCAACTTCTTATTCCATGCAAAACCACCACTCAAAATCATCACCACAACTTCTCTCACTAAAAATTATTCAAACCCACTTTTCTTCTTATAATTCAAATTAGTAACAAATCCAACCCATGAAATCAAATAATTAATATGTGTAAACATTTAGATTTTTGAAATAGCATTGATGGGATTCATACTAACCAAACCCACTTTTTTTTCTTGTTTCCGACATTTCTTCGGCCCATCTTTCGGACTCCATAACTTTCGCGATTCTTAACGATTTTATCCCGTTCTTTCACCAATCTCCTCACCTTGCTTTGTACTTCATCCTACGCTACCTCATTTTCTCACTTCTTCCTGAAATGGGTGGTTTCGGCATGCCGAAAGTTGTCCGAAAACTAACGTCACACATTTCAAAGAAACATCTCAAAATCTATTTCTTTCTTTTTCATCATCTACTCTCTAATGTTGCTTCATCTATAGCATTTTGTAAAAGATGGTTCTTGGTTTTGACGGAGCTGGGCAATGGTGGTGATGATGGTGGTCACGATGAGAGAGAGATATATAATATATATATATATATAGAGAGAGAGAGAGAGATATAAAGAAGTCAAAGCTTGGGTTCACCATTTATCATTCTCCCTAAGTGTTTACATGTTAACTTATCAATGATAGATTCAATTTGTTGACTGGTGATTTATAATGGCATAAAGAAGAAAATTAGAGAAATAAATAAGGGTAATTTAGACTTTTTACAATTTCTGTTGCGTTCGTCCAAAATTGCACTTTGGTATGAAGTATAGGGGGTTTAAGTGTTACAAATGAAACTATAGGGGGCCTCCGTGTTTTTTGGGTAAACCACAGGGGGTTAAGTTATAATTTACCCTAAATTATTTTATAGCATAACTAAAACAAACCTAATAACCAAACACAACTAGAGTCATAACTAATACTTCGTCAGTCATAACCAAAATAATAAGGAAATAGTCTATTTTTTAGACCCACTTTCTAAACCTAGTGATGTGTCAAGATGATAATTGGTTGATAATTTATCTTCCTAACACATCACTAAATCTAGAAAGTGGGTCTAATTTTTGAAGATGAATAGCAATGCTCAAATAATAAAACAATAAGAAAAATGATATACAAATCTATTTTTTAGACCCACTTTTTAAACCCAGTGATGTATCAAGATGATAATTGGTTGATAATTAGAGAATATTTAATTATCAGCTAATTATTTTCTTAACACATCACTTAATCTAGAAAGTCGGTCTAATTTTTGGGTATGAATAACAATGCTCAAATAATAATCACAATAGGTCATAGCTAACACCACAATGAATCATAACCAAATATTACTTAAAGCATAATCAAAGACCTCTTCGATTATAATCAAAATAACAATTACAATAGATCATAATTAAATCATAACCAACACCATAATAAATTATAAACAAGTTATAACTGGACATATGTTACGGTTTTTTTTGGGGATATGTATTATAAACTTTTTTCCTTCTTTCTAATATCACCAAATTAATAATTTCATCAATATATTCATAAGGGTTCGGCTTCTCTCATGTTGACAATTTTAACTTGAGAAAACGTTTGGATTTGGTAGGCCTATTTTGGGACCTGTACAGGAAAGAAATAAACCTTCTCATATAATCTTGTTGATCAAGTCTGCGCTCCTTTGTACATCGTCGCTTTACTCCCTGAAAACATAAACGTGAGCTAGCCGACGGGTGTGTGCCGGATACCTCTCTGATGCCTAAGTCAGCGAAATAGACAAATAGACAAAAGCCCTGTGTATTCGAGAATCAAAGCTGTGTTACCTCTCCATAGGTGATGTTGTGAGCTTTTATAGGTTCTGCGTGGCACAATCTTAGTAGGACTCTTACTCCTCCATGTAGAGTCCTCCTAGGAATCACATTCCTGAAAGATAATGCTTATCCTTCAACACCCCCCTTACTGCTTAAACCAAGTGAGATGGTTTTACCATGGTCGGATTCCAATACGACCAAGCTAACATGACCATGCTAAAGCAGCAGACTAGACCGAGCTCCAGCTAGCTCGGTTCTTCTTTTCACTGCGTGTACCTCGGTTTGACATACTCCAACTGTGGTGTTTACTTACTACCGTGCTAACCGTAGTAAACCCTCGACCAAGCTAACGATAGCTAGGTCCACCGCAAGGAGCCCAAATACCTTGGTTCTGAATACCATGACCGAGATAACTACCTTTACTCCGTCTGGTGACTTTAATCACACTTGGACCGTGGTAACACTTGCCAATCCCTTTTCATACTTGGACCGAACTAACTACGGCGCGTTAAGACCGCACTAACCAAAGCGAGGTCCACCATGAGAAGCCATCATACCTTGGCTCCAAATACTACGACCAAGCTAACTATGGCGCTATGACCGCGGTGACCGTCATTACACTTGGACCGATCTAACACTTACGATCCACTTGCTAAGCTCTTTTTACCGCGGCTAACACCTTTACCTCGGCTGATATCTTTATCTCGGCTAACATTGCGGTCAACCAAGTTACTTCGGCTCTTCTCTCCGTTTGATTACCTTGCTTGGTAGCTCGGCCATAGTGTTGACCGCCACTAGGAAGTAGTTAAGTCCCGTAGCTAGGTCCCGTGGCTAGTTCTCATAGCTAGGCCAGGTAGTTAGGTCCAATAACTTGGTCCTGTAGCTAGGTCTTGTAGCTCAGTCTTGTAGCTAGGTCCTGTAGCTAGGTCCAATAACTTGGTCCCGTAGCTAGGTCTTGTAGCTCGGCCTCGTAGCTAGGTCCTATAAACATCTTTGACCACCACTCCAACCTAGCTAGGCCCAATTTGGCTATACAAATTACCCTCTCAATTGCCCCTTAATTCCATCTGCGTAGCATGATTTGGGATTACCTGTTAACAGCCGAGCTAAAAACTTCAGCCCTTCAACCGAGCAATAACTTGGGGCGAAACCAACTCCCTGACTTAGTCAAAACCGAACTAAGAATGCCGCACCATAAGCATCAACCGGGCTACGAATCCCACGTTCCACTTAGCCGAGCGAGGACTCCATTTATTTCACCTTTGTTTCTTTTAGCACGGTCCAACAATTCGTGCTTAATATTTTTCCTTTTCACTTTGCAGACTGACTAGGTTGGCCAGGCACACCTTTGCATGCTCAACCGCGATACTATATCTTGCAATGTGAGGCTGCCAAAGACCTCTTCTTCAAGTGTGGGTGGAAAGCAGCTGTGGCGCAACTCGGTCATAGCCAAGAGACCGAGGTCTTCCTAAACCCTCCTCTATATTTTATACCGAGCTCCATGGTGGATTATGCAAATGTCATTCAGCAAAAATTTCTTCAAGCTGAGAAGGAAGATGATGCATCCCAAGAGCCTGATAACAACGCCCAGCTTGGTTGCCAGTCCATCTCTCCAACTCCAGTGGTCTCCATCCCACCTTTGCTTGTTGTGTCTGATGCGGTGCCTTCGACCGAGCTCAACCAAAGTGTGCTTGCCATAACCGAGTTACCTTTAGGTGAAGCCATGGTTGAATTGGACGCCGATTTAGATGACCTCTTTGCATGACCATGTACTTTCTTTTCTTTGGATGCTAACTTTGGAAGCTTTTGTAACCGGGCTATGGCCCCTCTTTTTGTAATGCACTTTTGGAATGAAATCTTCAATTTGGAATGAAATCTTCAATTTTCTCATCATTCTGTTTGGTTTATACCTGCATCCATTTTTCAACTATAACTTGTATGAAGTATAACAATTTCTTTTCGAGATACCAATCTCGATCTCAACCTTGCAATCTACTTATCCCTACCAACCACTCTTCAGCCTAGATCCTTATCTCAGCTGAAGAGTACCAAAAGTTGGTTATTCTAGCTAACCACTCTTCAGCCTAGATCCTTATCTCGGCTGAAGAGTACCAAAAGTTGGTTATTCTAGCTAACCACTCTTCAGCCTAGATCCTTATCTCGGCTGAAGCAGACTAAAAGTTAGTTTTTCCAGCCAATCTCTTCAGCCTAGATCCTTATCTTGGCTTAGAAGAGCTAAATGTTGGTTATTCCGGCCAATATAGAGCTAAGTGTTTGGTTATTCCTGCCAAACTTGTTGATTGCCCCCCAAGTCGGGCAAAGACTTGTTGGTCAAACCTGCCAACTTCCTGCAGCCTAGATATCTTTATCTCGGCTTAGAAGAGCTAAATGTTGGTTATTCCGGCCAACATAGAGCTAAGCGTTTGGTTATTCCTGCCAAACTTCTTGGTTGCCCCCTAAGTCGGGCAGAGACTTGTTGGTCAAACCTGCCAACTTCCTGCAGCCTAGATATCTTTATCTCGGCTTAGGAGAGCTAAGTGTTGGTTTTTCCAGCCAACACTGCTTTTAATGCCCCTAGCTCGCTAAAATAGCTTTTACAAAAGAAAACAATCTATGCTGAAAAGAAAACTACTTGTTTTATTGAGGAAAAGAAAAATTACAAGTACTCTATAGGAAAGCTAAAAATAAAATAACTTGAGATTGGCAGTGTTCCACGGCCTGGGGATAACCTTGCTAGCTCCATCTTTCAAGTGGTATGCCCATTTTTCTGCTAATCAACCACTTCGTATGGTCCTTCCCATTTGGGCCCTAGTCTTGCCATCTCTGGGTGCCAAAGTGTTTCCCATTACTTTGCGCAGCACCCAATCACCAATCTTGAATTGCCTTGGATGTACCATTTTGTTATATTTTTTGGATAACTCTTACTGGTATGAGGCGATGTGAACCAGTGCTCTTTCTCTTCTTTCCTCTGCAAGGTCGAGTTCCAAGGCTATGGCATCTCCGTTTAAGTTTGGATCAAAGTTTTTGCTTCTAATTATGGGGAGGCCAACTTCAAGTGGGATTACCGCTTCCATGCTATAGGCCAAGGAAAAAGGTGTTTCTCCAGTTGACCGCCGATGAGTGGTACGGTAAGCCCATAAAACATGAGGAAGCTCCTCAGCCCACTTGCCTTTTGCTTTCTCCAGCCTTTTCTTCAATCCATCTAAGACGACTTTGTTTGATGCTTCCGCCTGACC
>NW_021026765.1:134809-179337 GCF_004153795.1 Camellia sinensis | reverse complement strand
ACACGACCTCGGTTTAACTTCAACTTGTAAATTTTCAATTTCAACCAAGTGTTAACCACGCTCATCGGTTTAACTTCAAACTTGTAAATTTCAATTTAAAACAAGTGTTAAACACCTCATCGATTTAACTTCAACTTATAATTTCCAATTTCAATTTTCAACAAGTGTTAAACACGTAACCTCGCCGTTTTAACTTTCAACTTGTAAATTTTCAATTTCAACAAGTGTTAAACAGGGACCTTCGGTTTAACTTCAAATTTCAACAAGTGTTAAATTACGTCCGGTTTAACTTCAAACTTGTAAATTTCAATTTCAAACAAGTGTCTAAACCAATCTTAGCTTGTGAAATCCAAAACTCCCAAACGATTCATTCTTCAGCCCTTTGCCCCCTACATGGGAACTTAAGTTCCACTTGGGTTTCTCATTAGACACGTGGGCTTTGACCTCGTCGCCGATGTAAGATTTCAAACAAAAGGCTGGCCGAGGTATTAACCTGGTCTCTTTACTAAGGCACTTAGCTCCAATCTGACGTCTGTCATGATTTTGCCGACTATGACAAGTCCAAGTTAACCATAACTTAG
The DNA here is from genome assembly GCF_004153795.1 of Camellia sinensis. NCBI lineage: Eukaryota > Viridiplantae > Streptophyta > Magnoliopsida > Ericales > Theaceae > Camellia > Camellia sinensis. Next base: position 178,756 of record NW_021026765.1, on the reverse strand, counting down.
TTTAAACTATTAATGCAAGTTAAAGTTTCACTCTGCCATATAATAAGTCTAAGTTATTCGTCATATTTCAATCAGAAACATTGTCATAAGGCTGGTCCGTCCTATCGCCACAGATTTCAAAAATCAAATAGGCATTTCAGGCCGTTTATGCCCATTGCCGGCAACCTTTCTCAAGCCGAGGTCCCTAACTTTGAACTCTCTTGGGCGGGCTAAACCTTCTTTGTAAGCCCTAGTAGCAAATTGTTGCTGGTATTGCCCCCAGCCGAATTGTGTTCTGTTCGCACGTTGCAGGTGGATTTCAAAGCTTTTTCATGCTTTATTCCATAGGCTTCCAGCTTCCTTTTGCATGAAGGCCAAAAGAATCCCTATGAATATTGCTCTATGGGCAAGGGAATCTGCCCTCTGCATGGCTTCCCACATACTCCTTTGTGGGACCTTATATAAAAATTCTTTAATTTAGGCAAGCTCTTCTCTTCTCGGACTTAAACATCTTAATGGTCGAGATCTTGTCTTCTCAGGATTCTAGAATCCGTCGCATCTGCTCACTTGTGGCTAAGCTCTTGTTCTTCCATATCCAGTTATTATCTCGACTTTCGCTTCGCGAACCATTCTCTTCTCTTGTTTGGATTCCTTGTCCCCTGCTGTGTCTTCCTTCGGCTCTGGCATACTTTCTATCCTGAGCCATCAACTCCTCCGATTGCTTTTCGGCAATGTCTTTGCCAGTGATTTTCAAAGTAGGGCAGGTCATCGCTTCAAGCCGTTTTTTTTAAACGAACATTTTATGCCGCCACCTCTTGGTTGGCATCCTTGGATATTCGGTTGAATACCTCATAATACCCGCGTAAGGCCATAAGGGCTCTATCTTCGCCATCTTCGAAGCCATGTTAGGGCGTCCACTCGATGGCTGTTAACTTATTTGTCACGCAACCTGGGCCACAAACATCTTCGGGCCAGGCCTTCCAGGTTTCACAATTCCTTTCGGCAACTTGGTTGAAACCAGCTCCGATTAATTTCTTTTCGAAGGATGAGGCGGAACACCTTGCCAGAGCAACGGCTCGTTCTCGATTGTACAACGCCATCGGGTCAGGTACAAGCACGTGAAGGTTGGGGTCTAGACTTACCGTTCGTAGATCTGAATCGCGACGTGCTAAACCTTCTTTCGCGTGCTTCTAATTTGGTCCAATTCTACCGAGAAACGGCATTCTTGGCTTTTGACACGGGGAGGTTATCTCGGCATTGTTTGTTTCTCCCTCTATAAAGTGAATCCCCAGATCTTTCTTTGGTCCATCCAGGCAGGCTCGGGCTATCTCCTGACTTCAGCCCTTTTTGGTGCACTACTTTCCCAATTTTCTATGGGTCCTTTTGGACTTCCCTCCATTGGGTTGGGTCGAAGCACAACTCCTGCCCTTGAACATGCTAATGTCTTTGGGGTCGGCTTCTTCGGTGCGATGCGTCCTCCTGATTCTTCCCTTCTTGACTTCTCCCTCGCCCGACCTCCCTTTTGAAGGCCGGTGGTGCAGTGTTTTTAGTCCTGGTATGCTTTGGCGGGACTGTAGGACTGTTTTCTGCGACCATCTTTTTCGGGCATCCTCCTTTGTCGCTGGAATCGACGATCTGTAGTGGAAATGGTGCGGCTGCATAAAACTATTCTGCATTCATGAAATTGACCATTGTTTGTAGGTCACCATATTTGTTCACCATGGCCTCATCTCGTCGTCCCTCCGCATGCATCTATCTTTCCCATACCTGGAGGTTCTCCTCGTTATATACCCGGCTCCGGTCTGATTCTTCGGCATGTCGCCCTCCTGGCCGATGTCCTTTTTCTCCGCTTGATTCTTATCACGAGTCTTCTTCGTTGCAGTTGTCTTCTTCGACGTCTTCAAGGTCTACAGGTTTCCCACTCTTATTAGGGAGTGTCGTCCCCAACCTTCTCTTTCTGTCCGTCGTTGGCCATCTATTCTTCTTTCTTTCCCACAGATGGCGCCAAATTGTGTGTGTCAATTTCCGACCACACTGCCAACTTAGTAACTTAACTGGAGAAGGACTGGCAGAATACTGTTAAGGACCCAAAACAACCTGCAACAGAAAGAAAGAGATTCCGGCGGTGGCTCGATCCACCCGGGGGCACTTCGACGATTCAAGTTCAATAAAATATTTCTCTCAAAATAACCAATATGCCTTTAAACTCACTAACAGAGCATAAAAGACATACCCTAGACCCATGAGGGTGCCTCTCTTTTATAGCCAACACAATCCTAGTTCCCAATATAAAAAGCCTAGCTCAATGGAATTTAGGGATTACTGCTAATCTTGGACTCCAGTAGGCATTAGGATAAACTCTCTAAGAGTCTTATCTTTGCCCAAAACTGAAGTTCTTCTCTCATTCTAGGACTTCTTGTCCTTTATCCGCTTATCCCGGATTTCCGGTTTTTTGAAGATAACCTCGGCCTAGCCGAGATCATCTTTGGCGTTCATGGACCAGGACATGTGGCAAAAAACCCCCTCGTTGGCACTTTTTGTGGCACTCGCGCACGTTGTTTTGTCAATTCTAAAAAATTAATGTCTCCCCACATACATATATTTTTAATTTGTTTTATATATATTATTAATTATATAGAGGTCAAGTTTGGATGTTGGGGTATGGCGACAACCTCTCCCCATCCCCCACCCACACCTGCACTTCCCCGTTAGCGGATGACCAAAATATAATCCATCCCCAGCTCCCATAAGTGTCAGATTGGATAAAAATCCACCTCATTCAGGCAATTATAACGAACCCCAAAAATCAGACTAAAAATGGCCCCATCCCTACGGTCACCACGGTGAGTTAAGATCTCGTATTTCAAATTTAAAAATCGTGCATATCAAACACTAGACTACCACGAAATCATTGAGTTTAAGCATCTGATTTTAACGAAATCCGTGTGATCCATTGCACAATTTTAAAATTACAGTATGTTCTTGTTTGAAACCGTGTTGTTCATTACATGATTTTTGCCTAAAATATAGTGAGAACAAAATACGACTTTCAAGAAGAAGACGTGTGATTTGTGTGTAAATATTATTTATGAAATTGTTATTGATTTTTTTGAAAATTTGTTTGCGAAGTCCGTGAGTTTGGTAAAAAACTCGTCCGGTGATACAAATATGGAAAAAAGATCCCGGACCCGCCTTTTCCCCCTAACGTTCTTTGACCCTCTCTCTTCTCTCTCTAATTGGTCAGATTTATTTATTTATTTTTCTTTTTCCTTCTTCTCCAATCACACCCGCGACACGTGTGTTAGGGTTGGGTGGGGGATGATGATTGGAGGCGGGTGTTCTAATCAAAAGCCCTTATGCCAATGTATAAATAATATATTATATATAGTATACATATATATACCTTAGCAAATTAACACACATGAAATATATAATTAAAATTAATATATATATATATATATAATATTATATATATAATTAGGCTTTTTTAATGTAATTTTATAGATTTGATCTCAATTAATTTAGGGGTGATTTGGGTGATCTAAGAATGTAATAATGCACTTTTTTGACTTTTTATTGAAATAATTGGCATTGGTATGGTTTGGGTTTGAAGTTGATGTGGTAGGACAAGGTGATGTGGACTTAAATAAGATGATAAGTGATTTAAATAAGATAGTGACTTTTGGACTTTTTGACGTTTTTATTTAAATATGACAAATAAGGCTAGTTACAAAAATAAATAACAATTTTATCTAATATCTCCTTTTAGATTGTTCTATAAGAGCATATACATCTTCTTTTGGGTATGTATTATATGCAAGTTGTATATATGAACAATTTGTGGTGTTTAAATACCACAAATGTCCATAATTATAATTATATTGGGTAAGAGTTATAATTTACACCCCTATGGTTGCCAAAATACACGAGAGCCCTCTTATAGTTTCATTTGTAAACATAATACCCCCTTTACTTCAATACCAAAGCTGCAATTTTTCGACAGAACGTTTATTTTAAATAGAACGTGACTGCAACGAACCATAGAATGGTTGAGTTGGAACAATTCCCTCCAAAAAACATATAGCAAATGACGCCAAAACACCCTTATGCCATATATAATACACAAAATGGTGCTAGTGCAATAGAGCATGGATTACATTCTTAGCGAAACATTAACATCTCTATCCCCAAACGAAAAATTCAGTGTTTTGAGAGCATGGGTTTTCATTATCCTTCAAGCTAAACATGCCTTTGAGCATTTGGTTTGAGCATGGGTTTCATTTTAACCTAAAGCATTAAATAATCTTTTTGTTTGTTTTATTTTACCGCCTCAAGTCTTCTCTCCTCTCATTATATAAATATACAACACCATCAACCTTCACCACTATCACCTCTTATTTCCCCTTTCATCTCACCACCTCAGCTTTCATGCAAAAATCACAACAAAGCAAGCATCACCACCATCATATTTCATGCAAAACCACAACCAACATTCTTATTGCATGCAGCAAAACCATCACTCACAACATCGCACACCCAAGCAACTTCTCTCGTCCTAAAAAATTAATCCACAACCAACTCTTATTCCATGCAAAACGCACCACTCAAAATTCAATCACCGACAACTTCTCTCACTAAAATTTTCAAACACAACTTTTCTTCTTATAATTCAAAATTAGTAAACAAATCCAACCTCATGAAATCAAATAATTAATATGGTGTAAACATTTTAATTTTTTGAAAATAGCCATTTGATGGGTTCATACTAACCAAACCCACTTGTTTTTTCTTGTTTCCGACATTTCTTCGGCCCATTCTTTCGGACTCCATAACCCTCTCTCGCCGTATTCTAACGATTTTATTCCCGTTCTTGTCACCAATCTCCCTCACCTTGCTTTGTACTTCACTCCTACGCTAACCCTCATTTTCCTCACTTTTCTTGAAATGGGTGGTTTCGATGCCGGCGAAAGTTGTCCGAAAAACTAACGGTCACACCATTTCAAAGAACATCTTCAAAAATCTATTTCTTTCTTTTTCATCAATCTACTCTCTAATGTGCTTCATCTATAGCATTTTGTAAAAAGATGGTTCTTGTTTGACGGAGCTGGGCAATGGTGGTGATGATGGGTGGTCACGATGAGAGAGAGATATATAATATATATATATATATAGAGAGAGAGAGAGAGATATAAAGAAGTCAAAGCCTTGGGCTTCACCATGTTATCATTCTCCCTAAAGTGTTTACAATGTTAACTTAGCAATGATAGATTCAATTTGTTGAACTGGATTGATATAATGGCATAAAGAAGAAAATTAGGAGAAATAAATAAGGGTAATTTAGACTTTTATACATTTTCTGTTGCGTTTCGTTGTCCAAAATTGCACTTTGGTATGAAGTATAATAGGGGGGTTTAAAGTGTTTACAAATGAAACTATAGGGGGCTCCTGTTTTTTTGGTAAACCACAATGGGGGTTTAAGTTATAATCTTACCCTAAATTTATTTTTATAGCATAACTAAAACAGTAACCTAATAACCAAACACAACTAGAGTCATAACTAATACTTCGTCAGGTCATAAACCAAAATAATAAGGAAATTAGTCTATTTTTTAGCACCCACTTTCTAAACGCTAGTGATGTTGTGTCAAGAATGATAAATTGGTGATAATTTATCTTCCTAACACATCACTAAATCTAGAAAGTGGGTCTAATTTTTGAAGATGAATACAATGCTCAAATAAATAAACAAAAGAAAAATATATACAAATCTATTTTATTTAGACCCACCTTTTTAAACCCCAAGTGATTTTGTACAAGATGATAATTGGTTTGAGGTAATTTAGAAAATATTTATATTATCAGCTAATTATTTTCTAACACATCACTTAATCTAGAAGTCGGTCTAATTTTTTGGGTATGAATAACAAAAATTGCTCAAATAATAATCACAATAGGTCATAGCTTAACACCAACACATGGAATCTAACACAAATATAACTTAAAGCATAATTCCAAAGACCTCTTCGATTATAATCCAAATAACAATTACAATAGCATCATAATAAATCATAACCAAACACCATAATAAATTAATAACAAGTTATAAGCTTGGACATATGTTAACTGGTTTTTTTTGGGGATATGTAATTATAAACTTCTTTTCCTTCTTTCTAATATCACCAAAATTAATAATTTCATCAATAATATATTCATAAGGTTGGCTTTCTCTCATGTTTGACAATTTTACTTGAGAAAACGTTTGGATTTGCGTAGGCCTATTTTGGGACCTGTACAGGAAAGAAATACCTTCTCATATAATCTTGTTGATCAAGTCTGCGCTCCTTTGTACATCGTCGCTTACTCCCTGAAAAACATAAACGTGAGCTATGCCCGCGGGTTGTTGCCGGATACCTCTCCTGATGCCTAGTCAGCGAAAATAGACAAATAGGACCAAAAGCCCTGTGTATTCGAGAATCAAAGCTGTGTTACCTCTCCATAGGTGATGTTGTGAGCTTTTATAGGTTCTGCGTGGCACAATCTTAGTAGGACTCTTACTCCTCCATGTAGAGTCCTCCTAGGAATCACATTTCCTGAAAGATAATGCTTATCCTTCAACACCCCCCTCTACTGCTTAAACCAAAGTGAGATGGTTTTACCATGGTCGGATTCCAATACGACCAAGCTACCATGACCATGCTAAAGCAGCAGACTAGACCGAGCTCCAGCTAGCTCGTCTCTTCTTTTCACTGCGTGTAACCTCGGTTGACATACTCCAACTGTGGTGTTTACTTACTACCGTGCTAACCGTAGTTTAAACCCCTCGACCAAGCTAACGATAGCTAGGTCCACGCAAAAGGCCCAAATACCTTGGTTCTGAATACATGACCGAGATAACTACCTTTACTCCCGTCTGGTGACTTTAATCACACTTGGACCGTGGTAACACTTGCCAATCCCTTTTCATACTTGGACCGAACTAACTACGGCGCGTTAAGACCGCCACTAAACCAAGCGAGGTCCACCATGAAAGCCATCATACCTTGGCTCCAAATACTACGACCAAGCTAACTATTGCGCTATGACCGCGGTGACCGTCATTACACTGACTCGCCATCTAACACTTACGATCCACTTTGCTAAGCTCTTTTTACCGCGGCTAACACTTTACCTCGCTGATATCTTTATCTCGGCTAACATTGCGGTCAACCAAGTTACTTCGCGCCTTCTCTCCGATTTGATTACCTTGCTTGGTTAGCTCGGCCATAGTGTTGACCTGCCACTAGGAAGTAGTTAAGTCCGTAGCTAGGTCCCGTGGCTAGTTCTCATAGCTAGGCCAGGTAGTTAGGTCCAATAACTTGGTCCTGTTAGCTAGGTCTGTAGCTCAGTCTTGTAGCTAGGTCCTGTAGCTAGGTCCAATAACTTGGTCCCGTAGCTAGTCTTGTAAGCTCGGCCTCGTAGCTAGGTCCTATAAACATCTTTGACCCCACTCCAACCTAGCTAGGACCCAATTTGGCTATACAAATTACCCTCTCAATTGCCCCTTAAGTTCCATCTTGCGTAGCATGATTTGGGAGTTACCTGTTAACAGCCGAGCTAAAAACTCAGCCCTTCAACTGAGCAATACTGGGGCGAAACCAACTCCTGACTTTAAGTCAAAACCGAACTAAGAATGCCCGCACCATAAGCACTCAACCGGGGCTAACGAATCCCACGTTCCACTTTAGGCCGAGCGAGGACTCCATTTAATTTCCACCTTGTTTCTTCTTTAGCACGGATCCAAACAATTTCGTTGCTTAATATTTTTTTCCTTTTCAACTTGCAGACATTGACTAGGTGGCCAGGCACACCTTTGCATGGCTCAACCGCAGCGATACTATATCTTGCAATGTAGAGGGCTGCCAAAGACTCTTCTTCAGTGTGGGTGGAAAGCAGCTGTGGCGGGCAACTCGGTCCCAATTAGGGCCAAAGGAGGACCGATGGTCTTCCTAAAACCCTCCCTCTATATTTTAATACCGAGCTCCATGGTAGAATTATGCAAATGTCATTCAAGCAAAATTTCTTCCAAACTAGAAGGAAGATGATGGCATCCCAAGAGCCTGATAACAACGCCGGCAGCTTCGGTGCCAGTATCCATCTCTTCAACTTCCAGTTGGTCTCCATCCCACCTTTGCCTGTTTGTGTCTAGATGCGGTGCCATCGACCCAGTAGCTCAAACCAAAAGTGTGCATGCCATTACACGAGCTGACCTTTAGGTGAGCGAGGGTTGAATTGGACCGCCGATTTTAGATGACCTCTTTGCATGACCATAGTATCGTTTTCTTTTCTTTGATGCTAACTTTGGAAAGCTGTTTGGAACGGGCTATGGCCCCTCTTTTTGTAATGCACTTTTGAGAATGAAAATCTTTCAATTTGGATAAATCTTTCAAATTTTCCTCATCATTCCGTTTTGGTTTATACCTGATCCATTTTTCAACATACTTGTATGGAAAGTATAACAATTTCTTTTCGAGATAACCAATGCTCGATCTCAACCTTGCAATCTACTTATCCCTACGCAACCACTCTTCAGCCTTAGATCTTATTTCAGCTGAAGAGTACCAAAAAGTTGGTTATTCTAGCTAACACGACTCTTCAGCTAGATCCTTATCTCGCGCTGAAGAGTCACCAAAAAGTTGGTTTTCATTGCTAACCCACTCTTCAGCCTTTAGATCCTTATCTCGGTGAAGCAGACTGTAAAAGTTGTTTTTCCAGCCAATCTCTTCAGCCTAGATCCTTATCTTGGCTTAGAAGAGCTAAATGTTGGTTATTTCCGGCCAATATAGAGCTAAGTGTTGGTTATTTTCCTTGCCAAAATTGTTGATTGCCCCCCAAGTCGGGCAAAGGACTTGTTGGTTGCAAACCAGCCAAACTTCCTGCAGCCTAGATATCTTTTATCTCGGCTTAGGAAGAGCTAAATGTTGTTATTCCGGGCCAACATAGAGCTAAGCGTTTGTTATTCCTGCCAAACTTCTTGGTTGCCACCCTAAAGTCGGGCAGAGAGACTTTGGTCAAACCTGCCAAACTTCCTGCAGCCTAGAATATCCTTTATCCGGCTTAGGAAGAGTAAAGTGTTGTTTTTTCCAGCCAAACTGCTTTTAATGCCCCTAGCTCGCTAAAAATAGAAGCTTTTTACAAAAGAAAAACTAATCTATGCTGAAAAGGCAAAACTACTTGTTTTAATTGAGGAAAGAAACATACAAGTACTCTAAAATAGGAAGCTAAAAAAAATTAAACTTGAAGATTGGCCAGGTTCCACGGCCTGGGATAACCTGTAGCTCCATCTTTCAAGTGGTATTGGCGCCAATTATTCTGCTAATCAACCACTTCGTATGCTCCTTTCCATTGTGCCCTAGTCTTGCCATCTCTGGGTGCCAAAATGCTTATTCCCATTACTTCTGCGCAGCACCCAATCTCCAATCTTAAATTGCCTTTTATTCAGCTGCCTTGCCAACATCTGTGAACAGCTCCTTGCTCTCGAGTTCTTCACCAGCTGTACATATGCCTTTGGCAGCGTGGCTTGCCATTTGCGTGACGAAGCATTGTTGGGAACATTAATTTGGTCTCACCAAGACGCTCTTCAATTACCCGGCTTCGTTGTGGAACCGCAATACTTGTGGTAGTTGAAGCTACGATCGCATGGCGTGCAACACATGTCCTTCCCAATATTATGTTTGTAAGAGGAAGGGACTTCATACCCAGAATTTCCACTTTATTTTGTCATTAGTTTTCCTGCCTTGACTGCGGAAGGATTATCTTGCCCATGGCCACTTCTGGCATTTGAGGTTTGAATCCGATCAGGGGAGATGTTGAGGTGCAAGTGTTTGGTCCCTCCAGTTTCAAATTGTTTGAAAGTTTTCGTATACATTATCTCACATGAGCTTCCTTTGGTTCGATCAAAATCTGTTTGATGGGTCGAAGAATTCTTGGCGCCGTAGAGTGACGACCAGTGGCATCATTGTGAGGGGCAGTATACTCCTTGCTAAGTCTTGTCCGAAAAAGCTATGACATTTTGTGGGTTCCTGTTTCCTCCCATTTTTTATGGGTAAGGTTGTGGCACTTAGTACCTCCCCTTAAGTGCTCAAGCCCTTTTTTTCATCCCCCTGAGCTCACATACTCGCTCAGGTTCGAATTACTCCATGTATTTACGTTTATTACCCTTTGAGCAGGTGGAGCGTCTACCGGGCAATCCCCATTTGGGTTGTTGTGGTTCTGGGGGCGCTGGCTGTGTCCGCTCCTTCTTATGTATTGGTCTAGGCTGTCCAGCTGCCACTAACTCCTCGAAAATTGCTTGCCTTAATGGTGTGCAATTTTCAGTGTGGTGCCCCTTGTTTCCAATCATGGAAAGGTGCCACCACGTCTCTCGTCATAGTCTCTTTGCACTTCTCATCGAGTTAGCAGGACCACTTCGGACGAAAAGGTTCATTGGCGAAATCTTCACTAGAAAATCCAATAAGATCGGTTTTTTGAACACCGATGGTGATGCCAGTGCGGACTTCAACCCTCCATTTTTCTTGGTCCTCTCCGTTGTCCCGCCTACCTCGCCCGTTTTTGCTTGGACGTTCTACAATGCGTTGACTTTTGCCGTTAGTCTTTTTACTCTGTATTGCGGTTGTGCCCAAATTTTGCTTTAGCGCGTTAGCCAATCTTCCTCCCGCGAATATGTTGGTGTACCTCTCTCTATCAAAGGCTCCCATCGTATGGTGGTGGCGTTATTGGTGAATTGAGTCCCTCCACCTGTTTCCAACTGGATAGACCCTTTTGATTGTGCGATGGCGAGAAATTATGGGGCAATCCCCAATCACCTGGTTGAAGGTTCTCCAGTAACGACTATTGTAGGATCTTTAACGTCTCCTTGTCGCCTATGTTGATGGAGAGTAGCTGATCGATCTCCACGGGGTTTTGGTGTTCGTTTGACCTTGTTACGAAACACCTCCGCCAATTGCGCCAGGAGGCTATGCTGCCTTCTGGAAGCTTCGAACCAAGTTCAAGCCTAGGTCGCCAGGTTGAATGGGAAAGAGGATGCACAATTTAAGCCTCGTTTGCCAATGATAATCGCCATTAAACCTCGCGGAAAGTGGCTTTAGGGTGCATGTAGGGGTCTGTCTTCCCCTCGTACGTGGTGAATTTGGGTTGGGGAAGCCTGAAGGTAGGGCGCGTTCTCCAATTGCCTGAACGTAAGCGGCGAGGTCTGCAGCCTCGCTAATCGCTTTGTCTGTTGGTTCGTAAGGTAGTGCGCGGGTATTGGCATTCCAAACCTCGACGCTTACCATGCGTCCGAGGGGCCAAACCGCTTGAAGGGCCAGAAACTCCTCGGGGTCGTGCGCCCTAGCTGTCCTTCTTCCAAATCGTGCCCTTTCTTCTAGCACGGTTCGTAAGTCGATGATCTAGGCAACTCCGTCTGCATGGATGATGTCTGGTGCGTTGCGTGAGGCCGACTAGTGCTTCCCTCAGTGCAAGACCTCTTCAGATCTTCGTTTTCCTCAGACCTGGAGGCAACGAGTCCTGAGGTCTGGATTGCAGTATCCGCCTTTCTGCAGGGCTTCTACTCTCTGCTCGTGATAGGTGTGGTAAATGCCGAGCACGATCTCTGAGTGGCGAGGAAAGCGTTTTACTTTTGCGGCACCCTCTCCTGTCGCCACCCTTTTCTTTTGTTCTGGTGCTTCATAAGACTCCATAGTCTGCCGCCATATCCGTCGTATCAATTCTCGTCCTGCTCCCTTCACGCGGTCCTCCCAGAACTGAGGATCAATCCTTCGCTTTGTCTGTCAGGTACAATTGATGAGTGAAAGCGAGGGGCTATTATTCCGCCTCCTCCTAGTATCTCCTCCTAGGTTCTGTCGTTGGGGCTTCAAATTCGCCACGGGAGGGATCGGTAGATGCAACCTTCACGCCTCCATCCCTTTCTGGAGTTTGTCCTTGATGGCGGATTATGGAAAATCTTCGTTGTGCGCCATTGAATTCTTACTAGCAGGAAAACTTGATCAGGAGTTTTGTTCTAGTCTTGATGTTCCCATTAGACGGCGTTTAATTGTTACGAATTGTACGGGAAAGAAATAAACCTTCTCGTATAATCCTGTTGATCAAGTCTGCACTCCTTCGTCGTCGCTTTACTCCCTGAAAACACAAACGTGAGCTAGCCGGTGGGTGTGTGCCGGATACCTCTCCGATGCCTAAGTCAGCGAAATAGACAAATAGACAAAAGCCCTGTGTATTCGAGAATCAAAGCTGTGTTACCTCTCCATAGGTGATGTTGTGAGCTTTTATAGGTTCTGCGTGGCACAATCTTAGTAGGACTCTTACTCCTCCATGTAGAGTCCTCCTAGGAATCACATTCCTGAAAGATAATGCTTATCCTTCAACACCCCCCTCACTGCTTAAACCAAGTGAGATGGTTTTACCATGGTCGGATTCCAATACGATCGAGCTAACATGACCATGCTAAAGCCGCAGACTAGACCGAACTCCAGCTAGCTCGGTCCTTCCTTTCACTGTGTGTACCTCGGTTTGACATACTCCAACTGTGGTGTTTGCTTACTACCGTGCTAACCGTAGTAAACCCCCGACCAAGCTAACGATAGCTAGGTCCACTGCAAGAAGCCCAAATACCTTGGTTCTGAATACCATGACCGAGATAACTACCTTTACTCTGTCTGGTGACTTTAATCACACTTGGACCGTGGTAACACTTGCCAATCCCTTTTCATACTTGGACCGAATTAACTACGGCGCGTTAAGACCGCACTAACCAAAGCGAGGTCCACCATGAGAAGCCATCATACCTTGGCTCCAAATACTATGACCAAGCTAACTATGGCGCTACGATCGCGGTGACCGTCATTACACTTGGACTGAGCTAACACTTGTGATCCACTTGCTAAGCTCTTTTTACCGCGGCTGACACCTTTACCTCAGCTGATATCTTTATCTCGGCTAACATTGCGGTCAACCAAGTTACTTCGGCGCTTCTCTCCATTTGACTACCTTGCTTGGTAGCTCAGCCATAGTGTTGACCGCCACTAGGAAGTAGCTAAGTCCCGTAGCTAGGTCCTGTGGCTAGTTCTCATAGCTAGGCCAGGTAGTTAGGTCCAATAACTTGGTCCTGTAGCTAGGTCTTGTAGCTCAGTCTTGTAGCTAGGTCCAATAACTTGGTCCCGTAGCTAGGTCTTGTAGCTCGGTCTCGTAGCTAGGTCCTATAAACATCTTTGACCGCCACTCCAACCTAGCTCGGCCCAATTTGGCTACACAAATTACCCTCTCAGAACCGATTTGGATGATCTAAATTGTTTATTTTTTAAGACTCATTGAGTAGACTATTCATGCAAAAAATTAAGATGCTTGGACATTGGTGGCTATATATTTAAATCAAATTTGTATTATATAAAAATGATAGTTATTTTTGAAATTATATTTGTCATTTATTTTTTAAAAACAAATATGATTCAAATATATAATTACTGACATTCAATTATTTTGATTTTTTGCATGTATATTTTACAATGAATTCTAAAAAATAAACTGTTTGAATCGTTAAAATTGATTTCAAAATAAATCTCCTAAACCCAAACACCCTCTTAAATTGAGATGATGACCTGAAAAAAACCAAGCCCTATTCGTAATTTGATCCAACTTAATGTGGCAAGTAAACATGGTGAATCAGTGTGTTCGGTTTGAGTTTTTTAAATTAAGTTTTTTGAAAATTGAGTTTTTTTATTTTCGTGTTTTTTTTGTTTTTAGTGAATATTTTTGAAATTTTAAACATTTTTTTTTACTTTTTTAGATACATCTTACTTAGATGTATCTAAAAAGTAAAAAATTTGTAAAAAAATATTTTTAAAAATTAATAAATACATAAAAATATAAAAAATATACTGAATTCTTGTATTTTTTTTTGTATTTTTGAAATTTAGTGAATTTTTAAAAGGTTTTTTTTCAAATTTTTTTTACTTTTTAGGTATATTTTTGTTAGGTATGTCTAAAAATTTAAAAAATTGCTTAAAATGTTAAAAAAATTCAATAACAACAAAAAAACACAAAATATAAAAAAGTAAAATTTTTTAAAAAGTATTTTTAAAAAATAATAACCAAGCATGCTGGCTAAGGAAAAATTGAGTAGCAAAAGAGTGTGATAGGTAGTTTTAGCTAACTACAATTGGCGCGTGATATACACGTACCTCAAAGGAGGGTGGAAGTTGCAAGAATTCTTGTATTTTTTTTTGTATTTTTGGAATTTAGTGAATTTTTGAGAGGTGTTTTTTCAAATTTTTTTTACTTTTTAGGTATATTTCTGTTAGGTATGTCTAAAAATTAAAAAAATTATTCAAAATATTAAAAAAATTCAATAACAACAAAAAAACACAAAAAATAAAAAAGTAAATTTTTTTAAAAAGTATTTTTAAAAAATAATAACCAAGCATGCTGGCTAAGGAAAAATTGAGTAGCAAAAGAGTGTGATAGGTAGTTTTAGCTAACTACAATTGGCGCGTGATATACACGTACCTCAAAGGAGGGTGGAAGTTGCAATTATAGAACACCATGGGATGGGGTTGTACGGTTATTGGGATTAGAAAAAAGAGTTTAGTGTTAAAAAGGGTGTGTGAAAGAGAAAATGCAAAGTTAGGTCACTTTGTGGGAATTTTTATTTTGAAGTTTCGTTGTTGATGTGGGAATCAAATGAGTCTTTGATGTTTGTTTGGTTGTAAGGTGTGAAGTTGATAACTTTTTACTATTCTATATTTTGGGAGATGATATGTGTTCTTTTTAATCAGTAGAGAATAATTTGGGTGCTCGATGAGCTTCATGTCTGCTTGGTTACAAGGACAAACCCTAGGGAATATTTAGGTTTGACTTTTCTTTATGGATTTCCCACTTTTGATCTAGCTTTATAGCATTTGTGATCTAAGTAATGCTAGATGCTATTAATGTGTATTTTAAGGTATATGTTAAGATAATTTTAAAAAGAAATAATTGTTACAAAGTTTAACTTGAAGAGGGATATAAGGTGTTAGATTTACTGAATATTTTTTATTGGTGAGAAATTTATTTTTATGAAATAATATAGGAAAAAGTCATTTTGTTTATTTTGAAAGATATTTTATTTCTAATTTTACTCTTTAATTTATTGGCCGACTTTTCATTGACTATTTGTTCAAATTTATATCTATCTGTTCAAATTTTTTTCCTCTATTTGTTTAATTTTTTTCTTATCTGTTGAAATTCTATTTGTGTAAAATTTCTATATGTTGAATTCTATATATGTGAAATTTTTTGAGTTCTATTGTGTGAATCTATCTGTTCAAATCACTCAGCATCATAATTTAGAATCATACAATAGATCTCTCCCCAAATCTTCATTTTCATATTTTTGTTAATATGTTTAAATCAAACTCAAACAGATCAATCTCAATCTATTCAAAATATATTTTTTCACATTCCTCACATCCAATTGTCTCATGCTCACACTGCAATTTCAATCTCAATTTCAATCAATCAAATTTTCATCAACAAAAATTATTCAAAACCAACCCAATTAACAATCAAATCTCTAAACACTGTATATATATATACACATATACATCTATGCACATATTATATACACAAACATACATGTCACAACCCAAACTTGCCCCTATAGGTTTAGCGTCGTAATCGGTCAGTAATCCTTGAATTACCAAAGGCCTCTTAGCGGAATAACATATAATTAGGGGCTGCGGAAGAAAATATACGAAATATACATAATCCATAGAGCTGTGCAGACATATATGAGACAGAAATTTTAAACCTTTTATCAATATACGTGACGTCATAATGCAGGTCTTACATCACATCTAATACAAAAGTAGCCCAAAGGGACTTAACTCAATATACACATAACATAAAACTTGTTTATACTTCAAAGAAGACAAGGTCTTAAACATGTGCCATTTAGACTTGACTTGCTGACAAAAGGGAATCTCCTTGGAGGCACAATGGCTGGCTGAGAATCTTAGGACAATCAACTCTGGGCTTAGTCACGTGCCTGCTCACTTACATACATAATAACAAATAGTGAGCTGGTGCCTAGCGAATAATAACAAAGTAAATGTTTTAATAAATGATATCAATCACAGAGTCAGAAATCAAAGTTTATATCATAAACAGATTTTTATCAAAAATAAAGTCTTATGCATATTCAGATTTCAAATCAAAAACCGATTTATATACATGTTTATATTCATATTCATATTCAAATTTCAAATCAAAAACAGATTCATATACATGTTTACTCTTCAAAGCAAAAACAGATTCATATACGTAGTTGCATTTATATTCAAAGTTCGTATATTTAAAGTAGCCCAAAGGGACTTAGCTCAATATACACATAACATAAAACTTGTTTATACTTCAAAGAAGACAAGGTCTTAAACATGTGTCATTTAGACTTGACTTGCTGACAAAAGGGAATCTCCTTGGAGGCACAATGGCTGGCTGAGAATCTTAGGCCAATCAACTCTGGGCTTAGTCACGTGCCTGCTCACTTACATACATAATAACAAATAGTGAGCTGGTGCCTAGCGAATAATAATAAAGTAAATGTTTTAATAAATGATATCAATCACAGAGTCAGAAATCAAAGTTTATATCATAAACAGATTTTTATCAAAAATAAAGTCTTATGCATATTCAGATTTCAAATCAAAAACCGATTTATATACATGTTTATATTCATATTCATATTCAAATTTCAAATCAAAAACAGATTCATATACATGTTTACTCTTCAAAGCAAAAACAGATTCATATACGTAGTTGCATTTATATTCAAAGTTCGTATATTTCTCATCATAGTACGTGGCATATCCATTAGCGTTAACAAATCTGATGACCCTTAAAGGGACGGCCGTAAAGGGCACTCCGATGACTTATGTGCACAGAGACGTTTCTAATGACCCACAAAGGGACTGCCATGAAGGAATTCCGATAACCCATAAAGGGACGACCAAAAGGTATTCCGATGACTCTTGTGCATAGAGACGTCTCCGATGACCCATAATTGAAACAACGATAAGGGCATTCCAATGACCCAGAAAAGGGATGCATATCATATTATGCTAAGGAAGCCATGCATACATTTCAGAAAGTTAGACAATCATTCATTCATATAAAACATAGCATTTCAGAAAACTAATCATTTTCATATCATCAAAAAATAATTAAAGTCAAACATAAATTTGCAGAGTTATTACTCACAGTGGTTTGTGTTGTCACTAAGCCTCGGACGTCCACATAAACAAAACACATAACAAAAGCACAATTGAAGCACCATTTCATTTAATTCAATTCTCTTTATGTGTTTCTAGCTTATTTCATGAATATGTGAGTCCAAATGATGCCCTAAGAACACTTGGAGTAGTATGAGGATGCAAATATACACTTAAAAGAGTTAGTAAAAAGTTGCTAAAAACAGGGTATCTGCTCGAGCTCAACTTTCTTCGCTTGAGCGGGGGTTCAAAAATAAGGGTGGTCGCTCGAGCGTAGCTTCCGTCGCTCGAGCGGTCTGCAAACTTGGCAAAAGTACTAGTTACGTGAAATTCCCGCTCGACGGTTGCTCAAGCGGGAGTAAAAAGATCCTCGCTCGAGCGCCATTACGAGGATGCAAATATGCACTTAAAAGAGTTAGTCAAAAGTTGCTGAAAATAGGGTATCCACTCAAGCGCAACTTTCTTCACTTGAGCGGGGGTTCAAAAATAAGGGTGGTCGCTCGATCGTAGCTTTCGTCGCTCGAGCGGTCTGCAAACTTAGCAAAAGCACTAGTTGCGTGAAATTCCCGCTCGACGATTGCTTGAGCGGAAGACTGAGTAAAAAGGTCCTCGCTCGAGTGCCACTTTGGTCGCTCGAGTGACACTTTCCTCGCTCGAGCGGACAGTGCAAATTCTGGAATTTCCAGAACTGTGTTTGAACTTCAAAGTTGATATTCCAAAGGTTCCAAACTCGTGTTTTAGGCACAAAAACATGGAAAAACTTTATAAAACATGGAAACATAGTTAATTTGGAACCAATAGCTCAAAATCACGAACCAAATTCTCAAAATCTAGCTTTAACCATGAAGTTAAAACCATGAAAGAGAGGAACTCTTTAATCTTTTTGTAAAATTTGACCAAATGGTATGAAAAGTGTAGGAACATGAAAAACTTCTCAAATAAATGTGTGAGGGTTCTATGCATGTAGAGAATTTCATGGAATTCAAACTCAAATTGGTGATTCATGCATGCTTGTATGCAATCATGCTTAATTTTTCCATAACCAAGATGATCTTAGCATATACCTTCTAAATTCATGCAAGTACCCTCATAGCTTGGTGAATTCATTTCTTATATGGATTATCTACAAGAATTGAGTGTGGTTTCGATACCTAGAGTTAAATTCAAGAGCAATCCTAGTTCAAATCTTTAAGTCTTCTACAAATTCTCTACAAATTCTCCTTTCTCTCTCTAAGGTGTTAAGCTCTTCCTCTCCCTTCCTCAAAATCTCTACCAAATCATGTATAAGTGAGGTCATAAGCTTAATGGGCCTATTTATATGGTATGATTAGCTTAGTCTAATCAAGGTTGGTTAAGGCTAATTAAGTGGGCATCAAATTAATCTAATATAATCGTTCCGAATCGAAATTCAATTGAATCTACCATAATGTTCTAAAAATTTCAAATAACACGTATACCAAGTCAATTTCGTGATCGGATGCCGATAAGGCCTTCGATTCACAAAATATAACAGAATTTTAAACAGATATTCCTGTAATAAACAAATATAAATACAAATAATGCAATACACAGCAATTAATGCAAACTTTCACTTTAATTACTTATTAGGCCTTCTTAATCATGGATTATACATTAATCATGGGTCCGGATTGTTACAATACATGTATAAAATAAAAGTTATGATGATAGATCTATGGCAAAGTAAACCATGTGTGTGGAAGAACAACTTCATGCCCTTCTTCTTTAAGGACTTTACAAGCTTGAGTTCTTGAGTAATCGAACTCACAAGCTTGACCAATCACAATCGGCCCAGCTCCTAGATTCACAATCTACTTAATGTCAGTTCTTTTACTAATTTGAGAGTTGTGAAACCTAGAGAAAGAGGGAGAGGGGTAGAGATAGAGAGAGAGAGAGAGAGAAAATGGATTTGGATCTTGGCAATCAAAGTCATTGCCGTTGGTATGGCCATTTGAGGGCTGTAGCTCTGCCATTGACAGTGGTGTAAGTGAGACGAAGGAAATAAGGAGGAGAGACAAACAAAAACCTCATTGTCGCCACCACTGCCCCACCACCACCACCTATTCCATTGTTCCAACCTCCTAGCCATGAAATTCAACATCTCATCCCTCTCTCCTAACAAAAATCAAGACCAAGATCGTTTAGAGAAGAACTTCGACGTATGTGGCATCAGAGGTGATTAGAAATTGAGGAGGAGGAGAGAGTAGAGTTATTCACAGACAATGCAGTCCGACGGTTCCAAACCTAACTCGGAGGGTTCGTCAACTTTTCGAGGGTCTTGAAGCTCCACGAAATTAGATCTAATAGCGTGCGCGCATGAGAGAGAGAGAGAGAGAGAGAGAGAGAAAGAAGAGGAGGAGAGAGAGAGGAGGCTAGGGTTTAAAGAGTCCAATAAATAGAGAGATAGGTGACGCAATACGATGGCAATGAAAGAGAGATTGACGACAAGGAGGGAGGGAGAGAAAGAGAGAGAGTGAGTCTAGATCGACGACGACGAAGGTGGTCTGCAACGAAGATGAAGAGAAGAGAAGAGAGAGAGAGAGAGAGAGAGAGAGAGTGTGTGTGTGTGTGTGTGTGTGTGTGTGTGTGTGTTTGTGCGTGCGAGGGTATGGTTGTTTGGAAATGTGAGAGAATCTACCGCGTATATGTTATGTATAGGGATGTTTTGGTTATTTTGTCTAAGCTTATCCTTCTAGACAAAGTTTTCTAGTGCTTGGACATTTGGGAAAAGAAAATACAAAAGTGGATTTATCGCTCGAGCGCCCTATTAAAAAATTATACATATTTTTATGTAAAAACTTTTAAAATTTCTTGATGTGTGCTTTAAGGTGCACCTTAACTAAAATGCATAAAAAAAAAAATTGTACAAAATTTCTTTAAACTAATGTATCACCTATTACGTTAGTTAATTAGGTTGATCTATTTCAAAAATTAAAATTTCGTTACTGCGTGATACATTGATTTATAGAAAAACTCTATAAAAAATTATTTATATATAATTTTTTTATTTGAGAGAAAGAAGATGAAGTATCTTAAGAAATTGATACAAACATGGATTTATATCCACTTTAATACAAAATTATAATGAAAATTACTATTCCAATGCACATGTTATTAAAATTCAAAATTAATGGTTTATAATTATTATGTTATTTTGAATTTTAAAATATTTCATATATGTTATTAAATTTGAAATAAAGATATGTTGATGTGCCTTTTTACAATTATTAATGATGTAATAAATTTTTTTATTATAATTATATAATGGAGAGGATAAGGCTTATTTGTGTATATGATTTACTTGCTAAATACCCAAAAAGAAAAAGAAAAAGAGAAAAAAAAGAAGAAGAAAGGAATGAAGAAAGAAAGAAAGAAGAAAAGGTTTTGCAATTAGTCAAAATCTTGGGTGGGAAAGCTTATCGTACACCAACTTTGAGGGTGACCAAGGGCACCGGAGGTGGTTATTATTGTTCAACTATTTTTAGCCCAATGAGAATGGAGTGTGGAAACCAGTAAAACAATCAATTATGGGTAGGAGACTAGGAGTCAATAGGGATTCAAATTGAGGAATTATTCTTTAACAAAGTAACCCATAAAAATAAGAGAAAATTATTGAGAAGTCTAATTTAAGAAAGGTATAAGGTATTAGGTCCTATGAATATTTTTTTTTAATGAGAAATCCACTTTTTGATAAAATATTATGGTGAGAAGTCCATTTATTATTTTGGAGAACATTCTGTTTCCAATTTTACCCTTTTAATGTTTATGAACAACTATTTGTTGAAATTTTTTATTCTATCAGTTGAAATTTTTTATTCTATCTATTAAAAATCTTGCCTTTTTACAATTATTAATGATGTAATAAATTTTTTTTATTATAATTATATAATGGAGAGGATAAGGCTTATTTGTGTATATGATTTACTTGCTAAATACCCAAAAAGAAAAAGAAAAAGAAAAAAGAAGAAGAAGAAAGGAATGCAGAAAGAAAGAAAGAAGAAAAGGTTTTGCAATTAGTCAAAATCTTGGGTGGGAAAGCTTATCGTACACCAACTTTGAGGGTGACCAAAGAGGTGGTTATTATTGTTCAACTATTTTTAGCCCAATGAGAATGGAGTGTGGAAACCAGTAAAACAATCAATTATGGGTAGGAGACTAGGAGTCAATAGGGATTCAAATTGAGGAATTATTCTTTAACAAAGTAACCCATAAAAATAAGAGAAAATTATTGAGAAGTCTAATTTAAGAAAGGTATAAGGTATTAGGTCCTATGAATATTTTTTTTTAATGAGAAATCCACTTTTTGATAAAATATTATGGTGAGAAGTCCATTTATTATTTTGGAGAACATTCTGTTTCCAATTTTACCCTTTTAATGTTTATGAACAACTATTTGTTGAAATTTTTTATTCTATCAGTTGAAATTTTTTATTCTATCTATTAAAAATCTATCTGTGTGAAATTCTATCGGTTAAATATTTATCTATTGAAATTCTTATCCTGGTTTTTCCTATATGTTAAAATTGACCAAGCTAATTTTTCTTATTTGTCCATTTCTTATCTATGCAAATTACATACATATATTCATACATACCTATCTGTGTATGGGTGTCGTACCTTTTTTGAGTCTAAGGCATTGCTTCTCACATCGACTTGCTTTGACTAACAAAGAGCCGTTAATTTTTAAAGGGGAATTAAAAACTCTTAACAATGAAAACTAAGTTAAGCCCTAATCCGGCATGAACAAGAAAATTCAAGGTTCGAGAGCATAGGTACAAAAAGGGAATGCCATTTACATGGAAGTACCCCCTTTTGCCTAATCCAAAGATTCGCATCTACTCACTTTCTATTTTATAATTTTAGTGATTAATTATTCACATAAATTCACTTTTAGACCTAAATTTTTTGACTAACCTAGACTATGTGATTTGAAGAAAATAAACACCGTCTATTTTAGATTAAAGAATAAAGCCATGTTCCTTGTAAAATAATGATTTTTTTTAAAATAAAAAAAAAGATTTTTAACATAATGTGGCCATAAACTTAATCTAAAATAAACAATATTCATAAAAATATACAAAACACACAATTTTGAATAGAAAAACAATTAAGTTGCATAATTAAAAAACAATGCAAGAAACAAACATATGCCAAAGAGGAAAAGAGGACTTACCCGGTCGCCCACCTTCAGCCTCTTACATGCATGCATAAAGTAAATATGTCCTACTATGTGACTAATACACACAATGATGGTCCTAGGTCCGATTTGAGGCTACTAATGATGAATACGCACAAAGATACCACTAACAAATAAACAATCATAAATAAAAACTAAATTACATGATAATCAAACCGTATCATGCATGATTATTATATGGCTAAATATAACCTAAAACGTGTTGTTCTAACAACAAAGAAGAAACATGCATAGAAAGAGGCGAGAAAGTTAATGAAATAAAGAAACTACATGATGGAAAGATGAACTAATAACCTAACATGGATAAGCATTGAAAAATAAAGCAAGAAAGTACTAAAATACAGAAAGGTAAAGGAGTATTTCTTGCTGGTTTGATTAAACCGAAGAACACACCAACAAATAGTAAGAAGAGTCGAGTTTCTTACTTGCAAGCCTCCCTCAAGCTTTAAATTTCTGTAGTAGTTTGGGTTCTTCACACCTTAGGATGATTTTTAGAAGTGTAGAGCTACTGTGAGTAGATGAATTCAGTGAATAAGGCTAAGAGAGAAGAGGAGGTGAGTGTTTGGTTCTTAAAACTCTCTAAAAGCTCAAGATCTCTTAACCTCTTGAAAAGGAAAGGGAAGGGCTTTATTTATAGGCAATGGGGAAGGTTCTAGAACCCTTTCTAGGGTTCCATCACTTTCTCCCTCAACCTCCTACCAAAACTGTACCAAGATTAAATTTTCATATTTGACTCTGCCACGCTTGGATGTGCGCATGCACAAATAAAGTGGGCACACACCCTTTGCCATGGTTCACATGTCATCCATGCCTGCATTTCATGCTCTTGGCCTGCTTATGGCCCACGTAAGTCTGAATTGTCTTTTGGTCAATATTTTTGATAAAATCGATCACTAATTTTGAAAAATACATTTGATCAAAGTATAATCAGGCTTATCTCTCTTTCTTGGGATTAACAAATCGATTTTTTTTTGCTAAAAACGGGTTCAACGGTAAAATGATCATTTTTGCAAAAAGTCATCTTTTGGCCAAAATGAGTTTACATAGCAACTTCAAACATCCGTAAACATTCTAAAGATGAAGTAATTTATCATTTCATCATCGGGAGGCTTCCAAGCACCCGAACTCTTAGGATCAGTTAAAATGGAGTGTCTACACTATCTATTTATTATCTGTGCAAATTACATACATTCATTCATACATGTATATCTATCTCTATATCTACTAGTGTTTCTCTTATCTGTGAAAATTACATACATACATACCCATAGACATCACTGAAAGACTGAGATTAAGAGAGAGAGAGAGAGAGAGAGAAGATTAGTGAGCTCTAATTAAAAGTTAAAAATCATCAGAAAGATTTGAGTTC
Source organism: Camellia sinensis (assembly GCF_004153795.1). NCBI lineage: Eukaryota > Viridiplantae > Streptophyta > Magnoliopsida > Ericales > Theaceae > Camellia > Camellia sinensis. Next base: position 154,917 of record NW_021026765.1, on the reverse strand, counting down.
CATTTTTGTAGATCATCAGACAGCTTTGACAAATTTTAATTTGTTTCAAATTCTCTAGTTAAAAGTTACTTTATTGCATACATGATCTTTTGCCTTTCATTTCCGTTCTCACAGTTTCTCAATAACCAAACAAAGCTTCACATAAATGTTCATTAGTATACAAACATATAAAGAGATATTTTGATTGAAAAGCTTACTCTGATGAATCCAAAATAAAGAATGAACTTTGAACTGAAATATAGCGATCCTGGTTTTTACTCGACTCTTGTGATGTTCCGGGCTTAGGTTTAATGCTTTCATATTGTTTTCTATCTCTTTCTTCTCTTGTATACCTTTGAAATTGGTTTTTGGGTTGTTATAGGTTGGTTACTTAGTTTTCAAACTTTGTGTTGCCCAGATTTTTGGTCTTGCGCTCGAGCGGGCTATGCACATTTTGGTCCTCCGCTCGAGCGGTCTTTCTCGCGCTCGAGCGGGAGTTACAAACCTTCAGTACTTTGCACGTCTACAAAAGTACTGGAGGGGTGTCTTTCACGCTCGAACTGTGTTTCCCACGCTCAAGCGAGTGGGCGCTCGAGCGTCCCTTCTTGAGCTCAAGCGGTTAGTCTGTCGTCTGTAAAAGTTCTGAAGGTGTGTATTATGCGCTCAAGCAAGCCTCTTCTTGCACTCGAGCGGAACAAATCTTTGTGTTTGACGCTCGAGCGTATATTAGATCTCGAAAAGCACTTTTTGATATATTTTCAATCAAAACCCTAAAGTTGAGAGTCTCTTTCTCTAAAATACCCTCTCTCTCTCTACATTTTGTCCTAGATCCTTTGATCTCTCTACCCTACTCCCTTTGATAAAGAGGTGGAGCTTCTCAAGATCTTCTCTTTGAACAGATTAGAGTTGGATTTTGGTATTTTTGGGGATTTTTCTCTCTTGCTTGGCTCATCTTCTTTCTTTGAGATATGGATACTTTATACTTTGTTATGATTTTTAACCTAGTTATTTGTTGTTATGAATATATGGTGAGATTTTGGGTGTTTAGAGAAAACGTAGGGGTTGGGTTTGAATTTATGAAAAGGGAGTTTTCATGTGGTGTTATATAATTGATCATGGGGTTTGGTTTTGAAGTTATCTTGTGTTAAAATAAGTGATTCTGACATTTGGGTAAATTTTTGAAAAACGAGGAGTCTTGCCCTAAAATGTTTGGAATAATTTATTTTGTATAAATAATGGAATTGATATGAGAAATGTGGAATTGGGAGGATGTATGAAAGAATGGTGTAGTTGGATTTGATTAAATCACTCACCTATGGAAATTTGATAAATTATCTGTTATAAGGATTGTATATCTGTTAGAAATAATTGTATTGGGCTATTGGTGGAGAATAACTATGATTGTTGTAGAATTGCATAAGGATTAAGTGAATTGAAACTAATTATTTAATCATGTTATTGAATATGATGATATGTTAAGGCATGGAATATGTATAACTGAATGTCATTGAATATGACGATTCTTGTGAATACATTGTATATGTACAACGTTTGGGAGGAGAAATGGGATGTACTCCATGTTTTGGGAGGAGATAGGGGATGGACTCTATTTGAAAATTAAGTTGGTCAGAGTGTCCAAGGTGAAAGTCTCGAAATCTTATGTATACATGGGTGCCGATCCCGCAGACGAAATTTTCGTAAATTTGTAAGATTGAAGTGTTTATGGAATAGTTATGTTGATTGAAAACCACCGAGTTGTAGTCTCAATTGGGTTATTTGGAGAAGTATAAATGTGGCCTATGAGTTGAAATGAAATGAACTAATCTGAAATGAATAAACGGAAATGGATCTAGATGTGAACGTCGTTATCGTGTGATCATGTGAAGAATATGCATCTGTCATAAATATGGAATATATCTGACACTTATATCTTAGTTAAATCTTATATATTGTGTTAGTCTATCTCTACTGGGCTTTGACTCACCTTACTTGGGAAAAGCATTTTCAGGTACAGGTGATATGCTTCCTCCAAGGACGTAGCTTGGAAGGACTTAAGAGCTGGAGGCTCTATTTTGTTATGATGTGTTTAAATGTTTATTCAAGCCAAGGGCTTTACATTTATAGAGCTTAGAACTCTCTTTTGTTATAACCAAGTGATATCTTGGAACGATGTAAGCCCGTAGGGCATTTATTTTGTTATTATTGACAAATGTTACATGCTATAGATTCAGAATGAACATTTATGAATGTATAATGCATGTAATACCTTTTGTAATATAAATTCTGATGAATGAAAGTATATCTATTCTATTATGCACTCTTCTCTTATGGATGGATTAATTGTATTATTTTGGGGGCGTGGCAGAAGAGTGTGCGTGAATGCCTCAACTTGAAGCCACCGATGGACGACAAAGCCACCAATACATCAGTGATTACTCCAGAAATTCCCATGTCTCATGCTTGAATTAGGGTTTTAAAAGCCCAATTCTAGAGATCTACAAAAAGACAAAGAAAAAGTGAAAGGTTTAAACCTTACATCTTTGTAGAGATTTGAAGATTAGAGGTGGTGTAGATCGACGACAACGGAGGAAGAGAGATCGACGGGCAGTGATCAGCAGATCAGCGGCGACTAAGAAGATGAAGAGAGAGAGAGAGAGAGAGAGAGAGAGAGAGAATTTATCTAAAGATCGGAGGTGGTATAGGTTGGAGGTGGTGCAGATTAGTGACGACAAAAGAAGAGAGACCAATGGAGAGAGATTGATGACGACTCTAAAAAAGATGAGGAGAGAAAGAGAGAGAGGTTTGGTTTGTGAAATAACTAGATATGAAATACATACATATATATATATATATATATATTTGAAATACATGCTGAACAAATTTAAAATAAAAAATAACCAAAACAATGAGATCGACAATGAAGGTTTCAAATTTACCCACACTTTTTCTTTCAATTTTTTTCTTTAAATGTTTTAACTCTTCCATCGTTTTTGTTTATTTTATTTTGCAGGTATATTAAAACCACCACAACCTTGTACCTTAAATAACTAATTAAAATTAAGTTAATTATATATAAGAAGAAAAACAGAGAGTTAATAACACACCCACACCCGCTCTCGCTCTCGCTCTCGCTCTCACTCTCACTCTCACATGATGTATACATATAGTTGCGTTAGCAGTATAATATTTAAAATTTATTCAATCTCTTAGATCATCCCAGTAGAGTATGTTATTTTAATACTGTCAATGTCTAATATTTTTTAGTTTACGCTGCAGTGCCAACTTGTCATATTTTAAGACTTTGGCTCCATTGAACGTCACGATGCAATTTTTTGTCATATGATGCGATACGTACCTAAGTATAAGTATTTACAATATTATTAAATTGAACTTTTAAATTTATATGGACAAATTATACAAATAATATTTATATTTTAGTCTTTGTATTATTTTGATCCTTATAATTTTAATTGGAGCATTTTTTATTTTAAATTTATAACCCAAAAATGGTGCAAATCAGAGTATTTTCTGGTGATTTAAACACTGGAATATCTTGTCAATAATTGCCTTAAATCACATGTGGTTTTCGTTTTGGGGGAATAAAATGAGCAACTTTGTAAAGAAATTTTAATCAACGGAAAAAAAAAAGAAAAAAGAATTCAAATGAATTAGAGCACTGAGAGAAGAAATCTATGGGTTATCAAATGAATTCAATTCTCAACATGACATCATTACACCTTTATACATACTAAAGATTCAAAAAACATGATTTCCAAACCAGAGAAAATTCACAAAGAAAATGCCAAATTTCTCTGGACAACACTTGAGGACTAGTTCAATCCAAACCAGAGAATTTCTCTGGATCAACCTAGAGAAAATTCAGTTCAAACCATAGAATTTCTCTGGACCAATCCAAAGAAATTTCAGTTCAAACCAGAGAATTTTTCTAGTCTCAACCCAGAGAAAAATCAGTTCAGGTGATCGTGATTTACCATTTCTTTCTGATAATGGATCATCTGAATCATCTTTTCACTGCCACTGCAAACCTGCACTTCCTTTGGTTCTTCATGTGAGGATTGAGCCCTATCATCCTCACCATCAAGATTAGCCAATGAGCTTTCTGATTGTTTTTCCATAATTTCCAGAGCTCTACGGGTATCCACTGGATTCCATTCACAATTGACAAGCATGTCAGCCCAATCGGCATCAACTTCATCTGGATCAAATATCTGGCTTCAATATTAGCCTTACTCGATGGGAACGTCATCTGGATCAAACATCCACCACCAACCTTCACCAAATATGCTGCCTCCATGTCAGCTACCACGAACCAATGGATTACATATATCCCTATTCCTAGCAGCTTCAGAAGCTCGTGGATCGCCTGATCTTCAAGAACCCAGATCAAATTACAATCAGGTTCGGGAATCCCCTGCTGAGAGTGCCAGTTCACGAGAAACCTAGCCCATTGCCGATGTTATTATGGCAAAAAAGCTAGAGAATGAGAGAGCAGAGAATGATCTTCCCGAATCGTCAGTCACTCGTCCGACCTTGTTCGATGCCCTTTCCATGTAAAACCTCCACAGATCTCTTCTTCCTGTGTCTCTGTTTCTCTGAAGATCTTCTCCCTCCTCTTCCTCACCACTAATCCCTCCGATGCCGACTTCTTCTTCCTCCCCTTCTCCATCGCCGCCATGCGTCACGATCTGTGGAGACCTTGTTGGTCTTGGCCATTTGAATGTGAAGCAGAAACAGAGAGCCCATGTAGAGAGAGAAAGTGAGTAGAAAGAGAGAGGGAATGGGGTGAGGGACCTTAGACTACAAAAGAACAGATTGTAGACCTAATCCATTACTAAAAGTTGGATAGGGACCTTAGACCGATTTTCCCTTTTTCCTTATGGGCAAAGTATTTCAGCATCTGAATTTTTGGCCAAACAAAATTTAAATTTGTATTTATGGATCGAGTGTCCTAAAAATAAATAATAAACAAAAAAATAATAATAAAGATTCTAATATGTGTGAAAAAACCTAAAAGGTGGTATAGGCCAGAAAACAAAAAAACACAAGTTCTCATTTGGTATTTATTATCTGATAAAAAAAAATGGTATTTATTAAGAAAAAAGCAAGATTTTTTAGAAATCACTCATAGGATTCAAAAAATACCACAATCTTCATGACTTTTATTTTTATTTTTAAAATATTAAGGATGGATTTAGAATATGTTTGTTCATTGAAAAATTGGTCATGGTGAATTACGAGCTTATGAAAAAATAAGAAAATTATATGTTTTTATAAATATAATTAAGATGAATTAATAAATAAAAAAAATCAATCTATTTTTGACATCATATTTATAGTCAGCACATTCATCATAATTAGCAATTCCAATTATGTGTTATTATTCCTAATGAATCATCACCATTCCAACATTACACACAAGTAAAATTAAGCCATGGAAGAATGAGGCAGTTCACCCATCATGTCCATCTGAAAAAAGTCAAATCATTGAGCATCTTTTTTAAGATCTTTATTTCTATTTCAGTTCGATTTAGAGCATTAAATTAGAAATTTTAAAAGCACCACTAATGAAGTCGCAGTGTAAAGAAGAAAAAAAAAAAATCAAACTATCACATTAGTAAAGGAGTCCATATGATGCCATGTCATGAATAGTGTATTAATAATATTAAATTAGTAATATGAAACATTTTCCTTTCTATTTTTTTCTATTGCTCTAAACTACAAAAGAAAATATGATAATAACCTTTTTCGGTTTGAGGTTCCCACATCCAAAGATGAAGAAAAAGAAGACCATATTAATAATTATTCTTTTTCATTTTTTTGGGTAATAATGTTATAATTATTTTGAAAGGGAAAATGTCTCGTAGCTCAAATTTTGTGGCTCAAAAGTGGTTCAAATGGCCAAAACGACGTCGTTTTGGCCATTTTTATGTTGTTCTGTACTCAAAACGACGTCGTTTTGACCATTTGAGCCACTTTTGAGCCACAAAATTTGAGCTACGTAGCATTGTCGTTTTGAAAGCATCTTTTTCGATACAATGGAGATAAATTATTTTGTAAGTATCAAAGCATATTTAAGAAAAAAAAAATAGCAATCAATAGTAATTTGAAAAATATATAATATATTTATGAAAAAATTTATGATTTTAATTATTAATATTTATAAACTTTACCACTTATTTGTAATTATTTTTAAAATTTTACACAAATATGAAATTTCTATTGACAAAAAAAGAATAAGAAAAAAACAGCCACCAAGTGATTGGATTTAACAAGTTTTTTCAATCACTCACTATCTCTAAAACACACAGCCTATCTCTCTAGGTTTTGGCCGCCGGCCTCCAGCCGCCTCCCTCTTCTCTCTTCCTTCTACCCTCCTTTTTCTTCTTCCATTTCTTCGATTTTTGGCAAAATAGGCTTGGAAACTTGTATTTCCATTATTCTCCCTCCTTATGAGGTGTGTTCCATATCGGAGCGATCTTCAATCTCCTCTTCTGTCTCTTTCCAGTGCTGTCACCGCCACTGACAACAAATCTGCTTTATCCTCGCCTCCATGGTCCCACCCTCATCAAATCTACCTCCACCTCTTCTCTACTTCTTTGCCCCATTAGATCTGCCTCCAACTGTTGATGTCGTCCTTGTTGCTTCACTTGCCTAAGGTCTGGAAGGTTATCTTCCTGGTTTGTTTTGCTTTTCGGTGTTTGGTAGTATGGTTAGGTTTCCATCAGTGTTTGTTGTTTACCCATCTCTGTAGATGTAACCTATGATTTTTTCTTTGACTTGTTTTATTGTCGAATTCTTATGATCAATTCTACTTTGTAATACGGCTTGGCGTCTTGTTATTCTCATAGCCAATCCTATGTGCTTTTGTTTGATTATTTTCTCTTAGTTTGGGATAAACTTTTTTGTTGATATGGATTTCGTGTAAGGACTATTTTGAAAAGATAGTTAATAGTCATATTTCAATTTTTAATTCATTTTGAATCACACCATCTCTCACGTTTTAAAAAAGAAAAAATTAAAAAAAATCAAAAAATCAACTTTAAATCATCATTCCAAAACAACCTAAGTGTCATTTGGCTTCCACACTTTAATGGAAAATTTTATTGATAAAAAAATAATAAAAAATTCTGGCCCGCAGGGTTGTTTGACCCATCTGACTGCATGGAAGGACAGAAAAAGAACTTCATTTTTAGTCAAAACTTAAAAATTTGCTTTTGTGATTATGAGGTTGTTTAATTATTAACTAAAATACTTTTGAATAAGTCCTAAAAACATCTTTGGATAGTACGTAAAAAAACATGAAGTGTTTGGAGTGTAAAATCCAAAATTTTCATTCTTTTTTTTTTTTTAAATATTTTTAAACCTAACTAATTTTAAAGGGATAGGCTTGTAATTATGAAAATATTTTTACGTGCCTTTTTTGTTCAACATCCAGAAGTTAAAAAGTAAAATTGAAAAAGTGCTGCCACATAGTTTAACTTTGTTTAGTTTTAAGTTTTCAAATATAATTTTTGACTTTTTTTTTTATTTTTCTTATTTTGTTTTCATTAATGAATTTTTATTTTTTAGATGTCCTTAAAACATAAAATATTTGTGGAGAAATTTTCATAAAATTCAATAATAAAAAAAATCCAAATTATATTGAATTTTTACTTTTTGAGTGCATATAGGTTAAGTGCATCTAATAGGTAAAAAAAATTGATTAAAAGTTATAAAAAAGTTTCACTGAAAACACAAAAAATATAGAAAGGGTAAATTACACTTTGCACCCTATATGTTTGGTCATTTTCTCACTTTGGCCCTTAAAGTTTGTTTTTTTTTTTTCACTTAAACACTTTAATGTTTCAAGTTTTTCCCAATTTAATCCTAAAACTAATTTATGTTCAAAATTAGATAGAAAATGTCAAATAAGTGTCACATAACATAAAAAATATATTATTATATTGGGATTTGAGTTTGTGTAAAGGTGTGAGTTATATATAATAAAATATTTTCATGTCTCGTGATTGTCAATGTATTATTTTCTGTCTAATTTTGAACAAAAGTTATCTTTAAGAGTAAATTAAGAAAGATTTAAAACAAGAAGGGTCAAAGTGGGAAAAAAATAAACTTTAGAGGCCAAAGTGAAAAAGTGCCGAAACATAGAGAGGGAAAAATGTAATTTACTCATATAGAAAACAAAAACTTAAAAACTGGATTTGAAAATTTAAATCCGATGCCAAACACATTCCTCTAGTTTTTTAAAAGCTATAATTCATATAATTCAACTTGATAGTTTTTCCAGGTTATAGCTTCTCTTTTTCTCACCATGCATTCCCTAGCTATGAAAGATTCCAATATATTTTTATCAAAGTGGAGTCAATGTTTCTCAGTAGAGAGAGAGAGAGAGAGATTATAAATAAAACAGCTTGATCAAAAATAATGCAGAAAGAATTAGTATATTGTGATCATGCCAAGTTGCCCTTAAAAGAATCAAATAAGCAGTCTCATGCTAATTGAATTAAAGGTAGAACCATTAATGTATTGGACACAAATGTGGTACACCCCAATATTGTCCTTCCAGTACATCTTTTTTATTTTTTTTCTACTATTTTATATGAATTTGGATTCTCTAAAATGATTTTTTGTAGAATGATATTAAATTAATTTTTTCAAAAATCATTTTAAAAGATCTGGACTCATTTTATATCACTGAAATATATGATAAAAAAAATATTTGTAGTGACATATAGCATCTCTGAAAGAGTGAAGAGGTCTAGTCTGCAAGGCTTCAATAATGGGCTCTATTGATGGGTTCCATTTTTGTATAATGGACTTGGAAAAGGCTAGATTTTCTAGGCTAGGCTAGCTCTCACTTTTTTTTGTTTAATTTGGGTGTGGGCTTGATGCAGACTCAAGGGTAAAAGTGCTCGTTCTTGGATGATGGGCTTCTTGGGCTTGCAAACAACGAGTGCTTACAACACCTACTTTCTTAGGCTAGATATTAGATGGGAAATTCTATTTAAAATAAATAAATAAATAAATAAATCAAAAAAATAACAAATTAAGTAGTACGCACAATTTAAGTATGAAAAATTAATCTATAAATTCCATTTTGAAAAATGATAATCCATTTAGTGTCAAAGATTTTCTTACAAACCAATTACTCCTATTGATTTTGAAAATATAGATTTAATATAGGGCAAATTACAGAAATAGTCCATGTACTTTACCCAATGTATCATTTTGGTCCCTGGTATTTCCAATTGCGCGATTGAGCCTCTTAATTTAACGACGTGTGTCAATTTCGTCCAATAATTGACGCTCGTATAAAATTTTGGACGAAAAACCAGCACCTGCCTCTCACGTGCTCTCTCTAGAAATTACTGAAAGGCACACTCGTCTTTTCACCTCAAACCCTTGTTGCCTCCCGCCAAAACCATATATGTCATCTCTATCTCCATTATATACACATACAGACTCCAAAATTGATAGTAGACGAAGGACAGAAAAAGAGAATGGATCATGTACTATGCCGATGCCAAATGGAAACTCAGTTGAAGACTTCGTGGACAGAGAACAACCTTGGATGAAGGTTTTTCGGATGTCCTCAATATAGTGTAAGTGTAGATGGAAAAAAATTGGGATGCCGTTTTTGTTATACTGTTTGTAAAGGCAACTGAGGTGTTTAAGAAAAAAATATTGCAGAGCAGACATGCATATGAATTCTTTCTATGGGTGGATCCTCCATTGTGTCCTCACGCTCGAGAGATCATACCTGGGTTGCTGAGAAGAACCACCATGCTTGAAGAGCAATTGAAGATGTAGAGAGTAAGACAGAGAAAGTTGATTACTTTGATGGCATTTTCATGGCTCATTTTTTGGTGTTGGAACATGATTGGAGATGGTTCTGCAGCTGCTTCTCTTTCAAGCACTAGGAATGATAGAAAGTGAAGCTTGTAGACTAGGAATGAAGTGGGTTTTTTTTTTTAAAAAAAAATTTGTAAATTTTTTTTTGTTTTGAAGCTTTTGGGTTGGGAATGGAGTAGAAGGAAGGGTTTTTTTTTTTTTTTTTTCTTCCTGTAATTGATGCTTATGGCCTACTGGGAATGGATTTTAGGGTTTGATTTTGTTATGTCCAGACTTGTTTTGAATGACACTATATCAATGTAGAATGAAGCTATATCGATGTTTTTTAATCATCATTTGTTTGTCAACTTTTGAGTCAGTGTTGAATTTTGAAAGGAATGTTGAATGAACTGTTTTTATTTATCAATTTTTTTCAATCACATTGTCTAATGGTGCATTGGTTTGTTCACCTTTGCTGCATTGGTTTGTTTCACTTTTAGCAAACATGATGCAACCTATAACATGACATAGAAATAAACATTGTAGATATGGTCCAAACATGTTCTAATACAAAAAATAAATACTTCAAATAACACAAAGAGGCCAATCAGTTGGCAAATCTAACAAAACATTACTTTAATTAACAAAAACTTCAACCATGGTCCAAAATGGAAAATCCAACAAAACATTACCATGTTCCAACAAAACATAAAAAGCCCAAATACAACAAAACATAAGGCATAAGATTCCACAAAAAAAAAAAAAAAGAAAAAAAAGAAAAGAAAAAGGTAACTACTTCTTCAACATTTAATTGCTTTCATGTTTTAGTACTAAAGACAAGGTCACAAACTTCTGCCCCTTTGACACATATGTTGTTGAACCCCCATATGGACCTGCAAATGTGTTTGGCTCAATAAATGTGCTTGTTCTAATGAAACCTGGTGGAGGTCCCCTAATGTTCACCCCTTGCAATGCTGCTCTGAAGTTGAAGCTTGGTTGACTACCACTTGCTTTAGGCCTTACTGAAATACTTACCCTACTGCCTTGTTAACTAGCGGCTTCAGTGGTTGCTTGGTCTCTTGGTTGACTACGGGGTGCTTGACTACTTCTCTGGTTCTTTGTCACCTGCAAATTATCAGTAATTAATTGTATGAAGGACACATAATAAATGAATTGAATTTATGAAGATGTAACAAATTGTGTAGGGTAACCTTTGGTGCAATAGGCTGGCCTTTGCATCCTCTTTTGTTGTGCCCAAGCTTATCACACAAGCAGCATGTAGTTGTTGTGTTTCCTCTGTGCATCTTATAAGGATTCTTAGGCTCATCTACTTGCCTTTTTTCTCAACTTTCTTGGCCTACCAGGTTGCTTCTTTACTTTTGAAGGCAATAATCCAATCAACACAGACTTTGGCCACATTTCAGAACCATTTATTGGGTATATCATTGGCTCATAGCTCGCCAAGTATGTCTCCTTCTTATACCAATGAGCCACATAATCTTCAGGTTGCTCATGTTTGTCATATATGGCTGAAATGGCATGACAACAAGGTATGCCAGTTAGATCCCACTTTCTGCATGAACAGGTTGAATCACCTAAATCAACTACAAATTGTTGGCCATTGAAGCAATTGATTTGGTACCTTAGACCTCATGCCCACATATCAATACAATTGCTTGCATCTTCTTTCCTTTTCTCCAATGCTTGTTGTATGTTAGGACAAATAGGTCCTGGTTAAGCCCTCATTACTTCCCTTCTCACCTGCAGCCTCTTCATCAAGATACACCTAATGTCCTCTAACAAAGGGATTATGGTTTTTCCTCTAGCTTCTAGTATAAAGCTCTCACACATGTTGTTGTCTAACATATCAGACTTAACTGTAAGTGTGAAATGAGATCTAGACCAGGTGCTTGGGGGGTTTTTTAACTAACCAATTGAATGCATGTTCATCAGCTTCCTTCAACTCTTCTATATGAGCCTGAAATGCTTGTACATAAGAAGCCTTTGCAACTTTGTACACAATGTCCTTCAGGTGCACCCCCTTGAAGCTATCTCTAAAATTAGTGTAAAGATGTCTGATGCAGAACCTATGCTCTGCTATGGGTGCAACCTCTACAAGTGCTGGACACAATCCTTGTATTTGTAAAGGGGAAAAAAAAAATTACACACATTAAATGAACTAAACAGTAAAAATAAATGCATGAAATTTTCAATAAGCATTTACTTTTTGCTTGTTTGACATGAAGGTCACTCCTTGCTTGTTGAATCACCCAAGAGTGTCACACAATATTTCAAAAAACCATTTTCCATGAACTCTTTGTTTTTCCTTCAACAACTGCAAATGCTAATGGATAGCTATTGTTATTCCCATCCAAACCAACAGCTTGCAGTAGTTATCCCTTGTATGGCCCTTTCAAATGGCAGGCATCAACCCCAATGAATGGCTTACATCCTGCCAGAAAACCTTGCTTGCAACCTCCAAAGCATACAAAAATCCTTTGAAACCTAGGCTTGCCTTTATCTATTTCATGTTCTTCATTTTTTGCATCTTCATCATGTTCCTTGACTATGATAGTTGTTCCTGGATTAGTTCTTTTTATCAATTCACAGTAATCCCATAACTTGGCATATTGTTCCATGAGGCTTCCCTCTATCAATTCTTGTGCTTTTCTCTTTGTCCTGTACACTTGGCTCCTAGATATCCCAACCTTGTGCTTCTTTTGCACAGCTTGCTTGAATGACTGCACTGGAATAGATGGATTGGAATTCAATGTCTCTAAGTACTTCTTAGACAGCTATATAGAATTCACTTGTCTGTTATAAAAAATTATGCTACAATTGTGAGTGGGGGACATATGTCTTTATCTGGAATGATGGTTGTCCTCTCATCTTGGATGCATAAAGCATCCACTTGCATGGTGGCTTACAGGTAGCCCTAACCCTCATGCTATCATTTTTGACTAACTTAATAGCCTTCCCAATCTTAATACCACGCTCCTTAACTGCAGCTTTCAATATTTTGGCAGTGCCAAAAACCATGCCAACCTTAAACTTTGGGTCTGCCATATCTGTGTTTGGATTAAACTCTAGGTATCTAACCCTGTTGCTTCCAGCCTCTTCATCAGAAGATTCATTAATGCTCTTGAGGTCAACAAATGTAGCATGAGGCTCTAGGCAGTCAATATGAGGTACCTCAACTCTTTTATCATTATGCTTCTGCCTATCTAACCCACCTCATTCGACATTCCTATCAACATTACCATCAAATAATATGTCATCCTCATTGAAATCACACTCACTATCCTCAAAGTCCTCTAGATCTGTAGAATAGTTAGATGAATCATGACTTTGCCTTTCATCCTCACCCCCACTCTCCATATTACTTGTGCCACTTCCAATTTCTCAATGACAACTGATGCATAGTGAAAGTGATTAAACTCTTCATGCTCAAGCAACTGATCATCAGGGATGTGCTCTGAATACACTTCAATTATCCTACTTACATGCACCCATTTCACCATGTCCATTACATCACTATCATTCCTAAGTGGCCTTAATCCATAATTTAAGTCCCTACTTCTGAGCCATATCCCCTATCTCTGCCAACCTCATTTTGTCAACATCACAGTTATCCCAAAATGATAATGTCTCCCTTACGTAAGCCCTATTTATTAAAGACTTAAAAACCCCACCATGATGCATTTTGATAGTGAAATAATCACCATCTGGATCTGAAAAAGAAGATAACATATTTATTATATGAACAATACAGGACAAGGGGGACCGCAACACATTATCTATACATCAATTATAGATATTGATTTGTTTTTTTGTCAATGTGCAATGGTGCAGATGTATCGACATGCGTGAATATATAAACATATATTCACCTCATCACTTTCAAACAAAGCAAAGCAAAGCAATAGTAGATTCTTTGACCCACCCAATGCTTCAACTTGCAGACAGATAAAATAAAGCAAAATACAAAAAAAAAAAGAAAAGAAAAAAAGGTAAAGAGTACTTTTTTGCTTACCATGATCTGGTATTTCATCACCAATCCTCACAATTGCCATGTGCGTCTTTAGACCTCGTCAATCGTTTTCTTCTCTATCCACGCCAATTTCAGCAGATTTACAATCAAACAATTTTTTGGTAACTCATAATCTTAGAAACGATTCGATTGTGTAGAGACAAAAAGAATGGACTTGCTGATTTGGGGAAGATGCAAGAATAGGGACGATGGAGGTAACTAGGGTTTGAGGTGAAAAGACGAGTGTGCCTCTCAGTAATTGCTAGAGGGGGCACGTGAGAGGCAGGTGCTGGCTTTCCATCCAAAATTTCAAACGGGCATCAATTATTGGACGAAATTGACACACTTCGTTAAATTGAGGGGCTAAATCACGTAATTGGAAATGTCAGGAACCAAAATGACATACGGGGTAAAGTACAGGGACTATTTCTGTAGTTTTCCCTTTAATATATTATTTGAAAATTAGATTTACGGTTATACCCTTATTGCTATTATGTTTCCTTCTCTTTTTCTCTTTTGTGCTAGAACGCTAAAGTAAACGATCTATGGGAATAAAATTTGGGATGTATTTTTATATGAGAATCTTTTTTATTTGAAAAGCATTTGAAAATGAGTATAAAAATGACTTGAAATATGAAATTCTTCAAACATTTCAAAAGGATATGGAATTATTCAAATATTTTAAAAGAAGTACAAAAACTCTTTAGTAAGTTTTGGACAAATGTATAATTTCAAACTATAACACTCCAATGTAACAATGAAACGTAGCACTCCAAAAAAAAAAAAAAATCATTAGTGTACTTTTTCCAAACGTAGCACTCCAATATAACATTCCAAAAAAAGAAAAAAGAAAAAACACCTTAGTGTATTTTTTTCAAATATAACACTCTAAAAAAAACTTTTTAATATAACACACAAAAAAACTCCTTAGTATATTTTTCTCAAATGTAACACTCCAATATAACACTCCAAAAAAACTCTTTAGTGCAACACTCTAATGTAAAAAAAAAAAAAAAAAAAAAAAAAACTCCTTAAAAAAAAAACCTCCAATGCAACACTCCAAAAAAAAAAAAGATGTGAGATTCTTCAAACCATCCAAAAGGAATACGAAAATTCCTTAGTATGTTTTGAGCAAATGTATAATTTCAAACTGTGAGTGTTACGTTTGGAAAAGATACACTAAGGAACTTTTTAGTATTTTTGTGTGTGTTACATTGGAGTATGTTACATTAGAGAGTTATGTTTGGGATTACATTGATGGAGTGTTAAGCTTGGAAAAAATACACTAACGAAATTTTTTTTTCTTTGGTGTTACATTGGAGTGTTATGTTTCGAGAAAGTACACTAAGGAGTTTTTTTTTAATGTTACGTTATTACGTTTGGAAAAAGTATACTAAAGAGTTTTTTAGTGTGTTATATTGGAGTGTTACGTTACTGGAGTATTACATTAAAATGTTACGTTTTTATTCGTAATGTGAGATTTGTTCCAGAATGTGAGAAAATCCAAAACTTCAATAATGCGGATTGTCTAAATGTGTAATTTTACATTTGGAGAAACCTACTTTTATCCCTAAAAAATTAAATTCAAACATGTAAATGACTACTCTTTTGTATAATTTTTACTTTAATGAGACCTTTGAATTCATAAGAAAAAAAAGGAAGGACTAAACAATTCATAAAATCACATTTTGAAATTTACTGGTACTTCACGCTAATTTTAATTAGTTTAATTTTGACCTTTAAATTTAGATTTTATATACATTTAATCTAATTGATAGCCATAATTAGAATTTTTGAAAAAAAAATAGTCACTAAGGCCTCGTTTGGCAAGAGGCTATTTTAGCCAATTAGCCAAAAAGTTATTAAATTAGCCAAAAAGCCAACAACCCATACCAAAAAGTCAAAGATTCTCTTTTCTCTCTACTTTTTGCACATCTTTTCGTAATTAGTCAAAAAGTCATCCCAAACATACAAGTTTTTTTTACCTACCTTTTTAGCCATAGCCAAAAAATTACTAAATTAGCCTGTTCCCAAACGAGGCCTAAGTTCTCATTGAGTTAAACAACTTTAAAATTTTACATATAAAAACATAACACATGCCACCGCTCATGTGTGTGTTTTTATTAAAAGAAAAAGAAAAACACTAACAATTATAATCAATTTGACCAAACTAAAACAAAATCATAAATTCATGATCAAAATCAAATAAATTAAAATTATAAAAATCAAAATGACACTATACCAAAGGTTAGGTGCGTATCCAATTTTTCCCATTCCAAACGCACATTAATGTGTATTATTTGGGTGTTGTTTTTTTTTGTGTATGAGTCGTTCATTTGTTTTGCACTTAGTTGTAAGGCCCCGTTTGTTTTTCGAGGTAGGATGGGTGTGATTGTTAGTGTTGGAATTGTTAGTAAGGAGACTAAGAAAAATTGTGTTTCCTTGTGACATATTTTAATGAAGTTATTAGCTATATGAAATACCATAAATACCCTTTGACATTTTTGATATATTTTAATATTAAAAATTATATTTTATAAATATTTTTTATACTATATTATTTTTATATATATATATAATGACATAATACCAAAAATTTCCATGAAAAAAAAAACACATACAAAACATAAATTTATTATTTTTGTAAAATGGAAGGCAAAATTAACTATTCCCCTCCAATTCTCCAATCCCATGGGATTAGAATACCAAACTCATCTCTCTCATGAGATTGTTAGTCCCCTCTTTGAAGGGTATTAATAGTCTTAAGGGAGTATTAGTCCTAGAGTTTTGTTCAAACCAGACACAATTTTTGTAGAACCCATGTGACTACTAGTCTAATCCCATGGCCTTTGGACTAAAACAAACAGGCCCTAAGACTTATATAGTTTAGTTTTGGACGAATTACACTAACAGTCTCTGTAGTTTAGAATTTGTGTCACTTTGATCCTTGACTTTTCAATTGTGATACATTTGACATTGAATGTAGAATCTTGATTCAAATAATGATAATCAAAGATGTTTCTTGTGCAAACGATCTATTTGAAGGGTAAAGTCGTCATACAATTTATTTTGTGTTCATTAATATGTATGCTGTTTGAAATGTAATGGCCTTTTTTTAAAGAATACTGTTGCAACTTTCTTAGTTATAAAGTTCTGTTTGGTTTAGTTTTTAGAAATTTTTTCTACGAAACTAAAAATTAAATTGGTGAAAAAAAAATTAAAAACATATCATTTTTATAAAATTTTATCTTTTGGCAGAGTAGAAAATAATTTTAAAATAATTTTTTTATATTTATTTTTGTTAAATTAGTTTATATTTTTTAAAAATAAAACATGGCAACAATTTTGATATCATTATTAAATCAAATATTTCATATATTAAACATAGTGATTATACATTAATATTCTAAAATAACCATCAATTACATAATATATAGTGATTCTAGTTTAGACTCGACCAATTTGATGTTTTGGATCCGGGTTTTATTATTGTATATGGTTGTTCATGTCCTTATTCATCTTACACCTCATTGAGTTTGGTCATCGTTGTGTTTTGGTTGCATTTGGTACAGGCCGGGGGTCGGTAGCTTGTTTTTTTCAAACTATTATTGCCTAGAATTTTGCCTCTTTGCTCGAGTGACACTTCTTGCGCTCGAGTAGTCTACTCTCAGTACTTTTACAGGTCTGCAAAAGTACGGGAAATTGGCATTCTTCGCTCGAGCGAAGCTTCTTGCACTTGAGTTCGCTTGAGCAGTGGGCTTCTGTTGGTAAAACTTCTAGGAGTTGGTATTCTTTGCTTGAGCAAAACTTCTTGCGCTCGAGCGGTGCAACTTATTGTATCTGGTCGCTCGAGCGACACTTCTTGCGCTCGAGCGAGCTACGCGTATATCAGTGAGTAAAGTCACTTTTTCACTTCTCTCTCTCTCTCTCTAAACATTTCAAAACCCTATTTTCTCTCTCTAGTTTTTACATTTTAGCTCTAAATACTCTCAATCCTTTGATTTCTTCACCCTAGCCCTTTGGAGAAAAGGGTAGAGCATGTCGAGGGCATCGTTTTAATAGGACAGGTTGTTGTTTTCAGCTCCACCAAATTTCTACCTTTGCTCTCTCTTGTCTTCTAGTTTGAGGTAGGGATTTCTTCAACCTTTTATATGATTTTTACCTTAGTTATTTGTCTATTAATAGAATCTAGTGATTTGGGAATTTTAGGTTAAATCTAGGGTTTGATTTTGAATTGAAAAGAGGGGTTTTCCAAATGAATTCTTGAGAAATGTTGTAGGGATGTATTTATGGTTAACATATGTTAAAATGGTAGATTTCCTTACTTGAAAAACTGATTTTGTAAGTAAATGGGGTTTTGTTCTAAAATTATGGATATTTGGATTTGTAAAAGAAAATGGAAAATGATATTGGGTTTTGTAAGAATGAAACAATGTTTATGTTGATGATGATGGTGGAGTTATATCACTCCCATTTTAAAATGATGGAATTATATCTTTTGATTGAAAACTATCTGTTGTATGGAAATATCTGTTTTGGGCTATCAGTGGAGGATAGCTATGATTATTGTAGAAACTGCATGAGGATTAGGTGAATTGAAACTAATCATTCATACATCAGCGTGATTATGTGCCGATCCTTCCAATTAGTACCGGTAAAATGGCTTTGGTAGTGCTTGTATAGCCTACTGGCAGACACACACCAAGAGATTCTCAGTGTTTTGTATCCATTACCCTGTTTTCTGTTATAAAATGATTATTTTCATGAATTGATTTGTAATCTTGCATTACATAGTCTTGAGATGGAAATGAACAATGTTTGATAAATGGCATGCATGTGCATTCACCTTACGACTTTGTTATGATTCATATATTGCGTTAAAGTATCTCTACTGGGCTTTGGCTTACCCTATATGGAAAACAACTTTCAGGTGCTATAGATTTGAAGAACTTGGAGCCAAGGGCTTCATTTTGTTTATTTGATGTAATTATTTTTGTTTAAGCCTCAGGCTTTAATTGTATTGAGTTGAACTGATTTTGTTGTACCCAAGCATTCACTTGGAAAGATGTAGCCATTAGGACATATAATCATTTGGTTTTACTTTTACTTTTATTTTAACTTCATGTACCCATGTCATATGCTATAGATTCAGAATCTAAGATTTATGAATGTATATCACATATCTCATCTTTTGTATTGATCAAATTTATAGATGAAATAGCAAATATGATATTATTGATCGTTTGAAAGAAATGTTATATAATGGAATATTGTTATTTTTTTTCGAGGCGGTACAAAAACTATAATAAAAACTAAATTGTTTTATCAAAACTATTTATAAAAAATCTATTTTAAGATTGTTGGTATTTTTCCATAATAATACTAGAAAAATATATAAAATAAAATTAAATAAAAATGACAAAACAAATTTTTTTTATATTAAAGAATGAAATACAAAATAAACTACAAAACTAAAAATATAGAAATGAACTAGATTACATCATGGAACATGTTACAAGACTGATTCACATACACATACAAAATAATATATAAGACACAACTTAAATTTAAAAGTTTGAAAAATAAAGGATAGAGACGCAAACCGATGCCTGTGTAATATCATAGTTTTCTTAAAACAGATTCACCACTTCTCGATGGGTGCTGGAGGCACACTGGCATCTATCCTCTATGATATGATGGTCGAAACCAGCCTATGCAGAAACACCTTTTGAAAAGTTTCGCCAAACTTGACAATAGCAGCACTCTCTCTCTAATGAGAACCAAATAAGGGGCTAGCACAAACAAGATAAAAATAAAAATAAAAATTGGTATAAAAATCATCTCCAACTTTATTATCTCAAAGCATCATCTCATTTTCCATCAAAAATCTCTTCAAAATTCTTCTATTAAATTGGAGAGAACCTTAGCCATGAAGGCCAACATTAATAGGGTCATCAAATTGCCATTAAGCAAGACCATCAACTCTAGCCATTAGGGCTAGAGTTACAAAGGTTAAAAACTCATGGTCATTAATATGGTCATCAACTCCATCATCAAAAAATGAGAGTTACAAAGTCTAAAAATTCCATGTGCTTAATATATGCAAATAAATATGTATATAATGATGTTTGAATAATGAATACAGGTGTTGGGTCACAACCTAATCCAACTCCAATCTCAAACGCATATGCAAGCTAAGCCCAACCTAGCACAACCCAGCCCAAGCTCAAGATTAAGTTGAAGTCCAAGC
>NW_021026765.1:113201-134575 GCF_004153795.1 Camellia sinensis | reverse complement strand
GAATTGTTGGGATATACCTCCTTATTGGAGTGTGGGACCCAATTGGTTTGTTAAAGAATTTCAATTTGACTTGATTTAGGTATAATATATTTTTATATATTATATTTGTGGAAACCCAATCTAATTTGGTAACAATTAGGTTTGATTACAAAACCCTAGATTCACAATATAATTTTTGGGTGTATTATTTTTCCCAAGTGACACACTACGGCAGCAACATAGATTCAGGAGCCGAACATTGATTCTTGAGGCATAAGTTCAATTAATGGTTCATTGTTGCTGTGCATCGTTGGTAGAAGAAAAGCAAAACGGCGGCTGCAAACATTTTGTTTCCGAAGTACTGCGGCTAATTTGTATGGGTGCGCAGTGGGCTTATTTTGGCTTTGTGTGGAAGTTGATTTGGTTCGTTATTTTGGATGTTTTGCTTACATAGCAAACAGGGTATAGATTGTGGGATCCGGTCGACAAGAAAATCATTCGAAGCTGTGATGTTGTGTTTCTTGAAGACCAAACAATTGAAGACTTTGGCAAAGGTGATCAACCGGAGCCAAAAACTAGTGAACTCATTGACATGGATCCATCTCCTTTAGCTTCAGTTGATGATGAAAATGGGGGAGATGTGCAGCCACTTATTGAAGATGTGGAGGATGATGCTAATCCTAATGAAGTTGAGCTAGAAATTGAGGAAGAGCATACAACTCAAGTACCGTCACCACAACTTGAGTTGAGGAAATCTACAAGAGACCGACAACCTTCAAGAAAGTATCCTTCCAATGAATTTGTGTTGATTTCCGATCAAGGGGAGCCTGAGAGCTACCAAGAAGCAATTGAGCATGCAAAGAAAAATGATTGGAAAAAGGCCATAGAAGAGGAGATGAATTCCTTACTTAAAAATCACACTTATGATTTAGTGAAGTTGCCTAAAAGGAGGAAAATTCTGAAAAATAAGTGGGTTTTCAAATTGAAGAATGATAGCAAGAATCTAAGGTACAAGGCACGTCTTGTAGTGAAAGGCTTTGGGCAAAAGAAAGGTATTGACTTTGATGAGATTTTCTCACCGGTTGTAAAGATGTCTTCTATTCGGGTTGTACTTGGCATGGCTGCAAGTATGAACCTTGAAGTTGAGCAACTTGATGTGAAGACCGCATTTCTTCATGGTGATCTTGACGAAGAAATTTACATGGAGCAACCGGAAGGCTTTGTGGAAAAAAGGAAAGAGAAATTTGTTTTCAAATTGAAGAAAAGTTTGTATGGTCTCAAGCAAGCCCCACGGCAATGGTACAAAAAATTTGACTCTTTCATGATGAATAATGGTTTTTCTAAAACTACTTCGGACCATTGTGTGTTTGTGAAAAATTTTCCGGATGGTAAATTTATTATTCTTTTGCTTTATGTTGATGACATGTTAATTGTGGGTCAAGATTCTACCATGATAAACAGGTTGAAATTGGAGTTGAGCAAGTCTTTTGCTATGAAAGATTTGGGACCGGCAAAGCAAATTCTTGGTATGAAAATTGTTCATGATCGCAAAGAGGGGCTGATTTGGTTGTCTCAAGAAAGCTACATTGAGAAAGTTCTTGAGAGATTCAATATGGATAAAGCGAAGCCGGTTGGTTGTCCACTTGCGGGTCACTTCAAACTTAGTTCGAATCAATGTCCTACAAGTGAGAAAGACAAAGAAGAGATGTTGAAAGTTCCTTATGCTTTAGCAGTTGGTTCTTTGATGTACGCCATGGTTTGTACAAGGCCGGATATTGCTCACGCCGTTGGTGTGGTGAGTCGTTTTCTCTCTAATCCGGGTAAATAACATTGGGCAGCGGTAAAATGGATTCTAAGGTACCTTCGAGGGACTTCGAAGGTGTGTTTGTGTTTTGGGGATGGTAAGCCGATGCTTGATGGGTTCACAGATTCTGACATGGCTGGTGATATTGATTCTAGGAAATCTACTTCGGGGTATTTGATGACTTTTGCAAGGGGAGCTGTGGCATGGCAATCTAAATTACAAAAATGTGTTGCTCTCTCAACTACCGAAGCTGAATTTATTGCCATTACAGAAGCTTGCAAAGAAGAGTTATGGTTGAAGAAATTTTTGCAAGAGTTGGGTTTGAAAGCAAGAAAGGTATGTGTTTTATTGTGATAGTCAAAGTGCTATTCACTTGAGCAAAAATTCTACTTTTCACTTGAGCAAAGTGCTATTCAAGAAAGTTGTTACAACTCGAAAAGGTTCACACAGATGATAATATTTCAGATATGTTGACAAAGACTTTGTCGAGGGACAAACATTTAAAGTGTCGAACTTTGGCGGGTATGGTTGATCTCTCCACCTAAGTCGGTAGGGGGAGAATTGTTGGGTATACCTCCTTATTGGAGTGTGGGACCCAATTGGTTTATTAAAAGAGTTTCAATTTGGCTTGGTTTAGGTATAATATATTTTTATATATTATATTTGAGGAGACCCAATCCAATTTAGAAACAATTAGGGTTTAATTACAAAACCCTAGATTCACAATATATATATTGTTTTTGTTTGCCCCAGAGGAGAAGTGTGTGCGGCGGCTTACATTACTTCGGTAACAGTGCCGAAGATTGGTATATTGGTTCAATTTCGATTTTTTTGAAGCTCAGTTTTTGGGGCATCTTCGATTGGTGTTTGGTTCGTTATTTTGGGTCTTCTACAACTTTGGTTCTGAAGATTTTGGTTCATCTATTTGGTGAGGTCTTTCCTCTTTGCTTATTTGTGATTATTTGGAATTCACCTAAGGGTGATTTTGTGAGACTATTAGTGTCTCGTTTGTAATCGTTTGGAAACTATTTGGTTGATAGTGGAATCGGATTTCGATCCCGTGGACGTACCTCACATTGAGGGAACCACGTAAAAATTCTTGTGTTGCCTTTGATTTAATTTTTTCGCATTAATTTTTATTCCCATTGATTGATTTACTTGTGGGGAATCACATCGATTTTCCCTAACAACACATATACATGAGTGCTGATCCCGCGTATGGAATTTCTGTGAAATGGCAATAGTAGTTCTTGTATAGCCTACATTTACATGGATGCCAATTTATGGTTTTTCACGGATGAAATTTCCGTGAAAGGTTGTAATTGTTTTGAAATTCCTAGAGTATGATTCACTGCTTTGTTTTTTATTGTAAAATAAATGATTTATGAATTGTGATATTAACCTGGCATTGTATGGTTTGGAAATATATACAAAATTTTTTGGCATAAGTATTGCATATGCATTCACCTTATATCTTTGTTAAGATTCATATATTGTATTGGATTATTTTTATTGGGCTTTGGCTCATTCTATGTGGGAAAAACATTTCAAGTGTTGATGACATGCCTCCCCTTAATTTAATGAAGTGTGTCAATTTCGTCCAATAATTGACGCCTTTTTGAAGTTATGGACGGAAAGCCAGCACCTGCCTCTCATGTGCTCCCTCTAGCAATTACTGAGGGGCACACTTGCCTTTTCACCTCAAATCCTAGGTTACCTCCCGCCAAAACCATATATGTCGTCTCTATCTCCATTATATACACATACAGACTCCAAAATTGATGGTAAACGGACGGAAGAAGACGATGGATCATGTACTATGCCGATGTAGAATGGAAGCTCAGTTGAAGACTTCGTGGATAGAGAGCAACCCTGGACGAAGGTTTTTGGGATGTCCTCAATATGGTGTAAGTGTAGATGGAAAAAAATTGGAATGCCCTTTTGTTATAATGTTTGTAAAGGCAACTGAGTTGTTTAAGAAAAAATAATGCAGAGCAGACATGGATGTGGATTCTTTCTATGGATGGATCCTCCACTGTGTCCTTGTGCTCGAAAGATCATACCTGGGTTGCTGAGAAGAACCACCATGCTTGAAGAGCAATTGAAGATGCATAGAGTAAGACAGAGGAAGTTGATTACTTTGATGGCATTGTCATGGCTCATTTTTTGGTGTTGGAACATGATTGGAGATGGTTCTGCAGTTGCTTCTTTTTCAAGCACTGGGAATGATGGAAATTGAAGATGCTAATTTTATTTTATTTTTTTTTTAAAAAAAAAATTGTTTTGAAGCTTCTGGACTGGGAATGGAGTAGGAATGAAGTGGTTTTTTTTTTTTTTCCCCTGTAATTGATGCTTATGGACTGGGAATGGATTTTAGGGTTTGATTTTGTTATGTCCAGTATTATGTAATTGGGGTTTATTATGTATGAATGTTATGAGTGTCCAAACATGTTTTGAATGACATTATATCAATGTTGAATCATGCTGTAATAATGTTTTTTTAATCAACATTTGTTTATCAACTTTTGAGTCAATGTTGAATTTTTAAATGAATGTTGAATGAAACTGGTTTTGTTTATCATTTTTTTTCAATCACACTGTATCATGGTGTTGTTTCACTTTTGCTGCATTGGTTTGTTTTACTTTTAGCAAACATGATGCAACCTATAACAAGACAATCCACTAAACATTGTAGACATGGTTGATACAACAAAAAAAAAAAAAACATAGTCCAATACAAAAAACAAATACTTCAAATAACACAAAGGCCAATCAATTTACCATGTGCCTACAAAATACAAATGGCAAATCCAACAAAACATTACCATGTTCCAACAAAACATAAAAAGGCCAGATACAAAAAAACATAATGCATAACAATCCACAAAAAAAATTGTTGTCTACTATTAGGTAACTACTCCTTCAACATTTAATTTCTTCCATGTTTTGGTAGTGAAGACAAGGTCACAAACTTTTGCCTCTTTGACACAAATGTTGTTGAACCCCCATATAGACCTTCAGATGGGTTTGGCTCAATGAATGTGCTTGTTCTGGTGAACCCTGGTGGAGGTACCCTAATGTTCACCCCTTGCAATGCTGGTCTGAAGTTGAAGCTTGGTTGACTACCACTTGCTTTAGGACTTACTGAAATGCTTACCCTACTGCCTTGTCGACTAGTGGCTTCAGTGGTTGCTTGGTTTCTTGGTTGACTACTGGGTTGAGTAGGTGGCTGACTGCTTCTCCGGGTGCTTCTCCGGGTGCTTCACTGGTTGTTTGTCACCTGCAAATTGTTAGTAATTAATTGTATGAAGGACCTCTAATAAATTAATTGAATTTATGAAGATGTAACAAATTGTGTGTAGGGTAACCTTTGGTGCAATAGGCTGGCCTTTGCATTCTCTTTTGTTGTGCCCAAGCTTACCACACAAGCTGTGTGTAGTTGTTGTGTTTCCTCTATGCAACTTATAAGGATTCTTAGCCTTATCTGCTTGCCTTTTTCTCAACTTTCTCGGCCTACCAGGTTGCTTCTTGACTTTTGAAGGTAATAATCCAGGCAACACAGACTTTGGCCACATTTTAGAGCCATTTATTGGGTATATCATTGGCTCATAGCTAGCTAAGTATGTCTCATTCTTATACCAATGAGCCACATAATCTTCAAGTTGCTCATGTTTGTCATATATGGCTGAAATGACATGACAACAGGGTATGCCTGTTAGATCCCACTTTTTGCATGAACATGTTGAATCACCCAAATCAACTACAAATTGTTGCCCATTGAAGCAATTGATTTGGTACCTCAGACATCCTGCCCACATAGCAATACAATTGCTTGCATTTTCTTTCCTTTTCTCTAGTGCTTGTTGTATATTAGGACAAATAGGTCCTGGGTAAACCCTCATTACTTCCCTTCTCACCTACAGCCTCTTCATCAAGATACACCTAATGTCCTCTAACAAAGGGATTATGGTTTTTCCTCTAGCTTCTAGGATCAAGCTGTAGACACCCCATTTTTGACCGACCTTAAGACTCAGACGTTATCGATTGAGCGCTCGATGATTGTGCATGTTTGTGCTCGTTTCGAGTTTCCGGAGCCTTCGGCAGAGCGCCTCGTCTCAGGACCTCTTAACTTTCTCCCCTTGGCCTGGTTTTTGGACCATGCCTTGTTGCCTTTGCCTAGAGGAAAACAGAGGCCTGTAGGCCACTTTTTGTAGTCGTAGACTACCTTTCCCTCTCGTAGGCCACTTTTTGTGCTCGTAGACTAGTTTTCGAGGCTTCCGACTGAGTGCCTCGCTTTGCGGACTCTTGTCTTTCTTTTTTTTTGGTTTGTTTTTGAACCAAACCTTCTTATCCTTTTCCTGGAGGGTGGAACAGGGGTGTAGACCAGTTTCTCCCCCTGTAGACCACTTTTTGTCCCTGTAGACCACTTTTGGTGGTTGGCCAGCTAGAGTTGGTGGTCTGTGGATGACCTAAGGTGGTCGGCAGCCTACCACCACCTTCTACTATCTGTGCAGACCCCCTCTCCCCCTTGCCGACCAGTTTTTGTCTCTATAGACCACTTTTTCTAGTCGGCCGACCACTTTAACTGGTCGGCGGCCTTCCTGCTTTTTCTATAGATATTTTTCTTGCCAGCTGTGCCAACTAGTGGGCACAGATGATATCCTCCATACACGTATATGGAGAGATTGCACCAAGCTTCTAGCTTGTTCAACAAGCTTGAAGCTTGGAATTCTATAAGAGGGAGGCTCTCTCTCCTTTTCCAGGGTTCAGAAATTTGCATAAGAGCTATACATATATCTCTCTCTCTATATTGCTCACCCTCTCTCTATATTTGCACTTGTTTGTGCTCAAAAGTGCCATTTCTTTACACTTTTGCACACAAACACCTAGTGAAACACCTTCACTATTGAGCTGAGGTTCTTGGAGGTTGCATTTGAGTGGTTTTGGCTTAGTTTTTGCCTCTGAAGTTGCTATTCTAAAGTTGTTCTTCAATGGTGAGTCTTTATGCTCTTTAAAGCTTTGTTGTAGTTGCTTATTTGGCTCTATTTTCATACTTCTTTTGGCTTAACTTTCAACTGCAAAAAGCTTCATTTTTAAGTGCTTAAAGTGTTTGTTTGAGGCCTCTTTGGTGTTGGGGGTGGTCTATCCCATTTTGTGCCTTATTTTGCCTTGTTTTGAGCCATCTCTTTAGGCCTTTGAGATCACCTTTGTTTGGCCTCTTCGCCACTGAATTCCAGAGGAATTTTAGTGGTGGAAAGTGTGTTTTGAGGCCCTAAATAGGAGGGGGGTCATCCCCTCTCCTTGTGTCTTGGTTGCTTGCCTTGTGGGCCTCATGTTTGAGCTTGTTTTTCTAGTAAGTGTTGGCTTGTTCTCAGCCTATTTTTGGCCCTATTTCAGCATGGCATAACTCTGTTTTGGCTTGGTTTGGTTACCCCATGCATGCTTTTTACACTTGTAGTGTAATCTTGCCATTTAGCCTTGTATGCTCAATGCTTTGATTCATCATGCTAGCCTATTTTGGTCCTATCTCAGCATATTTTTGGTGTTATTTTAGCATGCCTTAGCTCTATTTTGGGTCGGTTTGATTGCCTCTTGCATGCTTCATACCCTTGTAGTGCAATTCTCCCTATAGCCTTAACATGCATCATGCTTTGGACCATCATTTTAGCATGTTTTTTGTCACGACCCAAACCCAACCTATGGGTTTAGCACCGTAACCGGCCAGTAATCCGTGATTACCAAAGGCCTGCTTAACAGTAAAGTAGTAATACAGAGTAAGAGGCTGGCAGAATCTAAAACAGTAAATAAAAGGTGTCCAATGAGCTGTGACATTCTGAATGCAAAAAGACTTTCCTGAACATATTCACATTCAAAACCAAAACAGTATATACATACATCATATACAGACATTCAGGTTAGGAACCAAATCCTTAACATAACAGTACAGTGCAAGTCTTAACATTGATTACAGAACAGAGCCAAAAGGGGAAATCTAAAACACCCCAAACTAGCCTTGGCTTTGACGCACTCGGAACCTCGAAGTGAGGCACAATGGTTGGTGTAGACACCTCATTTTTGACCGTTCTCAAGACTTGGACATCACCGTTTGAACGCTCGGTGATCATCCATGTTCGTGTTCGTTTTGAGTTCCTGGAGGCCTTGGTTGCGCGCCTTGTCTCAGGATCTCTTAACTTGCCTGTTCTGTGCTTGGTTTTGCACCAAGGACTTGTGTTTTGTGCTTCTGAGGGTGGAAAATAGCTTGTAGGCCATCCTCACACCTCACCGGCCATGGCTGGAGGCCACCGGCCCTGTTTTCTTTCTACCGGCCAAAGGTGTTAGCCGGTCGGCATTGTGTTTGGTCGGCCGGCCACTGATTTTGGTCAATCGGCCACTTTTTCTGGCCGAGACCTTTTCTTGAGGGGGTTTGAACCTTTTGAACCCTTATTTTAGCTTCTTAAGGAAGCTTGAACCTTTTGAACTCTTGGTTTTAGCTTATTGAGAAAGCTTGAACCTTTCGAATCCTAGTTTTAACTTCTTGAGGAAGCTTGAACCTTTTGAACCTTTGCTCTAGCTTCCTCAAGAAGCTTGACCCTTTTTGCTTTAGCTTCTAAGAGAAACTTGGCCCTTTTGCTCCAAGCTTCTCTTAGAAGCTTGGACCTTATTCCTCTATAAAAGAAGAGCTCCTCTTCCATTGTAAGGGTTGGAAAAAAAAATGGTCTAGGGCACAAGAGTTGTATCTCTCTCTATCTCCATATTTTGAGCTCTAAAAGTGTTGGTTCTTGACCCCTTTGCACCACACCTCATAGCCACACACCTCCACTACTCATCTAAGGTCCTTGAAGGCCATTTTCAGAGGTTGAAGGTCTGATTTTTTGGTCTCAAAGCTGCTGGTTTTGCTGGAACTACAACGGTAACACACTTTACCCTCTTTTGGTCTTTATTTTGCTTAATCTTTTAGCCATACTTAGAAGCATTTTCGAGCTTTGTCATAAACTGAAAAAAGTCTTATTTTGAGCTCATTTTAAAGTTTGTTTCAGATCACTTTTGTGTTTGGGGTTGTTTACCCCCTCTTAGGCCTTGTTTGGCCTCATTTTTGTGCCTTTTTTGTGAGCTTCAGGACCACCTTGTATTAGCCCTCTCACCACTAAAATCCAGAGGGATTTCAGTGGTGGGGATGGTGTTTTGAGGTCCTAAGAAGGAGAAGGTCATCCCTTCTCCTTATTGTCTTGTTTACTTGCATTTTTAGCCTTACAAAGGAGCCCATATTTGCACACTTCTTGAGCTCGGTTTAGGCCTTTTTTAGTGAGTTTTAGGGCCTGCTTGAACTCTTTCTAGAGCTATTTTTGTCATTTAAGGCTTGCCTCTTGCATGTGTAGAGCAACCCCCTTCATAGCTTTTCAAAGTAGCACCTCATTCTTACATGTATTGGATACATTTCAGTGGGTATTTGGTCATATTTTGGTATGTCATGAATCTGTTTTGGGTTGGTTTAGTGACCCCTTGAATGCTTCATACACTTGTAGTGTAAATCCCCTAAACTAGCTTCACATGCTTTATGCTTTGTCATGTCTTGTTAGCTTGTTTGGTTTACATTTCAGCATGTTTTTGGTAATGTTTTGCCATATCATGACCCTATCCATAATTGGTTTGGTCATCCTTTGCATGCTCCATATAGGTGTAGAACAAATCTTGTTTACTAGTCTCTTGTGCATGATGTTTTGACTCATCATCCTAGCATATTTTGGCTTTACTCTAACATGATTTTATGCTTATTTTGGGCTATCCTAAGACTTTTTTGGGCTTCCATGGCCATATCACTCGTGCTTTGTATAGTTATAGTGTAAATGCTTAGGCTAGTCTTGGGTTTTGAGGCCCCTATCATGCACATCATGAGTGTTTGCATGCTTCGGAGTCATTTTGGAATCATTTAGTATGCCATTTCATAGCTGGAATGTATGCCATTGTATGCCATGTTTCATCCTTGCATTGCTCTTGGAGAGTGCCTTAGGCTTGGAGCCCTTGCATTGCGCATGTTTGCATGAATCTTGGGCCTTGTTCTCATCTCATATGGCCATTGTTTTGGACATATTAGAGAGCTGTCCATCTTGGTGTAAGTCCATCCTTTGCATGTTCTTGCATGCTCGCCTTGCATGATTGTTACATACTTGGCTAATTAATATGTTGTTGCATGTTTAAGTGATATCGCATTTGGCATGCATCTTTGATTAAGTTGCTTAACATGTTGTTACATGTCTTGCATACTTGCATGTTTAAGTTGCACTTCGCATGCTTGTTAGCTTGCATACTTGTTACATGCTTGCATGTTTGCATTCTTGTTCACATGCTCATATTGCATGCTTAGTTTGCATGCTTAGGTTGCATATCATTGCATGCATCCCATCCCTCTTGATCAATCATGATAGAGATTGGGGGCCTTATGTGTTTGTGTGCATTACATTTGACATTGAAATGCACACTTGGCCTCTTGGGCCATCATGCATCGAAATGAGTGATTGGTGGCCCGAGGGTCGAGGACCATCCTTCCTTGAGTTCATAACATGATAGGAAGGTTGGTTGTGCAAATATTGCACTGTAAATGCTTTGACATGCTCTGTTTGTCCTCTGCTGTTGTCAAACAGGATTCTGCAGGAATGGATAGCCGACCAACTACATTGAGTGCCGGCCGACTACATATTTTTGGCCGAGAGCCATACTTTTGGTCGATGACTAGTTTCCCATGGCCGGTGATGTTTCCTCTTGGTCGGTGACATCCCACAGTGTTCAGGGAGTGTTCCAGAACCAACCTTGGGACTTTTGCAATTTTTAGAGGCATAAAGCAGTGTAAACAGAGGCAACATGAGCATGGCGTTGGATTTCCGAGCGAAGCCGAGCATGTGTGCATTTGACCCTCTTCTCGAGGCTATTTTATTGCTTTCTTAACTTAATTAATTTTGTTTAATTAGTTAAGTGGTTGTGTAATATTTAATTAGCTTGTTAGATAATTAATTTGTATTATTCTTTCGGACCCTCCGAGCGAGGGCAATTGTGTAATAAGTATGTGTGAGTGTGTGCATGTCTTCCAACTCCCACTTCTTTCTCCCTTTTATTTACCTGCTTTCAATCGTTAGTATTAGGGCATATTTAAATTAGCATACCTTATGCTATGCATGCGTGCATTCATTCATCTGTATTGCATGCACCGGGCTCGGCGTATCATACTAACTGCATGGTATTTCAATTCAAAGTTGAATACATGTTTTCTGTTGCATTTCATATGCCATGTTTAGAATAGCCGAGCCTATCTAGGTTGCATTTTTGCATGTGTTGCATTAAGCATTTCAGCATAGTTAGGATTCATGCATGTTCACTAACTAGTTTATGTTTTGGCTTGGAGTACTCGGTAAGTTTTCATGCTTTAGCATCCTTGCATGCGTGTGAGTGTTGCCATGATAGTATGCTTTACCATGAGGCTACGTGCTTATGTGATGTAACTGCCTGAGTTCCTGTGAGTGAAGGTTGGGTTATTTGAATTAGAACGATGCATTGAATGCGAGTTTTAAGCCCACTCGAAAGTGGCAAAATCGCGTTTTCTAAACCCATCCGAGGGTGGCAAAATCTGCATTTTTAGCCTACTTGCAAGTAGCAAACCGCTTTAAAAAACAAACATGAGATGTTTTGTTCCAACTTAGACGACCCAGTCTATACTTGTATGCTGTGTGCATCACGTAGTAAATCTAGGCTAATAACCAGAATAAGAGCATATAATGTTTTCAAAACTCGATATCATGGTTAGTAGAGGCCGATCTATGATCGGGCGAGCGGGGGTGCTCATAGTTGACCTTTCCCAATCGTACCCAAGCTCCCGAGCCGAGGCAACTTTGGTGATGACGGACGCGTGGCCTTAGGCACGAGTCAGGGTTTCCTAAATTCCCCCAAAATAAATATTTAGGTGGTGACTCTGTATCTGGCAAAGCAGTCCGTGTTTGGCACTTCTTTCTAAAAATCTGCTTTTCAAAACGATTTGCCGGATTTGGACTCTTTGGTGATTTATCAATCTCACGTTGCACATTGTGAAATCAAATTAAGAACCGTGATGATTTGAGTCTAGAACTGTAGTGAGCCCAACGAACAGAACGAGATTTCTCTCCCGGGACATTCGGGGACGTCTACAGTTGGCTCTAACAAAACGGGAGCTTAGCCTGACGCTCCTAGCATCGGTCCGGTGCCTGGATACCTACATATATATATAAACAGTGAGCTAAAGCCCAGTGAATAACAGTTATGTAAAGAGGTTAAGAATGAATGTCCTTTCAGTAATTAAACAGTCATATTAGTCGTTTAGAAACCATAGCAGTCATATGTGGTACATCCCATAGCAAAACAATATAGTAGGTCTTAACAGACCGAACAGTCAGTTGATGGCCATCTGTAGATGTCCCCGAACGCCCCGGGGGGAATGAGGTCCCGTTCTGTTCGTTTTCGGCTCACTACAAGTTCGGACTCTCAAATTGTCACGGTTCTAAATCTGAACCAAAGAGTCCAAATCCGGCAAATCGTTTTGAGAAAACAGATTTTGAAAGAAATGCCAAACATGAACTGCTTTGCTAGATACAGAGTCGCTACCTAAATGTTTTATTTTGGGAAAATTTAGGAAACCCTGACTCGTTTGCCTAAGGCCACGTGTCCGTCATCACCAAAATTGCCTCGGCTCGGGAACTTAGGTACGATTGGGGAAGGTCACTTCGTGAGCACCCCCGCTCGCCCGATCAAAGATCGGCCTCTACTAACCATGATATCTATTTTTGAAAACATTATGCGTTCTTATTTCGGTTATTAGCCTAGATTTACTATGTGATGCGCACAGCATACAAGTATAGACTAGATCGTCTGAATTGGAACAAAACATTTCATGTTTATTTTTGAAAGTGGTTTGATGGTGCTACCCGCAAGTAGGCTAAGACGTGGATTTGCCACCCTCGGGTGGGCTTAAGAAAACATGATTTTGCCACTATCTAGTGGGCTTTAAAACTCACAATTAATGAATTGTTCCAATTCAAATAACCCAACCTTCACCCATAGGCATTCAGGCAGTTATATCACATAAGCAGTTAGCCTCATGACAAGCATGCTATCATGGCAGTCACTCACACACATGCAAGGATGCTAAAGCATAAACACTTACCGAGTACTCCAAGCCAAAACAGAAGCTATGTTAGAAATCTATGCATGATCCTAACTATACAGAAATGTCTAATGCAACACATGCAAAAATGTAACTACAATAGGCTCGGCTATTCTAAAGATGGCATGTGAAATGCTACAACTAACATGTATTCAACTTGGAATTGAGATACAAATGCAGTTAGTATGATGCGCCGAGCCCGGTGCATGCAAGACAGATGAATGAATGCAAACATGCTGTCATACTGTATGCTAATTGAAACATGCCCTAATCTAACCGTCATAAGCTGATAAATAAAAGGGAAAAAGACGTGGGGTTAGAAGACATACATCACACACACGCACACTTATTACAGTTGTGCCCTCGCGCAAGGGTCTGAAAGAATAATACAGTCCCAGATGAATAAATAATACAGTCCCGAATAAATATAAAATCCTAATTAATTAACACATTAATCTAGGAAAGCAATAAATTGCACGCAAATTCGTGGACCGCCTCAGCTCTGTTCCGGATGATGAATGATGCATGATCGGGTTACCTTGTGCGGAGAATCCCTTGCGATGTCCCGGCTTGCCTCTATTTGTAATTTTTCTTGGAATGCGTGCCAAGCTCCGGAAGGCTGCTGATTTCTGATTTGCTGCAACAGAGAGCAACAAAGGGGCATGGCAAAATATTTTCACATATGTATGCATGACTACTCTTCGGGGAGTATAGTCCTCGATCCTCGTGTCACCAATTACGCATCTCGATGCACGATGGCCGAGGAGTCGATTTGCACGACTCAATATGAAATGAATGCACATATGGACACAACAAGGCCTAAACTCCATCATGGGTAATCCGGAGTGTCGGCGACCGGGAATTGAGACACGTTTTGTCACTCGGAGTACGGAACGTCCCTCGTTTCCCGTGCTTGGGCTAACTCCTATCCCAAGCACAATGCAATATGCATGACATGCATGAATGCAATCCTAACATGCAACCTAGCATATACAATGCTATGAAATGACATACACAATGCACGATGTAACGAGGCATACACAATGCTCTAATATACAACCTAGCATTCGCAATGCTATGAAATGAAATGGCATACACAATGCATAATGGACTTACACTAACATGAGTGGACCTCAGCCACACTCACATCAGTAGCCATGAGATGAAAATGAGACACTCGAGATGCGTGCACACATGCACGCAAACCGAGGACCGATCCTGAGGCACGAATGCCACTCTAACAAGGCATGGCAAGGTATGAAATATGGGATACAAATATGCAAGTTCTAGCACTGAAATGTGGTGCAAAATGATCCCGAAACATGGAAGCATGGCACCCGATGCATGAGATGAACCCCGAAACTCGAAACTGGGCACATGGAATGACTTATAGCTATACAAAGCATGCATTATTTGATCATGAAGCATGAAGACAGAGCCAAGGCAGTCCCAAAACACGAACATTTCTAGTTCAAAGCATGGCCAAAAGATGCTAGCATGGTGGACAAAATAGCATGCAATCTTGACTAGCAATCATGGTTTACATGGCAAGTATATGAAGCAAATGTAATCTCACCACACTAGAAAAAATCAGTGAACAAAACATGTGAAAATAGGCCCAAATAACCACTGAAATGAAGCCAACACATGCAAAAATGATGAGCTCCTTTAGAGGGCCATGCAATGGATTATTAAGCACATACAAGGTGGACACTTAGCATGGAATAAAAAACTATAAAAATCAAATATGGTAGTCCTAAAACTCACCAAATTGACCCTGGAAAGTGACTTCGAAGCATGCAAGATAGGGTCTCTTTGGAAGGCCAAAATGACCACCAAGCAAGTCAAGGAGAGAGGGGGGTCACCCCCCTCTAATTTGGAGGCTCAAAACAGTGGTCTAGCCACTGAAAATCCAGTGGATTTCAGTGGTTAGAAGGCCAAACAAAGCATGCAACAAGAGCTTAGGTGTAAGGCTCAAAATAGGAGACAATCAAGCATACAAGGAAGCATATGACCTCAAACAAAAATAGAACCTTAAACAAAATTGAAGATGAGATTAAAAAAAGATATTTTTCAGTTTGTGACAACTCTCAAAAACAAACACAAGTAGGGCTAATCTATCATGCAAAAATGGCCTAAAAAAGGGATAAAGAGACAAGGGACAGCAGCTGGCCCCAAAAAGTGAAGATCCCTTCAACAAAGTTGAATAGGGGCTCAAAATAAGGCATTTTACAGTTTACATAAATCCACTAAAATGATCACAAATAGGGCTAAACTATCATGCAAGAAAAAGGCCCAAAAGAGGGATAAAGAGACAAGTGGTAGAAGCTGACCTCAAATGGAAAAGAGCCCTTCAACAAAGTTTAAGAGGGGGTCAAAACAAGACATTTTATAGTTTATGAACAAGTCCAAAACAGCTCACAAATAAGCCTAAAATATCATGCAAAGAATAGGCCTAAAGGAGAGATAAAGAGGCAAGTGGCAGTAGGAGACCTCAAATAGTAAGAGGTCCTTGATCAAACATGAAAAGGGGCTCAAAATATGACTATTTACAGTTTGGGTTGGAGCCCAAAAATGCAAGAAATAAAGGCTAAGAAAGCATGCAAAATAGGGCAAGAAAAGAGGAAATAGGGACTCACCCTTGTAGCCTAAGTCTCCAGCAGCTTTTGGTCCAAATTTCTGAGCTTCCAACCTTTGCAAATGGCCTCCAAGTTACTGGAATGGAGTGTGGAGGTGTGGTGCTATGAGTTGGTGTGTAAATGGTGCAAGACTCTTAGGGCTTTGAGGGTTGAATGAGAGAGATAAGGAGTGTGTGTATCAATGGTGCCTTCGATGATTTTCTAACCCTTCAAAAAGGAGCTGGGGTGCTGGTTTTATAGAGGGAGAGAGGCCAAGGAAAGGGGGGGAAAACCAATTCAAATTTCCCCCCAAAAGGCACCCCCTCCGGATACAAAATCTGGGAGGAAACAAAAGGTACAACTGAAAGGCATTTGGAGAGGGGATTCTGGCCGGCCAGGTTCAAAAGGTTCAGGTGGCCAGCCGGCCAGGGATCAAAAGGGTCAATGAAAATTGCTGGCCGGCCACCCCAAAAAGGTGGCCTCCCATGTGTGCACAACACAAATATGTGGTCAAAATCCAGAAAATATGAACTAGGAGAGAGAAAAGCCAACTTTTTAGAGGGGTTCAAAAGGGTCAAGGACAATTACTGGCCAGCCTATACATATTGGTGGCCTCCCAAGTGTGTACAACACAAATATGGGGTTTAGGGCTAAAGAAAGTGGCCCCGGGGTGGTCAACATTAGCTTTTTAGTGAGGAAAATGAGCGACGGAGAGCGATGAAGAAATAAAGCTGGCTTTTCAGAACAATTGCTGGCCTCCCACCCTCCTACAAGCTTTCTAACAATGAAAATAAGGTTTCCACCAAAAATGAACCAAAACAGATGCAAAACGGAGGTTCGGGGACCGAAACTCGCGGCCCAGGGCCCCGAAAATGGGCTGTTAGGCACCGGAAGTGGCGTTCAACCACGAAGTTGGTCTCTCGGACCATAGTGTCCCTCAAAAGGGAGGAAATAAGGTGTATGCCAAAAATCGGAGCAAACGGAGGTGGTTAGGCGGTCCCAAACCGAGGCACACGGTCGTCGGCTCCGAAAAAATCGGAAACCGGGCTCCAAATGGGAAAAATGGCCTACGACCACAAAACGTAGCCTACAGCCACTGAGAGATGATCTACGAGACCTCTCTCTCCCTTCGGAAAGAGAAAATAGAGAAAACAGAGCCTGGTTCACAAATCGAGACAAGGCACGAAAGAGTCCGGAAGTCCGGAGGTAAGGCTCGCAGCCGAGACTCTGAAACTTCTGAACGAGCACGATATGCAATATCACCGAGCGCTCAACTGGTGACGTCTGAGTCTTAAGGTCGGTCGAAAATGGGGTGTCTACACCATCATAACAGTAACAGTAGTGGTTCTAAACTTGGGAACTGACAGAGATATCTGTGACAGTTGCAGTAACAGTACAGTAACAATAAGTTGTTAAGGATGCCACGAATACAGTTTACAAATAGGACAAACATTCGTTCATTAAAAAATAACGTTTCAGTAAATAGAACAGTTGATCATTCAGAAAATATTCATAATTGAACATATCTTTACAACATTATTACTCATAGAGCACTAGGCTATAAGCAGCTAATGAGCGTCCTCGGATGTCAACCCTACACAGTTACAGAACGAACACACACTAAGTTACACATTTGGGAATCAACAACTTAGTCCCTATCTTGACTCGGTGTGGTTCTACATCAATATCCTCATTAAGATGCCTTAAACATGGCCTAAGAATGCCTAGGATGGAAAGAGGATGCAAAGATGCACTTTAAAACACTTTTCAAAATTTTTAGAAAACAGAGGTCTCGCTCGAGCGTGGCTTTCTACGCTAGAGCGAACATGCAGACAAAGGATCTTTGCTCGAGCGTGACTTCCTTCGCTCGAGCGGACTATAAACTTCATGAAAAGTACTGGATGCATGCAATTCACGCTCGACGGACGCTCGACCTCCGCTCGAGCGTGAGACTCAGGTCCTCGCTCGAGCGTGAACTCTCTCGCTCGAGCGGACTGTAAAACACAAGAACTTCTGGGTACATGCATTTCACGCTCGAGCGCAACTTTCCATGCTTGAGTGGAAGTACACGACTCAGAGGGTACGCTCGAGCGTGAAGTCCTACGCTCAAGCGCGGGTGCAAAATCTGAAATTTCCAGATTCATCCCTAAGCACAAAACTCAAGCATTTAAGCCTCAAACTCGATCCTTTTGGGCTAATTTTATGCAAAACACTTAAAAACCCATAATACGACATGTTTCAAAGATCAATTTTGTAAAATCAAGCCCAAAGGTAAACCAATTAAACACCAATTTCAAATAAACTTCAAGAACAAGATGTACATTTAACATGCATGTGTTCAATTAAATTCAAAGCTACTAACACGTGACCAAATGCAAGTTTTAGCTCAAGAACATGATGAATTCATGGACTATAACAAAAATGTGGACATGCATGTGGAAGTTCATGAAGAACAACCTCAAAATGCTATGGTATAGACATGCATGCATGAATTCACTCTCAAATTCAACTCTTTAAACCAATTCTTGAATCTAAACACTAATTTACCATGGACCATGCAAGGTACAACTCAAATTCACAAATGAGAGGATGAAATTTCTACCTTAGGTCTTCAATTTCAAGTATGGAAGCTTAATTATGCAATTCCTCTTCAAATCTTCTAAGTTTCCAAGCAAAACTCTTGATGAAACCAATTTTCCTCTACTCTCCCTCTCTCTCACGATTTTCCTCTAGAAAAGATAAAGAATGATGCAACTAAGCTCTAAACAATATTTTTGACAAAGTGGCCCACTAGTATGGCAAAAATATAATTAAGTCCAACTAATGTACTTTAACTTAAATAACTCTAATTTAATCATCCTAAATCAAATTTAAATTAAAGCTACCATAAAATCACATAAATTCTAATTAACATAAAACACCAATCAATTTCAAATTCGGCCGTCGATAAGGCCTTCAATTCGCAATTCGAAATTAAAACACGAACAGATCATTTAGTAGTCAAACAGATAGAAATGCATTTACAGACAATACACTCATGCAATTAGTTTAGGATTTCCTCATAATCAGTTACTTATCATATTTGGTCACAGTTTAGCAGTAATTAGAGGTGAGGGTTGTCACAGTCTCCCCTCCTTACAAAAAGTTTGGTCCTCCAAACTCGAATTACCTTCATTTTGGAAGAATACTGGATCTAGAGGGAACAGTTCAGGATATCTCTTCAACATATTGTCTTCTCTTTCCTAAGTGGCATACACGCCACCATGGTTTTGCCAGTCCACTTTTACTAACGGAATTTCTTTATTCCTCAACTTCTTGATTCGTCGATTTACAACCTGAATAGGTCGTTCTTCATAAGTGTAGTCATCACTTAACACTACACGGGTGGGCTCAATCACATGGAAGGGATCCCGAAGATAATCCCTCAACATTGAATTATGGAAGACATTATGCATATGCTCCATTTCAGGAGGAAGTGCTACTTGATACGCCACCGAATTAATCTTCTCAATGATTTCATACGGTTCGACATATCTCGGCGCTAGCTTACCCTTGACTCCAAAACGAGTCTGCCCTTTCATCGATGTCACTTTAACAAAAACATGATCACCTACTTCGTATATCCTGTCTCGCCTTCGAACATCCGCATAACTTTTCTGTTGGCTTTGTGCGATTTCAATCTCTGTTGAATCAGTTTCACTTTTTCGGTGGTTTCCTGTACAATCTCGGGCTCAAGCAAAGGCCCATCTCCAACTTTTGCCCAGCAGATAGGAGATCGATATTTTCTGCCATACAAAGCCTCGAAAGGCGCCATACCAATACTTGAGTGAAAGCTGTTATTGTAGGCAAATTCAGCTAAAGGTAGATGACTTTTCCAATTTTTCTGGAAATCAAGAACACACATCCTGTAATAACCCTCACCACTGATTACCGTTAAACATTGATTACTGATAATTGAACTGATTATAAGTACTGAACTAACTGACTGAAATTGAAAACCGAATTGACTGAGTACATATTAGTTAATTGCATTCTATCTGTTTGACTGTATGATTATCTGTTCATGCTTATATGTTTAAACTGCTAATTAAAGGCCTTGTCGGCGGCCGAATTAGAAACCGATTGATGTTCCTTGACCCTCGTAATTAATGTGATTTTATGGTGTTTTTACCTGAAAACTGATTAGGTATGATTGAATTAGATTAAAATAAGCTAATTAAAGAGTTGGACTTAATTACCGTTTTGCCCTTGAGTGGCCCACTACTTGGCTCATCTCATTACACTCACACACACACATTTCATCAGCTCATTCTTGAGCACAGCACCGACTAGAGAGAGAGAAATAGAGAGTGAGAGGGAATTGAGTTGAGTTCAAGTTTATTGGTGGAATTGCTTGGTAATTGAAGTGTAGATTACTAATTTGAGCCTCTAGCCTTGCATTGGAGACCTAAGGTAGAGTAATTACTCTCTTGTTTGTGAATTGAACTAGTTCTTGCATGATTCATGCTTCAATTGTAGAGCTAAGCCATGTTTTGGTGCATACATGTTGTTATAGAGTGTAATTCATGCATGCATGTTGGAATTAATGAGTTTGGAGTTGAATTCATGATAAATTGGTGCATGCATGTTCATGTTTATGTTAAGTCCATGATTTCACCATGTTTTGGAAAACATTGGCTCTTTAGAGCATCAAATTGGAACTTTGAAATGATTTGAATTCATGCATGTTTGCATGTTCTTCATGTTCTTGAAAATGGTTTGAAATTGAGGTTGAATTAGACACCCTTGGGCTTTGATTTCTTAAAATTGAGCTTTAAAACATGTTGTACTATGTGTTTATAAATGTTTTCCAGAAAATGAGCCCAAGAGGATCGGTTTTGCTGCATTTTAGCTTGAGTTTGAGCTTGGAGGTGCAATCTGGAATTCCCAGATTTCGCACTCCCGCTCGAGCGGGGAACTTGGCGCTCGAGCGGAGAATCCGAGCATCCAGCATCTCTCTGCACTGTTTCACTGTACGCTCGAGCGGAGGATTGGGCGCTCGAGCGGAATCATGTCTCACGCTCGAGCGGGAGTCGAGCGGAGATTTCACCCATCCAGTACTTTTACAGTACGCTCGAGCGGAAAAGTTTACGCTCGAGCGTGTACCTTTGTTGCATGACCGCTCGAGCGGGGAAACCCTGCGCTCGAGCGGGACTCTGTTTTTCCGAAAATTCTGAAAATGTTTTCTAAGTGCATCTTAGCATCCTCATCCCATTCTAGGCATTCTTAGGCCTAGTTTAAGGCATCTTGTTGAGGATATAGATGTAGAACACACCAAGGCATTAGGGATTAAGTTGTTATATTTCCCAACTGTATAGCTTAGTGTGTTCAATCTGTTAACTGTGTAGGGTTGGCGACTGGGGAGACACGCTCTAGCATACTGTAGCCCAGAACTCTGTGAGTAACAATTGTGTAAAGATATGTTCAAAATGAATATCTTCTGAATACTGAACTGAACTGTTTACTGAACTGATACTGTTTACTGAATGAATGTATGTCCTATATTCTGAACTGTATTGTGGCATCCTTAGCACCTACTGTTTACTGTTACTGTTACAGAGATCTCTGTCGGTTCCCTCGTGGAGCCACTACTGTTTACGGACTGATGGCCATCATTACTGCTCGGTCTTTTAAGACCTACTGTTACTGTTATGCTAATGGATGTACCGCATATGACTGTACTGACTGAACAACTGAACTACTGTTTAAATGAACTGTTTTCATTACTGTAAGGACATTCATTCTAAACCCC
>NW_021026765.1:91899-107892 GCF_004153795.1 Camellia sinensis | reverse complement strand
GCTCATTGCTCATATATATATGTAGGTGTTCAGGCACCAGACCGCAGCTAGGAGCGTCAGGGTTACTCCAGTTTTGTCAAGCCAGCCTTTGTGCCTCACTGCGAGGTTCCGAGCCTATTGCGTTGAGGCTTAGGGGTGTTTTACACTTACCCCTTCTGTACTGGTTTACTATACTGTTTCACTGTTTTGTGTAGACTGACTGTTCACTGTACTGCTACCTAGGGTTGAGTCCCTAGTTTGAATGAATGTAAATATTGTATATACTGTTCTGTACCGTTTTTGTATGAATGCATGAAAAATCTTTTTGGCATGCAGACTGTCACAGCTCATTGGACATTGTTTAACTACTGTATTGGCTTCCGCCAGGCCCTGTACTCTGTTTTACTGTATTACTGTTCTGTAGGCCTTCGGTAATCTCAGATTACTGGCCGGTTACGGTGCTAAACCTATAGGGCCGGGTTTGGGTCGTGACACATCCGCAGTAAGTCTTCCAGAGTCTGAATGGTTCTTTCTGACTAGCCATCTGTCTGAGGATGATATGCACTACTCAGTCTCAGTTCAGTACCCAATGCAGTTTGCAGACTTTGTCAAAATCTCGAGGTAAACTTCGAGTCCCTGTCAGAAATAATAGATACTGGCACTCCATGCAATCTAACAATCTCATCAATATAAATTATAGCCAATTTGTCCGCATTATAGATTGTTTTGACAGGTAAAAAGTGAGCAGATTTAGTCAATCTATCAACAATAACCCAAATTGAGTCCATATCTTTACTGGAGCGAGGTAAACCAACAATGAAATCCATAGTAATATGTTCCCATTTCCACTCTGATATTGGTAAGGGCTACAGTAAGCCTGCGGGTCGTTGATGTTCAGCTTTAACTTGTTGGCAATGAAGACATCTCGATACAAAGTCAGCAATCTCTTTCTTCATTCCCGGCCACCAGAAATTCAGTTTCAAGTCTTGGCACATTTTTGTATTTCCTGGATGGATAGACAGTTTCGAATTGTGGCCCTCTTGTAGAATTTGTCTTTTCAGTTCAGAATCATTCGATACACACAACCTTCCCTGGAATTTCAACACATTGTTCTCAACCTTAAAGTCCGGCCTCGGTTTGGATTCCCGTTCATCAATGATCTTTTTTAGAAAATCATCTTGTTGTTGTTTCTTTTTGATCTCTTCAATAAGTGTTGGTTGGGCAGAGATAGCAGCTAATGTTCCACCCTGTTCACGCAAAACAACCTCAACTTCAAATTTTTCAAGGTCACATAGCAGTTCCTTCTGTCCGGTGAGTAAACAGGCTAAATTCCCAATTGACTTCCGGCTGAGTGCATCAGCAACGGTGTTAGCTTTCCCTGGGTGGTACAGAATTTACAGATCGTAGTCTTTTATCAGTTCTAACTATCTCCGCTGTCTCATGTTCAGTTCTTTCTGTGTGAAGAAGTACTTCAAACTCTTGTGGTCTGTGTACACCTCGCATGTTGCCCCATATAGGTAATGACGCCAGATTTTCAATGCAAACACTACTGCAGCAAGTTCTAAGTCGTGGGTCGGATAATTTTTCTTATGTGGTCTCAGTTGTCGGGAAGCATATGCAATAACTTTACCATTCTGCATTAAGACACATCCCAAATCCTTATAAGAAGCATCACTAAAAACAGTAAATCCATCCGTACCTGAGAATAGGGTGAGAATCGGTGCAGTCACAAGTTGAGTCTTTAACTCTTGAAAAACTGATTCTCTCTGGTCAGTCTAGTCA
Organism: Camellia sinensis; assembly: GCF_004153795.1. Taxonomy (NCBI): domain Eukaryota; kingdom Viridiplantae; phylum Streptophyta; class Magnoliopsida; order Ericales; family Theaceae; genus Camellia; species Camellia sinensis. Next base: position 106,131 of record NW_021026765.1, on the reverse strand, counting down.
AATGATGTCTCTTTTTGAGTCAACTAAGTCAACGGTAGGGAAATTTTGGAGAAGTCCTTCACAAATCTTTTGTAGTACTCGGCTAAGCCTAGGAAGCTTCGAACTTTAGTAACATTAGTCGGTCTAGGCCAATTCACCACTGCTTCAATTTTCTGTGGGTCAACTGTAATGCCATCCTTACTGATCACGTGTCCCAAAAACATTACATTGTCTAGCCAAAATTCACACTTCGTTAGTTTTGCATACAGTTTCTGTTCTCTTAAGGTCTGTAAGGCAATGTTCAAATGATGTTCATGTTCTTCCGTGCTTTTGGAATAAATCAAAATGTCATCTATGAACACAACTACAAATTCATCGAGGAACGGTTTAAAAATTCTGTTCATAAGGTCCATAAATGCGGCAGGTGCATTGGTAACTCCGAAAGGCATAACAAGGAATTCGTAATGTCCATACCTCGTTCGAAAGGCAGTCTTTTCAATGTCCTTTGGTTTGACTTTTAACTGGTGGTATCCGGATCTAAGGTCAATTTTAGAGAACACCTGGGCACCCTGTAACTGGTCAAACAAATCATCAATTTGAGGCAATGGATATTTGTTTTTCACTGTTACCTTGTTCAGCTCACGGTAGTCAATGCAGAGTCTCAAGGAGCCGTTTTTCTTTTTCACAAACAAAACTGGAGTGCCTCACGGTGAAGTACTGGGCCTGATGAACTTCTTATCTAACAGTTCCTGTAGCTGAACTTTCAGTTCTTTCAGTTCTGTAGGTGTCATTCTATACGGAGCTTTGGAAACTGGCTGTGTACCCGAAATCACATCAATGGTGAACTCAATGTCCTTGTCAATCAAATCCCCTGGAAAATCATCTGGAAAAACATCTGAGAATTCTCTGACTATAGGAATACTGTCCACATTAGCTTTAGTATTAGTAGGTACAGTCAATATACAACATAGATACCCCTTACATCCCTTCTTAATCAGTTTAAAAGCTTTCATAGGCGAAATCAGATATGGGGGAGGTACTACTCCAACTCCGCTAAACACAAATTCAGGTAAACCAGGGGGACGGAAAACAACTTGTTTTGTTACACAGCCTATGGTAGCATGATATTTTGTTAACCAGTCCATTCCTAATATCACATCGAAATGATCGATATTCAAAGGCAGTAAATCAATATACAAATGCACATCCCTAACAATAATTTCACATGTAGGGTACATATAAGCACGTGTCATGGATCCCCCAACAGGTGAAGATACAGCTAACAAATAATTCATGGGTTCCAACGGTCTATTCAATTTTTGTGAAAAAGCATGTGAGACATATGAATGCGTAGACCCCAAATCAATTAGAATATAAGTATTTTGAGCACAAATTGAGAGTATATCTGACACAACGGTCTCGGTATTCTGCACATCTCTCGGTACAAGTGCGAACACTCGGCCTTGCCTTAGAGGCTCTTTTCCAGTAGCTTTGGGGTTGGGTTTCGATGGAGCAGTTGATGCTGCGGCGCTAGCTGCAGCTTTACTATTGCCTTGAGATGTGGAAGGGCAAACTTTAACCATGTAGCCTACCTTGCCACACCTGTAACAAGCACCAGAAATTTTATAACAAACCCCTTTATGTCTTTTCCCACATTCGGAGCAGGGTGGTATGGAACCACTTCCCTGGCTAGCACTGGTCGTTGACCCTGTATTTTGCTTCTTATTCGATGAGTTATTTCGGCCTTTCTTAAGCTTAAAACCCCATCTCTTACCACGCCATTCAGTTGTTGGTGCTTCAGTTTGTTTCAATGCTTCGATATTTGACTCGGTCATTATTGCTCGGTCAAGAACATCTACATATTTTAGTAATTTCAGCACATTGATTCTGTCAAGTATCTCTACATTAAGGCCGCCTTCAAACTTCCTGGCCTTTTTGTAATCAGTGTCCACCATGTGTGGTGCATATCTGGCGAGTTCGGTAAACTTTGAATCATACTCTGCTACTGACATGGTACCCTGCTTTAACTGTTCAAATTCAGTTACTTTACGATCCCTGACACACTGAGGAAAATATTTCTCAAAGAAGGCTCCCTTAAACTGAGCTAAAGTCATAACATTGTCGGTGTCACGGACAAGCATCCACCACCGTCTGGCCTTTTCTTGTGAAGTGAAGGTAGCCAGTAACACTTTGTATGCCTTAGAACACGGAAACACTTCAAACAACTTCTCCGTTTCTAGCACCCATGCTTCGGCCTTTAGTGGTTCAAGGCCTCCTTGAAAGGATAGTGGTTTCATTTTGCTGAACTTCTGTGTCAGAGCAATTATATCCTCATTAACATTCTGTTCGGGTTGTACTGGCTGTGGGTTCTGTTGTAGCCTCAAGGCCTCAATCAACAGTTCAACGGTTCTTTCTAATCTTGTCATTCTGGCATCAGATGATTCTGTTTCATCGGCATTTCTTGCATTGTCCATTTCACTATATGCACTACAGTAATAATAAACATAGGAATTGCTTACTTAAACACATTAGCACACATATTCATGTCGTGGCCACACAAACTTTTTCAATGTTCATGTAATGCCCTAATCGCTTTTCTAGGACATTCTATAGCTCATTTGGACACGTGCGTGCGGTATAACTCGTGCTTTAGTATCGCTCTGATACCACTCTGTCATGACCCAAACCCGCCCCTATGGGTTTAGTACCATAACCGGCCAGTAATCCGTAATTACCAAAGGCCTGCTTAACAGTAAAGACAGTAATACAGAGTAAGGGGCTGGCGGAAGCCAAAACAGTAAATAAAAGGTGTCCAATGAGCTGTGACATTCTAAATGCAAAAAGACTTTCATGAACATATTCACATTTAAAACCAAAACAGTATATACATACATCATCTACAAACATTCAGGTTAGGGATCAAATCCCTAACATAACAGTACAGTGCAAGTCTTAACATTAATTACAGAACAGAGGCAAAAGGGAAAATCTAAAACACCCCAAACCAGCCTTGGCTTTGGCGCACTGGAACCTCGAAGTGAGGCACAATGGTTGGCTCTGACAAAACGGGAGCTTAGCCTGACGCTTCTAACATCGGTCCAGTGCTTGGACACCTACATATATATATAAACAGTGAGCTAAAGCCCAGTGAATAACAGTTATGTAAAGAGGTTAAGAATGAATGTCCTTTCAGTAATTAAACAGTCATATCAGTCGTTTAGAAACCATAGCAGTTATATGTGGTACATCCCATAGCAAAATAGTACAGTAGGTCTTAACAGACCGAATAGCCAGTTGATGGCCATCATAACAGTAACAGTAGTGGTTCCAAACATGGGAACCGATAGAGATCTCTGTGACAGTAGCAGTAACAGTACAGTAACAATAAGTTGCTAAGGATGCCACGAATACAGTTTACAAATAGGACAAACATTCGTTCATTAAACAATAACGTTTTAGTAAACAGAACAGTTGATCATTCAGAAAATATTCATAATTGAACATATCTTTACAACATTGTTACTCACAGAGCACTAGGCTATAAGCAGCTAATGAGCGTCCTTGGATGCCAACCCTACACAGTTACAGAACGAACACACACTAAGTTACACACTTGGGAATCAACAACTTAGTCCCTATCTTGACTCGGTGTGGTTCTACATCAATGTCCTCATTAAGATGCCTTAAACATGGCCTAAGAATGCCTAGGATGGAAAGAGGATGCAAAGATGCACTTTAAAACACTTTTCAAAATTTTTAGAAAATAGGGGTCTCGCTCGAACGTGGCTTTCTACGCTCGAGCGGACATGCAGACAAAGGATCTTCACTCGAGCATGACTTCCTTCGCTCGAGCGGACTGTAAAATTCATGAAAAGTACTGGATGCATGCAATTCACACTCGACGGACGCTCGACCTCCGTTCGAGCGTGAGACTCAGGTCCTCGCTCGAGCGTGAACTCTCTCGCTCGAGCGGACTGTAAAACACAAGAACTTCTGGGTACATGCATTTCACGCTCGACCGCAACTTTCCACGCTCGAACGGAAGTGCACGACTCAGAGGGTACGCTCGAGCGTGGGTCCAAAATCTGAAATTTTCAGATTCATCCCCAATCACAAAACTCAAGCATTTAAGCCTCAAACTCGATCCTTTTGGGCTAATTTTCTGTAAAACACTTAAAAACCCATAATACGACGTGTTTCAAAGATCAATTTTGTAAAATCAAGCCCAAAGGTAAACCAATTGAACACCAATTTCAAATAAACTTCTAGAACAAGATGTACATTTAACATGCATGTGTTTAATTGAATTCAAAGCTACTAACACACGACCAAATGCAAGTTTTAGCTCAAGAACATGATGAATTCATGGACTATAACAAAAATGTGGACATGCATGTGGAAATTCATGAAGAACAACCTCAAAATGCTATGGTATAGACATGCATGCATGCATTCACTCTCAAATTCAACTCTTTAAACCAATTCTTAAATCTAAACGCTGATTTACCATGGACCATGCAAGATACAACTCAAATTCACAAATGAGAGGATGAAATCTCTGCCTTAGGTCTTCAATTTCAAGTATGGAAACTTAATTATGCAATTCCTCTTCAAATCTTCTAAGTTTCCAAGCAAAACTCTTGATGAAACCAATTTTCCTCTACTCTCCCTCTCTCTCACGGTTTTCCTCTAGAAAGGATGAAGAATGATGCAACTAAGCTCTAAACAATATTTTTGACAAAGTGGCCCACTAGTATGGCAAAAATGTAATTAGGTCCAACTAATGTACTTTAACTTAAATAACTCTAATTTAATCATCCCAAATCAAATTTAAATTAAAGCTACCATAAAATCACATAAATTCTAATTAACATAAAACACCAATCAATTTCAGATTCGGCCGCCGATAAGGCCTTCAATTCGCAATTCGAAATTAAAACACGAACAGATCATTTAGTAGTCAAACAGATAGAAATGCATTTACAGACAATACACTTATGCAATCAGTTTAGGATTTCCTCCTAATCAGTTACCTATCATATTCGGTCACAGTTTAGCAGTAATTAGAGGTGAGGGTTGTCACATTTTTGGCTCCACTCCAACTAGCTTTTACTCATGTTTTGCCATACTTAAGCTCTGTTTTAAGTGATTTTGGTCATGCATGCCTTGCTTTGTATAGCCATAGTGCAATCTTGCTCACTAGCTTTGGTGTTTTGAGTCCACTAGCATGCATTGCTTAGGCTATTTGCATGATTTAGTATCATTTGATAGATGATTTCAGAGCATGTTTCACTATTATACCCTCGTGTGTATCACTCTTTCAATGCTTTGGAGGGTTATGCTTTATGCTTCAATCATGAGCCAATTGGCATGCATGCTTGCCTAAGCTTTTTGGACTACCATCTCAGTGTGTTTTTGGTCTTATTTTGCCATGATGCAACTTTGATTTTTGTTATTAAAGTCATGTCATGCTTAGTTTTGATAGGTGTAGTGTAATCCTCCTCATTGGCCTTGCATGCATCATGCTTTATGCCTTCCATTCTAGCATGTGTTAGCTCTACTTCATGCATATTTTGGCCTTTTTTGACCTGCCTTGGGACTGTTTTGAGTCACCTTGGCCCTTTGGGGCTTGCTTGATATGGCTATGGTACAAGTGCCATTGCTAGCCTTAAGCTTTGAGCCTCTTAGCATGCTTTATTTGTGATATGTGTATGATTTGGCATCATTTCTTACATAATTTCAGTGCATATAGTGTAGCTACACTCTCACATTTGTCACTTCTTAATTGTGTTTGAGAGTTGACCCTTATGCCTAGTTCATGGGCCAATGCATAAGCATGCATTTTCTTGCTTTAATGCTAGCATTTCAGAGCATCTCAGCCACTGTTTTGGCATGCACGAGGTCAGTTTGGGGTTGGTTTGGTCCATTGGGTATTGCATTACATAGCCCTTGTGTTGTGTCCTTCAATACTTAAGGACTCTAACTTGCCATGCCATGTTGTTTGCATGTTGTTGCATTGCATTGTGTTTGCATGATGTTGTATTACGTTGTGTTTGCATGGTCTTGTAGACACCCCATTTTTGACCGACCTTAAGACTCAGACGTCATCGATTGAGTGCTCGGTGATAGTGCATGTTGTGCTCGTTTCGAGTTTCCGGAGTTTTGGCCGAGTGCCTTGCCCCCGGGCCTCTTAACTCTTTGTGCTTCGGCTCGGTTTGCGAACCAGGCCTTGTTTATCTTCCTTGAGGGAGGGAGAGGTCTTGTAGACTATCTCTTTGTGGTCGTAGACCACTTTTCCCGTTTGGAGACTAGTTTCTGATTTTCAGAGTCTTCGGCCGCGTGCCTTGTCTCGGGACCGCTTAACGTTCTCCGTTTGGCGTGATTTTTGAACCACACCTTGTTTCCTTGGCCTAGAAGGCTACTGTCGTTTGGGAGACCACTTTTGTGGTCGTAAACCATTTTTGGTGCTTGTCAGCTAGTTTTCGAGGCTCTCGATTGCGCGCTTTGCCTCCCGAACTTTCTTCTTGCATCCGTTTTGGTTTGTTTTTGGTACAAACCTTGTTTTCCTTGTTTGGAAGGTGGTACAAGGGTGGGAGACCATTTTTTTTCCTTGGAGACCACTTTTCTTCCTGCCAGCTAGTTTTCTGATCTGATAACTGGACTCCTAGGTCTTTGAGCCATTTTTTCTGGTCGACCACCCCACCCCTAGCTTGTTTTAAATGTGCTGATCATCTCCCACCATGGCCGACCACTTGAAGTAGCTGGCCGACCACTTCAAGTGGTTGGCTGCTTTTTGCCACCTTTCTGGAGATATTTTCCTCCAGCTGGCACAGCTGGAGGGCACTGAAGCTATCTTCCATACACGTGTGTGGAGGGATTGCCTTAAACCTTAGCTTCTCCAAGAAGCTTTGCTTTTGGTTCTCTATAAGAGAGAACCATCTCCTCCCTTCTCTAGGGTCAGAAAATTAAGGTTTGAGTTATACATATAGCTTTGTATCTATCTTGCCTTGGTTCTTCATTTTTGTGCCTTAAAGGGTCATTTTGTCTTACTTTAACACACAAACACACACTCAAACACCATTCTTTTGCTACTGAGGTGCTTAGGAGCTGGTTTTGGTGTTCTTGGGTTGGTTTGAGCTTGAAAAACCTGCTGGTGTTGCAGTTGTAAAGGTGGTCATCAAGGGTGAGTTTCTAACCCTTAAAACCCCCATTCTTGCTTAAGCTTTTGAGCCTATTTGCATACTGTTTTAAGTTTAGCTCTTAACTGAAAAAAGTTCTATTTTTGCATGCTTAAAAGGTTTGTTTAAGGTCACTTTTTCGTTGGGGGTGATCTACCCCCTCTTAGGCCTTGTTTTGAGCAATCCCTTTAGGCTCTTGTTGTAGCCTTTGCATGACCTTTCTACCACTAAAATCCAGAGCATTTTCAGTGGTGAAAAGGTGGTTTTGGAGTCATAAATAGGAGAGGGTCATTCTCTCTCCTTATGTCTTGTTTACTTGCTTCATATGCCTCTTGTTTGAGCATGTTTACTAAGCTTGTGTTAGCTTGTTCTTAGCATGTATTTGGGGCTATTTCAGCATGCCTTAGATCTATTTTTACTTTATTTAGTCACTCCATGCATGCCTAATACATTTGTAGTGTAAATCACACAAACTAGTCTTGTATGCTTCATGAAGTAGCATGTCATTCTAGGTTGTTTTGTTTCCATTTCAGCATGTTTTTGGTGATGTTTTTCCATGTCATGACTCTGTTTTGGTTTGGTTTGGTTTGGTTTGGTTGGCCCTTGCACGCTCCATGCACTTGTAGTGCAATTCCATGAAATAGCCTAACATACATCATGCTTTAACATGTCATTCTAGCATACTTTTGGCTTAACTTCATGAAGCTTTTGTCCATGTTTTAACATGCTTTAGCTCTGATTTTGGTTGTTTTGGCCATGCATGACTTGCTTTGTATGGCTATAGTGCATTCTAGCTTGTTAGCTTTGTGCATCAAGTCCATTAGCATGCTTTACTTAGACTATTTGAATGATTTGGCATCATTTATTATGTGATTTCAGTCCATGTTTCATGGTCATGCACTTCCATTTATCACTCATTCAATGTGTTGGAGGGTTTGCCCCTTTATACCTTAACATGAGTCATTGCGTATGCCTTCATGCCTTAGCTTGCGAGCCATCATTTCAATGTGTTTTTGGGGTTATTTTGCCATGATATAACTCCGAATTTTTCTGGTTAAGTCATCCCCTACTTCGTCTTAATAGGTGTAGTGTAATCCACCTTATTTGCCTTTCATTCATCATGCCTTATGCCCTTCATGTTAGCTTGTTTTGACTTCCTTCCATGCATGTTTTAGTATCATTTTGACATGTTCTAGGACTGTTTTGGGGTGCCTCGACCATATGCTTCATGTTTTGCATAGTTGTAGTACAAATGCCTATGCTAGCTTCAAGCTTTGGGTACCATAGCATGCTTCATTTTGTGATGTGTACATGATTTGGCATCATCTAACATGACATTTCAGAGCATCTAGGACTACCATGTTCCCACTTCATTCACTCTTTAAGTGTCTTTGAGTGTTGTGCATTGTTGCCTAGTTTATGGCTTACCTTGTATACTTGCATGCCTAGGTCTTTGAGCCCTCATCTCAGCATGTTTAGGTCTTTGTTTTAACCTACTTGAGCTCTGTCCATGCTTAGTCCATGCATATTTGCCATGTATTGCATGCCTCATTTGTAGTCCTCTTTATTAGTTCTCATGCTGTAAGACCTTTGCATGCTATACTTGTCTTTGACTGAATGATTTAGCATCATTTCTTACTCTATTTCAGTGCATTTAGTGTTATTACACTTCTGCATTTATCACTCCTTGAGCCCTCTTGAGAGGTGTGCTCTTAGGCCTAGTTGGTTGGCCAATGCATTGTGCATGTATGTCTTTCCTTTTTGTGCCTTTTTTTCATCATTATAGCCACTGGTTTGGGCATGACTAAGGTCTACCCCTTTTTAGTTTAAGTCCATTTAGCATTCTTGTTTATATGTTGTTTGCATGCTTATTATTCATTGCATTAAGTATGCCATCTTATATTGCATTGTGCATGCCATGTGATTATTTGCATTGTGTATGCCAAGTTGTTTCTTTGCATTGAGTATGCATGTTCCTAACATTGCTAAGTTGCCCTTGTAGCATTGCATTGTGCATGCATGCATTAGCATTGTTTGCATGCCATTAGCCTTGTTCAGTTGTTCATGTTGCCTTGCATGTTTGCATGCTTGTCCCTCGCATGTTGTTCATATGCTTGTTTCATTGCATTGCATGTTTGCATGCTCTAGTCATATTGCATGTTCGCATGCTCGAGTCGCATTGTGTATGCCATGTTATGTGTTGCATTGTGTTTGGAATAGGTGTTAGTCCAAACACGAGAAACGAGGGACATTTCATACTTGAAGTGATGAAACGTGCCTTAATTCTCGGTCGCCGATGCTCTTGATCCTACATGATAGAGTTCTAGGCCTTATATGTTTACTTGTGCATTCATTTTCATATTGAATTGTGCAACTTCGCCTCTCGGCCATCAGGCATTGAAATGCGCGATTGGTGGCCTGAGGGTTAAGGACCACACTCCCTTGAGCTTATGAAATGATAGGGAGGGTGGTTGTGCACACATATCTTGCAAATACATTGTCATGCCCTTTCTTGCTCTTTGTTACAGCAAATTGGAATTCAACAGCAACAACTGGTCGGCCGACCAGTATTACTAGCTGGCCGACCACTTTTTCTGGTTTCAACACAGAAAGTGGTCAGCAGGTGGTCTCTTTCCTCAACAACTGGTCGGCAGCACTCCTACAGGTTCCCATGATAGAGTTTCAGCTTTCTGGAGCTTTGTGCAGTATTCTGGAAACAATTGCAAATAAAGGCAAATTGGGGCATCGCGACGGATTTCCGAGCGACGCGACCGAACATGCATGCTTTCTTCCGTTTGAGGGCACCTCTGTTTACTGCTTTATTTAGCTTCTTTATTTAGCTAGATTAAGCATTCGTTTTGTACTTTAATAGTTAATGCGTTTAGCTATTTCAATTTGTTTTGTAATAATTAATTTAATTAGCTTAGATTAGCTAATAAGCTTCTTATTCGGTCCCTCCCTTGAGAGGGCACATTGTTATAATAAGCGTGCGTGTGTGTGATGCATGTTTTTCAATCCCTATTTCTTTCTCCCTTTTACTTAACTGCTTACGGTGGTTAGTTTTAAGGCATGTTTCAATTAGCATACCTTATGCTTGCATGCGTACATCCATTCATCTGTATTGCATGCACCGGACTCGGCGCATCATACTAACTGCATTGTATTTCAATTCCTATTTAAATACATATACTAAGTTGCATTTCACATGACATTCTAGATAACCGAGCCTATTTTAGTTGCATTGTCGCATGTGTTGCATTTGCCATCTTAACATGAACTAGGATCATGCATGATTTCTAACTAATTCTCTGTTTTGGCTCGGAGTACACTGTGAGTGTTTATGCTTTAGCATACTGCATGTGTGTTATTGATTGCCATGAAAGCATGCTTGCCATGAGGCTAACTGCTTAGTTGATTAACTGCCTGAATGCTTGTGGATGAAGGTTGGATTACTTGAATTGGGACAATTCATTAAAATTCTTTGTATGCTGTGTGCATCACGTAGTAAGATTAGATAATTAACCGGAATAAGAGCACATGTGTATTTAAAAACAAAATATCATGCTTAGTACAGGCCGATCTTTGATCGGGCGAGCGGGGGTGCTCATTATATGACCTTCGCCAATCGTACCCAAGTTCCCGAGCCGAGGCAACTTTGGTGATGACGGACACGTGGCCTTAGGCACGAGTCAAGGTTTCCTAAATTCTCCCAAAATAAAATATTCAGGTGACGACTCTGTATCTGGCAAAGTAGTCCATGTTTGGTAATTTTTTATAAAAATCAATTTTCCAAAACGATTTGCCAGATTTGGACTCTTTGGTGATTTATCGGTCTTGCATCGCACATTGTAAGATTAGATTCAGAACCGTGACATTTGAGTCCGAACTGTAGTAGCTCAGAGAACAAAACGAGATCTGTGCCGCCTCATCGCACACGCGGATGTCAGGGAGTTCCCGAGAGCGCGTCTACAAGTGTTTGGAGTGTTGTTGTATTGCATTGTGTTTGGATTGGATGTTAATCCAAACACGAGAAATGAAGGGTGTTTCATACTTGAAGTGATGAAACGCGCCTCATTTCTCGGTTGCCGACCCTCTTGATCGAGCATGATGCATTCATTGACATTGAATTGTGCAAATTTGGCTTCTCGGCCATCGTGCATTGCGATGCACAGTTGGTGGCCTGAGAGTCGAGTACCGTACTCCCTTGAGCTTGAGAAATGATAGGGAGAGTGGTTGTGTACACATATCTTGCAAACACACTGCCATGCCCTTTTTATTCTCTGTTGCAGCAAAACTGGAGTCTGGCAGGATTTTCTGGTTGGCAGACCAGTAAAAGTGGTCGGCCGACCACTTTTTCTGGTCTGCAACCAGTTTTTCTGGTCTACAGGTGGTCTACACCATCCTTTTCTGGTCGGCAGCCCACCAGGAGGTCCCCATGTTGGAGCAGAAGCATTCTGGAGGTTTGTGCAATGTTCTGAGATCAAATGCAAACAGAGACAATTCTAGGCATGGTAATGGATTCTCGAGCGAAGCCGACTGAGCATGCATCATTCATTATTCCGAGGCAGAGCTGTGGCAGCCTAACTTAGATGCTTTTCATACTTAGTTGGTTTTGTAACTTAATTAATTTGATTAATTAGTTTCGGTTTGTAATTAATTAGCTTAGCGTAGTTAGTTAGTTAGTTGATTTATTCGGACCCTCCGTCGAGAGGGCACAATATTATAATAAGTGTGCGTGTGTGTGATGCATGTCTTCTAACCTCACGTCTTTCTCCCTTTTACTTATCAGTTTTTGGTGGTTAGTTTTAGGACATATTTCAATTAGCATACTTATGTTTTGCATGCGTGCATCATTCATTCGTATTGCATGCACCAGGCTCGGCGCATCATTCAAACTGCATTGAATTTCAATACTTACTTGAATACGTGTTTTAAAGCATGTTATTGAGTGTTGCACTCATATGCCATCTTAGATAGCCGAGCCTATTACACTACTAAAAAAAACACTTTTTGCGACCGCCACAAGCCGTCGCAAATAATAAAAATACAGTCGCAAAAGACTTTTTGCGACGGCCTATGCAACCGCAAATGGGGGACGCAAATGTGGGGGTGGCAAATACTTTTTGCGACGGCAAAGTGACGGTCGCAAATTATTTGCGACCACCTAGACTACTTTTTGCGACAGCTATTTTGCCGTCGCAAAAAAATTTTAAAAAAATAAAAAAAACTTTTAGCGACCATTGTTTTACTGTCGCAAATAATTATTTCTTAAAAAAAAATCATATATGGGTTTGCTACAACAAAAAAATTAATTCCAAGCACCAAACAATTTTTTGTTAATGAAAAATAACAAAATTAACAAATTAATTAAATTTATAATAGACATTATCCATTAACCATCCTTAAATACACTGTACTAAAAAATTCAAGTCTTAAAAAAAAAAAAAAAAAAGTGCAACATAATCTTTGGCTCCCAACATCAACCGCTCGATCATATCAACTATTCCCTCAACAAAATCTGCAAAAACATATATCAAACTCAACCAGGTGCCTTCATACTATAAAATGCTATGTAGTTAAACACAATATAAATTCAGAGAGACAGAGCCATTCTTCAAAGTGTGAAATCCCAACTATTGAAATTCTGAAAATAAAATAATATATGAGTTGAGTTTATTGGGGGCAACTGAAAATAAAAAGTTACTAAATCTTTTGAAACCAAATAGACTCATCAAAAAAATGTAATAACATAATTAAATATATATTTTTTAAATTCCTTCATTTTGTATTTAAAAGTATAATTTTTGCAGGGTGATCCACAATCTATAAGATGCTAGTCTGCAGGAGTAAATCTAGTAGAAAACCAGAACAGAGACAATATGATACCCAAATAAAAAATTCAAAATTTCCACAACCCATCGTCAAAAACCTATAAATTACAGTAGATTCTTCAATCTCAGTTCCAGTTGGACATCTAGGATTTTTTTATACAACAACAGCACAAAAACTCACAGTATCCAAAACAACAGCACAAAAACCACAAAATACCTTCTGGGTTGTGTCTGATTTTGGATTGAGGCGGTCTAAGAGAACCCGACGAAGAAGATTCTTGGTATCCTCTCTTCATGGCCAATAATCTAAAATGGGCCCTCTTCACTGACAATGGAAATCAATCTTCCTGACAGCTTCCATGCATAACATGATTAAGTAAGAGTAATCAAATCAAACCCCATCAAAGAAAAAAAAAAAAAATTAAAACCCTAAACTGCAGCATATAAAACATGGACTAATCCAAACAAGTACAAGCAAGCCTTACATCAGGTGATGCAAAAAATTTCCCCACAAAGAAATGTTCACAAATTTTATTTATTTATTTATTTATTTTTGGTTGCTATATGATTGCAAGTTTAAAGACAAATTTTTTCTAAAGCTGAATGAGAGACATGAGATGAAATCGAGCTTAAATGTAGAACAATGTTTTGAGCTATTGAGTCTGGGCTTTAGATTACCTAACTTAATAGTTCAAACAAAGAAGATGCTGAAAAAATCAGTTAGATACTTGACAAGAAACAAAGAATCATTAGCTAAAACATGTGCATGGTGAGCATAATTACATAGCTGACAGAGAGAATAATTGTATAATTCACATCACTTAATAAACAATATTGTTCCTTTGTAAAAGCCATTGCAATAGACACAACATATACATAAACCATGTGGTTATTCTTTCATATAGCATTTATGGTTTCTAGAAATGTCTCTCTCTAACATAAGCTGAGCCTAAAACACCAATCTCGAAGCTATTACAATTTTAAAACATGAACTAACATACTTAAATTAATTATAATGTCCAATCATTTACTGAACCTTCAATCATTAACTACTAAAGAGGTTCACCCAATAACAAACAAACATGTTAGCACAAATACTCAAAACACAGTAATTGCATTTAGAAGATGGTAAATGATAGATACAAAATTCCCAGTATTCATGCAGAGATGGAAAAGCCCCCCTGCACAAGCCTTACATGCTAACACATACTGCACACCTTTACATCTAATATTCAATTCTAGAC
>NW_021026765.1:33714-77729 GCF_004153795.1 Camellia sinensis | reverse complement strand
AACAAGCCCCCCCTTGGTTGGCTAGTTGAAATTTTTTCAACTACTAACCTAAGCCATTTCATTTAAAAAAAAAAAAAAAAGAGAAGAAGAGAAAGAAGAAGAAATTCCGTACGATCAATTTTTAATGAAAAAGTGATGAATGGGAGCCCTACCTCACACCATAGAACAAAACATATATCAAATACAAGAAAGAAACTTCACATGCCACAAATATAGGATATTTATGTCACAAACAGGGCAAAGATAAGTGATATGCATATGCACATGGATAAGGAAGAAAAGTATAATAACGTCAAGGGTTAAACCTAAAACAAATGGAAAACTCCACTTTTGGGGAATCCCAGACCAGTCTGATTAATCTCTACATAAAACGGATCTACTTCCAGAGATCAGCAACCAGAGGTTCCAACTCTTCTATGTTCTCATCTTCTGGGCAAAATATGTAGGAGGCTTATTCGGCCCAAACGTGACATCCATGCAGGGCGCTTTGAATTCAGAGTCTTATTGTGTTGGTCAATCGTGATATCCATGAAGGGCGTTCCGAATTCGGAGGCTTATTTGGCCTAAATGTGACATCCACACAGGGCGATTCGAATTCGGAGGCTTATTCGGCCCAAACGTGACATCCACGAATGGGGACTTTGAATTTGGAGTCTTATTGTGTCGGCCAATCGTGATATCCACGAAGGGCGCTCCGAATTTGAAGGCCTATTCAGCCCAAATGTGACATCCACAAATGGGGCTCCGAATTCGGAGTCTTACTATGTTGGCTAATCGTGGTATCCACGAAGGGCGCTTTGAATTCGGAGTCTTATTGTGTTGGCCAATTGTGATATCCACGAAGGGCGCTTCGAATTTGGAGGCTTGTTCGGCCCAAACGTGATATCTACGCAGGGCGCTCCGAATTCAGAGTCTTATTGTGCTGGCCAACCGTGATATCCACGAAAGGCGCTCCGAATTCGGAGGCTTATTCGGCCCAAATATGACATCCACGGAGGGCGCTTTGAATTCGGAGTCTTATTGTGTTTGCCAATCGTGATATCCACGAAGGGCGCTATGAATTCGGAGGCTTATTCGGTCCAAACGTGACATCCACGTAGGGTGCTCCGAATTTAGAGTCTTATATTCGTTATTAAACCATTATTAATGAGATTGCGATAAGAAAGGGCATTGTATTGGGAAATTGAAAGATGTATACATAACGTATCAGCAAAAATTCGAAACAAACTAGCATGTCGTACAAGTTGGCTTAGTGATAAAATTTGCACAAATGTGTGGAATTCCAGGGACGTGGCAAGCTTCTCCCAGCCATGTCTTTGAGTCGATATGCCCTAATTCCGGCGATTGAATCAACCTGATAAAGGCCGTCCCAGTTGGGACCTAATTTTTCATCTGCCTGATTCTTAGTAGCAGGAAGCACTCTCTTGAAGACCAATTCTCCAGGCGTATAACGATGCAACTGCACGCACTGATTATATGATTTAGCGAGCTATTGTTGATACCGCGCCATGTAAGTAAGGGCACGATCTCGGCGTTCTTCAATCAGAGTCAAGTCCAAGGCCAACATCACATCATTATGGCCCATGTCAAAAACCTTGGATTTCAACGTGGGTAGGCCAATCTCCAGGGGGATAATTGCCTAGGTTCTAAAGCACAAAGCGAACGGCGTTTCCCCAGTGGATCGCCTTGGAGTAGTGCGATGAGCCCATAACACACTGGGCAACTCTTCGACCCATCTACCTTTAGCTTTTTCTAACATTTTCTTGATGCCATCCAAGATGACTTTATTGGAGGCCTCTACCTGACCATTGCTTTGTGGATATGCCGGTGAGGAAAAGTAAGGCCGGATATCATACGTGTTGCATAATTCTCTGTAGACGCCACAATCAAATTGGGTGCCGTTGTCTGAGACGAGTGCTTTTGGTATGCCGAATCGTGTTATGATGTTTTTCCATACAAAACGCTTAACATCGACATCTTAAATTTGTATTAAGGCCTCTACTTCAACCCATTTTGTAAAATAATCTGTTGCGACAATCAGGAATCGCCTGTTCCCTGGAGCTCGTGGTAGTGGTTCGACAACATCGAGTCCCCATTGAGCGAATGGCCAAGGACTAGTGATAAAGTTTAATTCCTTGGCAGGCAGATGAGTTAAAGGGGAAAACTTCTAGCATTGTTCGCATTTCTTGACATAATTCTCGGCATCTGTTCGCATGGTCGGCCAATAATACCCCTGTGTTACGGCTCGGTGGGTCAATGAGCGTCCTCCAGAATGGGCACCACAGCTACCTTCATGTATTTCAGTTAAGAGTTCCTCAACTTTATCTGGGTGAACACATTCTAAGTACGGCCCAGAAAGGGATTTTTTGTAGAGTTTTTCATGCGGATCCAAGTAGTAGCGCAGGCCTTTATTTCGCAGTTTGTGGGCTTCTTTCTTGTCCATTGGGAGTTGTTCTGAGGAAAGGAATGTGACGATAAGGTCCATCTAACTTGGTCCTGGTTCAATGATGTTAATCTGAATTGGTTCAGAAGAGGTAATGCTCGGCTCAGGAATGAATCCTACTTCGATTGTCCATTTGATTTCTGAATTGATGATAGAGGCTAGGCAAGCAAGAACATCCGCGTGCGTGTTCTGATCTCGGGTTATTTGATTTAATTCGTGGTGGTCGAATTTCGCGAGCAAGGAATTCGCCGTTGTCATGTAGGCTGCCATGCGGTCATTTTTAGTTGCATAATCCCCTTTCAACTAGTTGATGACTAGTTTTGAGTCACAGAAAACAAGGAATCGCTATGCATCGAAGTGAAGTGCGTTCCGATGGCCGGTTAGCAATTCTTCGTTTTCGACCTCATTATTTGATGCATCAAAGCCCAGTTTAACCGCCTTCTCAATTATTGCTCCTTCGGCGATCATGATTACTACGCTTGCCCCACTGCCAGCCACGTTGGCTAGATGACCTGTCACAGTACAACTACCAAATGTCTCCAACATATATTCTTTAGGTTGCACTTGCTCAGACTTGAAGTTGGCAAGGCATCCCGTGAATTCGGCTAAAAAGTCGGCAAGCACTTGCCCCTTGATGGTAGCTCTAGGCAAAAATTGGATATCATACTGGCTGAGTTTCAAAGCCCATTTCGAAATGTGCCCTGATGCTTCCGCGCTACGGAGCACCGACCGGAGGGGATAGTCCGTTAGTACACCTATGGTATGTCCCTGAAAGTAATGCATCAGTTTTCTTACAGCAACGAGAGCAAGGATGAGCTTTTCTAGTGGTAGATAACGTGTTTCGGCGTCAGCCATTGCTTTGCTTACATAGTAAACTGGTCGTTGCTCCTCGAGTTCCTCCCTTAAAAGTTCGGCGCTGACCACCCAGTCAGATACCACCAGATACAAAATGAGTGGGTCGCTTGCCGAGGGGGTTGCCAAGAGTGGTACTGATCGGAGATACGTTTTCAAGCCGTCCAAAGCGGCCTGACACTTGGGGGTCCATTCAAAAGCTTTGCCTTGCCGAAGTGTGTGAAAGAATTGTCGGCAGCGCTCTGTGGAACGGGTGATAAACCTGTTGAGCGCGGCGGCCATTCCCATAAGCTTTTGAACTTTTTTAATCGACCAAGGAGAACCAAGTTCTAGAATTGCTGTGATCTGTCTCGGGTTGGCCTTTATTCCGCGGTGGTAAACAATGTAGCCGAGGAATTTGCCGGATCCGATGCCGAATGCACACTTTGAGGCGTTCAATTACATTTTGTACTTTCGAAGAATGCCGAATGTATCTGCCAAATCGGCTAAATGGGCGTGCTTTTCCTTGGATTTGACAACCATGTCGTCAATGTATACTTCCATGGTGCGGCCGAGCTGTTCCTTGAACATGGCAGTAACCAATCTCTAGTAAGTTGTCCCTGCATTCTTCAGCCCGAAAGGTATGACCTTATACCAATAGGTTCCTCTTAGGGTGAGGAATGTGGTCATTTCTTGATCTTCTAGTTGCATGGCAATTTGATTATAGCCTCTGTAGGTGTCCAAGAAGCTCATGCATTGATGATGTGCCGTTGCATCTACTAGTTGGTCCATTCTGGGGAGAGGAAAACAATCATTGGGACAAGCTTTGTTTAAATCCGTGAAATCCACACAAACACGCCAAGATCCCATCTTCTTCTTCATAACCATGGTATTGGACAACCATGTAGGATAGGTTACTTCACGAATTGCCCCGGCATCAAGCAATCGGTCAACTTCTTTAACAGCGGCCGAAGTATGCTCCACGGCTGACCGTTGACTTTTCAGAATGATTGGCTTATATTTTGGATCAACGTTTAAGCGGTACAACCCAGAGGCTGGTGAAGGGGGAAAGTATGTTGTGACTCACTTCATCGCAGACCACAACCATGAATTGGCAGAACAACACTGTGTGATGTATCTGAGGTCACATCGGGATTTAAACAACGTTGACAAAGCTCAAGCAATGACTATATGCAATGTCGGTGTGAAGACTATCCAAATCATGGACTATATGGTAAATCAATCCGGGTGTTATGAGAATGTTGGTTTCATCCTTACCGATCTGCATAACCTCATTCAAGTCGAACGTAGAGCAGAAGTTGAGGATGTTGATGCGCAGGGTGCTTTGGTTTACCTATGTGCAAAACTTGATGTTGACCCACATTTTTTTTACAAGTATGATGTGTGTAAGGATAACAAGTTACAAAATCTGTTCTGGACAGATTCGAAATCGTGGGTTGACTGCGCAAAGTTTGGTGATGTGTTGATATTTGACTCAACTTACCGTACCAATGCATACAAGAAACCTTTTGTTATGTTGGCTAGTGTGACTAACCACTTCATGACCATGATATTTGCATGTGTTTTGCTAGCTAATGAGACAATTGATACATACACATGGGTTTTGGAAACATTTATGGAGGCGATGGACAATAAAACACATGTGTCCGTACTGACAGATGGGGATAAGGCGATGCGAGAGGCAATCAGAAGAGTATTTTCAGACGCAAGATATCGATTATGTAATTGGTATCTTAGGAAAAATGTTGTGTCAAATGTTCACAAAAGTGGCTTTGCACATGCTTTCAAGCAGCGTATGGAGATGAAAATGGATGAGGCAAAGTTTGAGGATGGTTGGACGAGAATGGTCGAAAAATTTGGACTTGAAAACAACAGCTGGGTGTTGGAGACATATGAGAAGCGTCATATGTGGGTTGAGGCATATATGTGTGGCCATTTCTTTGCTGGGATGAAGAGCACTCAGTGCTCGGAGAGTATGAATGCTTATTTCAATCCCTTCCTCTAACATAAATTGAAGCTATATGAATTTGTTAGGCACTATGATCGGGTTCTTGCAAGGATAAGGTATAACGAGGCTGGAGATGATGCCGAAACAAATAACACTTTTTCGGTATTGATTACTCCATTGCGAGATATAGAGAGACATGGAGCTGAGCTATTCACCTGGAATACATTTAAAATGTTCTGTGATGTAATCTTAGAAGAGGGGAAGTTGAATGTGAAGGACGTGTTCCCTTTGCCGGATGGTTAGAAATGTTACTATATTCATAAGTATAAGGTGAAGGATAGATTGTGGATAGTAGCACACAATCCAGTGGATGCCGCAATGATATGCTTTTGTATGAAGTTTGAGTCGTTCGGGTTACCTTGCTGTCACATGATATGTGTTATGAAAGCTAAAAATTTAGCGCAAATTCCCCCAACTTCTGTGCTGCATAGATGGACAAGGGCTGCAAGTAAGGATGGCCAGCAATGGCGTCAACCCTCAATTGATAGCACAAAGACACAGACTGTTCACTATGGGATATTGAGTTTTTCTTACAATGAAATGTGTTTCTATGCCTCGCAATCAACCGAAGGTTTTAAAGAGGCTAGGGATGCATGTCTTCCGATGACGAGCAGGATGAAGGAGTTATATGAGAGGAATTACAATGATGGGGATGGAGACAAAGGGAAACATTCAATCCCATGACAATTTGGAGTAGAAGATCCTGATCTTGTGAAGACAAAAGGGAACCCAGGACGAGCCTTGTCTAACTGTCGAAGACTAAAAAAATGTGGGAATTGCAAATGCATTGGCCACACAAAGCAAGCGTGTCCTAAGGTTCGGTTTAGCCGAACAGTGGGTAGTAACTCAGTTACAGATACAACCCACATCACTGACCGTGAGTACAATGCAGACTCATTGCCCATTCGCTGCAAAACTGGGTTAGTGAATCCAAGTACACCGCACATTAAGCAACAACATCTATTTTTTTTATGTTTCTCCTGATTCAAAACAACCTGTGGGCCAATACGGTAATGTCGAAGCACAAGTGTGCAAAAATGATTCGACCACAATTGATGAGGTGAATCAGGGAATTGTATGATTTATTTATTCCCTTAATTTATTAGGTACACAGTACTAGCTTCTGAAAACACATAATTGGCATGAACAAGGTAGATATGTATGTAGTTATGATTTTGTATGGATTACTGTACGTAACGTGTAAATAATTGCTAATGTGCAATGCCAGGAAATGGCACAATGTTGCTTATGTACAAGGCCAAGAACAGTTATTTTGCATATTGTTTAGAGTGATTTTGTCATTTTTGTTTGTAGTGACTTGTCATTTTCAGAACTAAATGAAGGTGAGATATATATGGGTGTCTGTTGTTTGTGTATTGTTTTGGGTTGGAAATTGGCTTATGTCTGTATTCCAAGATTCCTACTGGGGGTTGATTGTTTCTGTTCCAAATTTGGTTGGATCTAACTGAAGGGTTGCTGCGGTGTGGTTGACAACTAATGATGTGTTTTGGCTTCGTATTGATTTGTTATGACTTGTTTCGGTAAATTAGTATTATATTTTGTCTTCTGATTAAAACATGGAATTTGTCCATGCGGTTTTGCAAAATTTCATCCCAGTACATGCATTTTCTATCTAATCTAAGTGCCAGTTAATTTTTGGGTATTAGTTGGACAAATTAGCCCAACGAACTAGTTTACTTTATGTCTAAGCCGATTGGTTTATGAATTACAAATTACGAATAGGAGTTGTGAAATATTTTCATGTTAACGATGAAAGTAATGGGGAAATTGTTAGTAAAATTATGGTGGGCCTATATCGACAGCAACCAAGCAGCAATTCAAAGATGACAATTTAAAGAAGAACAATCAAGCAATTGTGGTATTGGTTCGAATGCCTGAAAATGATGAAGACTTTTTTGAATGAACTGATGGTAATAAAGTAAACAAGTGAAATGAATTTTCTGATATGAGCTGATGGTAACAAATTAGAGAAGATAAACCTTTGGTGATTTGAGGTTGAAAGCAGCAAAGTTCACTGTAGCACCCGACTTTGTTCGCGCGTCCCCCTTTCGGAGAGGGCGCGAATTGGTCTTCTACAGTTCGGACTCTTGTCACGGTTCTGAATCTAATCTCACAAAGTGCAATGTGAGATTGATAAACACCAAAGAGTCCAAATCTAGAAATTGGTTTTGGAAAATCGATTTTGAATCAAAAAACGCCAAACATGGACTGCTTTGCCAAATTATAGAGTCGCCACCTAAATATTTTATTTTTGAGAAATTTAGGAAACCCTGACTCGTGCCAAAGGCCACATGTCCGTCATCACTAAAGTTGCCTCGGCTCGGGAACTTGGGTACGAGAGGGGAAGGTCCTGAAATGAGCACCCCCGCTCGCCCGATCAAAGGATCGGCCTCTATTAAGCATGATATGTTGTTTTATAAACTCATATGTTCTTATTCCGGTTGTTAGCTAATTTTACTATGTGATGCGCGCATCATACAAGTATAGACTCAATCACGAGTATTGGAACAAAACAACTCATGTTTATTTTTGAAAATGGTTTGAAAGTGCTACTCGCAAATAGGCTAAAGCGCGGATTTGCCACCCTCAAGTGGGCTTAAACATAATGATTTTTTCACTTCGCAAAGTGGGCTTAAAACTCCAAATCATCGAGTTGTTCCAATTCAGGCAATCAAGCCTTCATCCACAGGCATTCATGTAGTTAATCAAATAATCACATAGCCTCATGGCAAGCATGCTAAACATGGCAACACTCACACTCATGCGAGTATGCTAAAGCGTAAAACTTACAGTGTACTCCGGGCCAAAACAGAAAACTAGTTAGAAATCATGCATGATCCTAACTATGTTCAAGATGCCTAATGCAACGCATGCAAAAATGCAAATAAATAGGCTCGGCAATCTAAGATGGCATATGAATGCAACACTTGATAACATGCTGTTAAACACGTATTCAAAGAAGTGTACTGAAATACAATGCAGTTTGAATGATGCGTCGAGCCCGTTGCATGCAAGACAAATGAATGATGCAAACATGCAAGCATAAAGTATGCTAATTGAAAAATGCCCTAAAACTAACCATCGAAAACGGTTAAATAAAAGGGAGAAAGAAATGGGGTTGGAAGACCTGCACACACATGCACGCACATGCACGCACGCTTATTACAACATTGCGCCCTTTCGAAGGAGGGTTCGAATAAATAAGCTAAGCTAATTATTACAAACCAACTAATTAACTAACTCTAGCTAATTATTTATTACAAACTGAATTGAAATAAATAGCTAAGCTAAGCTAATTAGAATATTACAAAACAAATTGAATGAATAATTACACAAACTAATCATAAGCAATGAAATGGCCTCGCGGGCGAGGGAGACATGCATGCTCAGTTGGCGTCATCCTGGAAATCCATTGCTTTGCCGTCAATTGCCTCTGTTTGCACTTGCCTTGGTTTTTGAACATTGAACCAACCTCCACACTGTTTCTGCTCCAAAACAGGATCATTTTTGCACAAAATTGGACTGGTGGCCGGTTGGCCACAAAAAGTGGTTGCCGGCCGCCTTAATTGGCCGGTCGGCTAGTGAAAGTGGCCAGTCGGCCACCTGCTGTTCCAGACTTCTGGTTTTGCTGCAGTAGAGGACAATAGAGGCACATCAATGTATTTTGCAGGAAATGTGTGTACTACTACACTCCTTATCATTTCTCAAGCTCAAAGGAGTGCGGTGCTCGGCTTTCAGGCCTCCAACCAATCATCTCAATGCATGATGGCCCAAAACCCAAGCTTGTACAAGCTTAATGAATGCACAAACAATACACAAAGAGCCTCCACCCTATCATGCATGATCAAGGGGGTTGGCAACCAAGAAACGTGACACGTTTCATCACTTTGAGTATGAAACGTCCCACATTTCTCGTGTTAGGATTAACGTCCGATCTAAACACAATGCAATGCAAACAACATGCTTATCTTTCACATGTTTTACTTGTCCACTTTCTTGTTTACTCATTTTAGCTTACCAATTAGTCCATTAACCGGTTAGGTTCAATGTGATTGTCCTCTAATGAGAGGGGTCAACCAAAGTAGGGCTTAAAATATGAGAGAGGGATCATGCCCCTAACTAGGAGGAACCCTTAAAAAAGGGTTAAAGCAATTTGAGCATAAACTCTAACTCATGCTTAAACACAACCTTAAGGCCAACACACCCTCAAAGCAAAAGGAAAAGTAAAGAAATGAGGGAGGTGGCAAACTTTTCAGTGGCTGAAATGGCATGCACAATGACTCTATCATGTAAGCAATGCATGCAAGACATGTTAAGGGCCCAAGACACTAAAGTTAGTGAAGAGCATCACACAAGAGGCATGCACTAGCAAGCTTAAATGACTAAACCAACCATGAACAGGGCTTAATCATGCCAAAATAATGGTCTAAACATTCTGGAATTGAAGCTCAAAAGACTAAACAAATATGCACACAAATTGGCTCACAAGCAAGGCATAAGGCACAACTCCCAAAAGTATTTAAAGAGTGATAGATGTGAGAGTATGACAGAGGCATATGCTTTGAAATCATATGCTAAATGATGTTATATCATGCAAATCACTCAAATAAAGCATCCTATAGGGCCTAAAACACAAAGCTAGTCAAGGCCATTTACACTATAGCTATACAAAGCGGAGCACATGTGACCAAGACCACTTGAAACAGAGTTAAAGCATGCTAAAGGAAGGCCAAAATATGCTGGAGTGGAGTGAACACATGCTTGAACAATAGGCTAAATTATTAAGCACACAAGGCTACTGAGCAAGATTACATTACAAGTGTAAGAAGCAAACAAAAGGCGCTCCAACCAGCCAAAAACAGAGCTATTACATGTTAAAATAAGGCCAAAAACATGCTAAGAACAAGCCATGAGATGGTAGAAAAACATGCTCAACTATTAGGCCATTAACACATGCAAACAAGATGTGAGGAGGGGGGACCACCCCCCCTTTCTTGGTTCTCAAAACCAACTTTCTACCACTGAAAAAACCTCTGAGTTTCAGTGGTGAAAAGGCCAAACAAAGGGTGCCTTAAAAGCTTTAAAGGATAGCACCAAGTTTAGCAAATAAAGCTAACTCCAAAAAGGCCTCGAACAACCATTTTAGACACTTAAAAATAAAGGTTTTTGTAGTTGATAACTAGGCCAAAACAGCATGCAAAGGTGACCCAAACTAGTGTACAAAAGAAAGTTAAAAGGGGGTAAATGCTTACCCTTGAAGCACATCAGCCAAACCAGTAACTTCTGAGCCAAAGCCAGCTTTTTGAACCCAAACAAAGCCTTCCAAAAACCTCAGCTCCAAAGTAGTGGTGTTGGCTAAGAGGGTTATGTGCAAAAATGAAAAGAAAACTCACTTTCAAAAAGTATAGAGAGAAAGAGAGAGAGACTGAGAGAGAGAGAGAGAGAGTTCTAGAGAGAGTGAAATTTTGTCTCTAAAATTTCAGAACCCTCAAATAGGGGGAGGGACCTCCCCTTATATAGAACGAGCAAGCAAAAAGCTTGCTTCATCCCTCCATACACGTGTATGGAGTATGTGTTCAGTGACTAACAGTTGGCTCAAAAGATCTAAAAATATCTGAAAAAGGAGAAAATTGGCCGTTGGCCACTTCAGGTGGCCGGCCGGCCACCTCCCCTAGCCGATCGACCACTTCAAGTGGCTGGCAAGAAGGAAAAGTGGCCGGTAATAGCCAAAAGTGGCTAGCAAGGCCCTTCTCCCCTCCAGGCAAGAGGCACCAAGATTTGGTCCAAAAACAAGGCCAAAACACAGAGTGTAAAGAGGCCTAAAGACAAGGCACTCAGTCGAGAACTTCGGGTGCTCAAACCAAGCACAAACATGCACAATCATCGCGCGTACAAATGATGACGTTTGAGTCTTCAGGTTGGTAAAAAATGGGGTGTCTACAATTGCCCCTCTTTGACAGAACTCGGAAGTCATGAAATAACGGGAGTGAATGTCAAAGCCCAGAGACGACCCATTTTTGACAAGGCCGAAGACTTAGACAAACAGGCAAGATAACAAAACAGATGCGCCTATAGGTAGGGGCAAAATGCAAATGACATGCATGATGCAAGAGCATAACCTATGATCATGCAAAGAGGGCTGTAAAGAAGCATTTATGCAAAATAAATACAATATTTTAAGCAAACCTACAAGTTACAGCAGTCCCACACACTTTAACAGAAAGGATGTAAGAAAATTATACAATCTTCACTGTGTCTCACTTAGGAAGGGCCAGAAGTGACTGCCGGGAAAACCCGATGTCTCAAACGAAACACCTCTCAGCGTATCACACGCGAGAGAGGGAAGGTAAGCACCTCTCAGCGTATCACACGCCATTCGAGGTTTGTTTCCCTCAAGTTGATCTTGAGTTTAGCGCCCATTTCCTGGGTTTTGACTTTCTTTGACTTTTTTCTTTCCGAGGTTTGACTTTTGTTGACTTTTGACACTTTTTGTCCATTTTGCTCATTTTTTCACCTTCCTTTCAGATGGCAGACGACGCGCCACACGACGGGGGCCCTCCGAGGATGGAGGGGGAGCTTAGGCACATTTCATTACCACCGAGAGTCCGGCCATTCAACCCAGCGACGTACCATCCCGAGGTACATGTGCTTCCGTCTAGCACAGTGCGCCATTTCACTGAATTTGCACGGCGCGCCCCCATAGATCTTTTACTATGGGAGCCTGAGTTCCATTTATCCCACGACGCCTCTGAGGTACACACTGTACTCTTATATTTCCTTCGATGTACTTTACATTTCTTGCATAGCTCACACTTTTGCACTGTATTTCTTCTGCTCATTCTGAACATTTTCAACACTGTATCTCTGCTTCTTCTGAACACTTTCACACACTATATCTCTGCTTATTCACACAGGTTGACTCCCATTTTACTCGCGGGTATGGGTCCATCACGGCGAAGGAGTGGTACATGGAGCTCCCTGATGGCGTATGCCAGATTGTTGACGAGGCAGGATTCGGGCTATTCTATGTGGGGCTCTCGCGTCTCATGGTAAGTAGGACCCTGTTAGGAGCATTGGTAGAGAGATGGCAGGACACCACCAACTCCTTCCATTTCTTTGCCACTAAGGACATGACCATGACCCCGTACGACTTCACCATGCTGACAGGCCTTGAGGTGGGAGGTCAGCCGATCCCGTACAACTCTGACATTGGCGACTGGGAGGCTGCTTGGACCTACCTGTTGGGAGCACATCCGCTTATTTACTGCTTATCAAGCTTGGTCCGGTATACTTGGTTCGCCGACCACTTCAGAGGGGGAGAGCCTGCAACGATCGAGGCTACAGAGCAGTACGCTCGAGGTTTCCTCATGTTCCTTTTCGGCACTACTTTGTTTGCCGACAAGGGGAACACTGTTGGACTATATCTTCTGAGCGCCTTAGTGGACCTATCCCAGGTTCGGCACTATGATTGGGGAGGCGCTGGCCTTGTTACCCTCTACTGCTATATGAGCTCGACCTCTCGTAGGAGCGGGAACATACTAGGCTGCTATTGGAGAGCCTAGGAGGTATGCTTTACTTTTCAATTTTATAGTTCTGCTGTGCTTTCTGCTTTGCACTTTCTGTACACTGCACACACCACACACTGCATATACACAATTTGCTTTCTGCCTTGCATCTGTACTTTCTGCAGTCTATATTTTTTGGACATTGCACACATACTTTGCTCTGCACTTGTATTTTCCATACACTGTGCCACACTTTGCTTTCTGTATTATTTGTATTTATCTGTATTCTTACTGCTACCCTCTTACTTTTCACAGCTATGGGTATACGCCTACTTCCCAGCACTTGCTCCCGAGCTAGAGGTTGAGACGCCGCCCGAGGTACCCTACTCACATCGATACGATGGCTGGTGCCAGCTGAGAGCGCGGGAGACCCTCTCATACTTGCACCAGTACTTTGACACCGTGAGGACAATAGAGGTAATTCAAAGCTCACAGTTTTTCCCATTTTCGGCTTCACTTCATTTTATATTTCTACTAATAACTAATCCACTTGTTGTTTGTAGATCACATGGCAGCCTTGGGAGGCAATGCCAGAGTTTGCCCGATTTCATTTTGCCGGAGTTCGGGGTGCCTCCCGATACCGGATCCTGCTCGAGGGACCCATGGGCCGAGCTTGGTTCTTAGGTGAGCGCTTTATGCGCCAGACATTAGGCTTGCCTTTGCAGTCAGTTCTTTTGCCACCTCCACCGTCTATGCAGGACACAAAGAGTTTCTCCTCTCAGGAGCTTACTGACGTCATACGAGGTGCAGACGCAGATCGATTTATTGGGGAGGGGGACTACACGACCTACATCTAGACGTACCTCATGCCTCAATTGGCAGGCGTTCGTGCTTCCACAAGGAGGACAGCTAACATTGCTTCATCGAGCAGGGCTCGGACAGCAGGCGTTCCCTCGACGAGTAGGGTCCGGGCAGCAGATGCCCCTTCGACGAGTAGGGCTCGAGCACCGAGGGGTGAGACTAGAGGGATGCCTTCTACTAGGCGGTGCGTTGGATGGCCTGATCCCCCGACTGAGTTGACCAGTTAGCGGATCTCTAGAGTGCCTTATCAGATTCCGCTTGAGCCTCCATTGCCTGATCACCGATACGTCAGGACACCTAGCTCACCATCGGTATACTTTACAGCTTTTATACATTTCATTTCAGTCTTACTTAGATTCTTATTCATTCATGGACTCATGATTTCAATTTGCATTTACAACCGTCCGTAGAGTACGTCGAGGGATTACTCCAGGTGATGGCCTCATTTGAGAGCATGATCTTAAGGAGAGAGATGATGCTGACCTCCCACAGGATTCCGGTAATTTTTCAGTTTCCTTGCATACTTCTGCTAACACATCGAAACTAACACCTCATTGCGCTGATGCACTACATGCATAGATCACATTTGACACGACACATTGCATGTACATACTGTATCTGATTTTTGTATATACTCTGCATAACATACTTGCACTTGATACATATATTGTAGCTGATGTATTCAAACTGCCTTTTCAGGTCACACCCTTGCAGACAGGACCCTCAGAGTCTTCTCGAGTGGTAGAGAGAGAGATTCCAGCACACAGCCGAGGGAGACGCCAGGAGCCTATCACGTGCGATGACAATGGCAAGTCCAACAAGGAGGAGGAGCCGGCGAGTCCCCAGTCAGAGTCATTTGAGGGTAGAGGCGATGGCACCGGCTCAGGTTCTGAGGGTGGCGACGATGCTGTGGAGGGCTCCGAGGAGGGGAGCGGAGGTGACTCTGGTTCTGGCTCCAGTTCAGATTCGGATGGTGGTGCCGATGGCGATGACACAGAGTCTGCTCAGCCGAGGAAGAGGATGAAGAGGGCTCTCAATCCTGAGCTAGATGGCACCGATTCAAATGCTTTTTGCTTTATTTCTCTTTTTGCTAGTAGTGTTAGCATATTGTACAGCCTTAGGCAGTTTTATTTTCGTTAAAACTTGTACTTTGTAAAAAGGAACCATGACGGAATGAAAATAGCTTTTTAATTGAAAAAGTGTTACATTTTACATTCCGAGCATCGCATCACACCATTTTGCATGAAGATGAGATTTGAAGGAAATTGAACATTTGTTTATTGCAACGTCAGGTAGTGAACTGACATAACAAACAAAATAAGACAACTTAAAGAATAACTCGATAAGCAAAGAGCAACAAACCTGATAAGCAAATTGCAACAACTCAATAAACAAATGCAGCAACTCGATAAACAAATACAACTGTTAAACAGAACAGCGGGACGCATCCGAAGTAGGATCAAACTCAGGTTTTCAGCATCCTCAACACACAGGACGGCTAAAGGCTCTCTTCTGGAGACAAAGGGTGGCTGCTGGCCACTTAGGCTCATTGCCGGCCACTTATTCTCACTATCGGTCACTTGAAGTGGCTGGTCGGCCAGTAAAGGTGGCCGGTCAGCCAGAAATTCTGAGAATCTCCAGATTGCTGCCACCTATCCTCCACTCAATGCCTTATCTTCTACAAAAGCTCCAGCTTCGTGATTTCTTCATCCCCTGCTCTATTTTTGCTCCAAATGGAACCGTTCTTTGTCGAAAAACTCTCAACCTGGATTGCGAACTTGGACGGCTTGGAAAAGTTGAACTTCCGAGGTTTCGGGCTAAATGCACTATTCCCGCTGAGCCGTACTCCGCTGTGTTTTTTGTTCCTCCATGCCGCGGCAAGATGTTGGAATCTGGTTACGCACGTATTTAGCTTTGGCGGACAAGAGCTGGGCCCCACAATTGAAGAGTTCTAAGCTTTGATGGAATCTTGGCGCGACGAGGAGATCTTGCCCCAGGCTCGTTTTGGACACATTCAAGCTTTAGGAAGGATATGCAGGCTAACTACACAGGATGCTCGGTCCTTGGTTCACAACGGGGAATTGGACATCCCCAGCTTGATTCATCAGTTTTCTGACGCCGATGACCGCGGCGACCACTTTTGGCAAAGTTTTCAGCAACACGCCCTCTTTTTGTGTATGTTGGCCCATTTTCTACTTGCCCCTGGCTTCGGAGGGTCTAGCATTCGCCTAATTGAAGTTGCCCAGGGCTTGAAAGAGGGCAAAAACTGTATTGTCATGACGCTAGACGAGACTTTGATGGGCTTGGATGCTTTCCACCGTTGGGAGACGACCAAGTTCGCAGGGAGTCCACTACTCTTGCAGGTAATGTTTCCCACCCTTCTCATATGTGTGTTTCACATCACTCGGCCCTCAGGCTCTATTTTTCTCTCAAATCCCTTTCTCGCTTTTCTCTCTATGCACACCTCTCTATTATTTAATCTCTCTTATTTTTCATCCTTCCCCAGGTATGGCTGATGGAGAAATTGAAAGTAGTGGACGCTTGTCCCGCATACTCAGCACGCAGCTATTTTTTCCGCCCTCGGCTAGTTGACTTCCTAAACGAGGGATGGTGGTGCCACTGGATGTGCAGCAGATCCACTGTTGACATTGCTTGGCGGTGCCCCTAGTTTGATCTACCTGAGATGAGCTACAACATGTCTCGGCAGCCTGGCATTCAGTTGGTTGGTTTGACACACTGTGTTTTCTACTTCCCATTCCGATTTCGATGTTAGTTCGGGCGCGACCAGATTTGCCCAGAAGAGGGGATAGAATACCCAGCTTCATTTCTAGTCTGAGGCTCACAGCTAGCTCGGTATGCCACAGCATGGAGAACAAGAGAACTTCTGGCCCCCGCTCCCACTTTCAATTGTGCCCTTTCTGGCGAATGCATAGCTTGGCTTGAAGACGTGGCACAAATCGGGCCTACTTTGGCATCAATAGCTTCCACAAGCTCTGGGAGGGGATGCAGGAACACCTGACTATGCCTCAAGTTTATTGCTTTAATCTGTACTTTCAAGTTTTCTTTATGAATGTAATAAAAAAAAACTTCAATTTGTATCAAGAGCCGGAGAACTCTGTATTGAAATCAATGAAATTGAAGGTTGTGGGAACTGAAAATTTTCCGTTTGGTCGAAAAATGGTCTAAGTTGTAAAAAGATTAATTTGAGCAAAATCAACTTTTATTAAAACTTTTCAAAACCATTTTCGATATGGATCACAACCGGACACGCCTGAGATCTATCATTGAGATGTACAACCCCGGATTCGCTCAACTGGAAAGTTGCCCTTAATCTGAAGAGCACTGCACTGGAGATCACAACCGAGCTCTTGGATGCAGAATAGATAAAGATGACCAACATGATCACACGGACAAAGTTGATTTGGAAGTGTTTATGGCTGGACTTCAGAATGAAGTTGCCTACGTATCCCAAAGGTGGGAATCAAGCCTTACGTAGTTCGGTTCAAGTTCACTCCTGTATTAACACTCTCCTTTTGTGCTCTAACTTTTGCCAAGGCCGCCCTTTCTGGGTTTTCAACCTTTCAAGCTCAGTTTTTTTTTTTTTTTTTAAATTTTCTGTGCTCTAATTTTTGCCTAGGTCGCCCTTTTGGGTTTTCGGCCTAGCGAGCCACTAAGGAATAGTATTTCTTCAACTTGTCCATGTTGATCGGCTGGGAGAACTCTAGGCCATCTAGGTCCATAAGAACGACAGCTCCACTAGACCAGATAGACTTGATGATATAAGGACCAGTCCAATTAGGTCTGAACTTGCCCCTAGGGTCGTAGATGGGAGCTCGGTTGTCTTTGAGCACCAAATCCCCTTCTTTTAAATTCCTGGACTTAACCTTCTTATTGAAAGCCCTGGCAATTCTGCATTGATAACCCTAGACGTGATACAGTGCTTTCAGTCTTCTCTCGTCAAACAGCATGAATTCTTCGAGCCTGCTCTGCTGCCAATCTGCCTCAGCTATCTGGTACTCAGCCATTACTTGCAATGATGGAACCTCAACTTCGATAGGCAGAAGAGCCTCCATCTCATAGACCAAGGAGTACGGAGTTGCCCCAGTAGAAGTTCGAATTGAAGTCCGGTATCCCCAAAGAGCAAATGGCAGCTTATCTGGCCAGTCCCTGTAGGTTTCCACCATCTTCTGCAGAATGTGCTTGATGTTCTTGTTGGCGACCTCAAAAGCTCCGTTGGTTTGTGGCTGATATGTGGGATGACTTATGAAAAGCCACATTGTACTTCTCCAACAAGTCGATCACCTCCTTCTTAAAGTGGGAACCATTATCCGAAATAAACTCAATCGGGACCCCATAGCAGCAAATAATATTGTTCCTGATGAACTTAGCAACATGCGATGCCTTTAGCACTGCGTAGGATTGGGCCTCAACCTACTTTGTAAAGTAATCTATCGCCACTAGAATATACTCATGCCCGTTCAACCCTTTGGAGTAACTACCCCAATCACATTAACCCCCTAGACTGAAAATGACCATGGCGAGGTCATGTTGTATAGCTTTGACTGCGGAATGTTCATGCGATTCGCATGGATCTGGCATTTGTGGCATCGCCGAACAAAGCCAATACAATCCTCCTCCATGGTTGACCAGTAATAACCCTGTCTAAGGATCTTCCGGGCTAGCATCACCCTGCTCATGTGCGCTCCGCACTCTCTTCTGTGGATGGCCTCCATCAGGTGCTTAGATTCTTGAGCAGCCATTCTTCGTATCGCCCTCTTATCTTTGGCATTTGCCCCTGGTGGATAAGCCTCATTTTCCAATAAGTTCCAAATGTCATGATACCAGGGGTTTTGATCTTGTATCTCATCTATGGTAGCAATCAGCTCGTAGGTCGGCACATACCGTTGTTCAATGATGATCAGATGCATCTGGACTCCGAAAGGGATGTCTATCATAGAAGATAGAGTTGATAAAGCGTCTGCGAACCTGTTACTCTCTCTCAATAGATGGGTGAAGGTTAACTTCTCAAACCTAGGAATTAGCACGTCCAAAGTTTGGTGATAGATTTTCATCCTCTCTTACTTTACCTTCCAGTCTTTTTTTGTCTGAGACACAACTAGGTTTGAGTCCCCAATGTTGTCTAACCTTTTTGCCCCTAGTTCTAGGGCGGCTTCTAAGCCAGCGATACATGCCTCATACTCTGCTTCATTGTTCGATACCTTGAACTGGAGTTTGAAAGCTAAGAGTATGTGGGAATTGTCGGGTGCTATCAGCAACTCCCCTATCCCATACCCGTATTGGTTAGACGCTCCGTCAAAGTACATAGTCCAGACCTCTTCTTCAAGCTGTAGAATGGCCTCGTTCGGGAACAGATATTCTACTGCTTCATCTCACTCTACTGGGTGATCAGCTAAGAACTCCACTATCGCTTTCCCTTTCACAAACTTGCGCGTCATGTACTTCAGATCAAATTCGGAGAGAAGAAGCAACCAACGAGCTAGCCTACCCGTAAGTGCTGGTTTCTTGAAAAGATATTTGATGGGATCTAATCTCGAAACCAGTATTACAGAGTGAGCGAACAGGTAGTGCCTCAACTTCCTGGTAGCCCATACCAAGGCCAGACAAGCCTTCTCCAGCGGAGTGTAGTGGGTCTCGTACTCTAGTATTTTCTTGCTTAGGTAGTAGATAACCTTCTCCACCTTATCCTCAGATTCCTGCACAAGCATGCAGCCTATTGTCATGTCGGTCACTGATAGGTACAGAATCAACAGTTTCCCTGGCTTTGGCGGCGACAACACAGGTGGGTTCTGTAGATACTGCTTGATTGTTCAAAAGCAACTTGACATCGGTTATCCCATTGGAACTTCTTCCCTTTTTTTAGGAGACCAAACAGTGGTTCACAAGTCAAGGTTAATTTTACAATAAACCGTCTTATGAATTGCACTTTACTCAGAAAACCTCGCACCTCCTTTTCAGTCCTTGGTGGTGGCATTTCTCAGATGGCCTTAATCTTTGAAGGATCGACCTCGATGCCCCTCTGTGTGATCAAGAACCCTAGTATTTTTCCTATTGTAACACCGAAAGTACATTTCTGAGGATTCAGCCGCAACCGATACTCTCTGATCCGTTGGAAAAATTTCTTCAAGGCAGTGCAGTGGCCCTCTCTTTCCTTGGACTTGACAATCATGTCGTCCACATACACCTCGACCTCTTTATGGATCATATCGTGCAAAATCGTGGTTGTAGCCTGTTAATATGTAGCCCCAGCATTCTTCAAACCGAACGGCATCACCCTATAATAGTAGGTTCCCCACGGGGTAGTAAAGACAGTTTTCTCCCTATCTTCGGGTGCCATCAAAATCTGGTTATAGCTTGAGAGCCTATCCATAAACGAGAGCAGCGCATGCCCAGCAGTGAAGTCCACCAATTCGTCGATATGAGGTAGAGGAAAGTCGTCCTTCGGACTGGCTTTGTTTAAATCTCTGAAGTCCACACATACCCGAATTCTGCCGTCCTTCTTCGGCACCGGAACTATATTGGCCAACCAAGTCAAATACTCAGATAGTAACAGGAACCCTGCATCAATCTGCTTGGTGACCTCTTCTTTGATTTTCAGAGCCCAATCCAGGCGGATCATTCGGAGCTTCTGCTTAACAGGTCGAGCCTCTGGGTCAAGAGGGATCCGGTGCTGTACAATCTCAGGATCGATTCCAGGCATGTCTTCGTAGGACCACGCGAAAACATCTTTGAAATCTTTTAATAAAGCGACTAAGCGCTCGCGTTCCTCAAAAGATAACGTGGACCCGATCTGGACCAGCTGCGGGTCCTTCTCAGTACCAACATTAATTGAGGTGATTTCATCAACCAAAGGTTTTACAAACCTCTCCTGCTCTTGATTAATCAAATGTTTCAAAACCGGAGGAATTTTTTCCTCGTCGTTTTTATCAAAGTTTTGAAAGTCCTGATTAATGCAATAAACTAAAGGCACAGAAAAGTACTCAGAAGCCACAACTGTACCATTCTTATTAATAACTTCCAATTCGTCTGATTCTTCGATTACAACCGACTCAAAGGAAAATGAAAAAGATGACCTGGACAGGACAGTGGCTTCTGGGTTATCAACCCCAGGAATACCTGACTTTGACTCAGAAGAACTAGAATTTGATTCCAACTCCACAGACTTTGTGGAATTAGATTCTGGTTCACTACCTGACCCAGAACTGCTTGACAAAGCCTTCCTCGTACTGCCAAACGAGGGAATGTGCGATGGATGCATCGAGAATGCCAGAAGATGGCCCCATAGCCGCTTGATCCCCAATCATGGAAACTGAGAAGTTATCCCCAAAGCACTCCAGTGTGATCTGAGGATTTGAGAGGAGACAAGCCAGCGCTGCTCCAATCTCGAGTTCTGTGCCCTCGGACTCATCCTCTTTGCACTGCTTAGCCTCAGCTGGTGGGTCAGTCTGCTCTTCCGCAACGTCATCCCCTGTCAACTGAAGGTCAAAAAAGATCTCGAAGCCAGGCAAACGCCGCTTCTCTGAATTCAACCATGGCTTCGGAAAGCCGTAAAATGAGAAATCTTCCCCCTCCTAGACAAAGCGTCCGTTCAGGGTTCCTCGGATAGGTCTGTGCACCAGCTTGTAGTGCTTCCCGGCTTGCTTAGCCTTGGCTCTTCTGGCCATTTCCCTTCATTTCCTTGCCCAATCCTCCTTGGTAGACGAGTAACCTAAACCAAATGTATAAGGGTTGTGTGGCACTTTGGCCAATGTAGCCATGCCCTTCCGGCCACTTCATCCCAATCCTATTCCGGGCATGTGTTGAAGCTTGTTCATGAGGTAAACAGATTGCGTATTGACATACAGCCCCTCATTGACAGCCAGCAAGTCCTGTACAACCCGAGCCTCAGCCAAGGTGAATCCTGACAGAAAGACATCCTCCATGCCGTGCTCAATATCCAGAACTAGTGTAGAAACCTCTGGCAGTAGATGTATGGAAGAGTTTCCGAAAACAATTGCTACCCCCTTCCTGTGGGAGTACTTCAGCATCTGGTGTAAAGTGGAAAAGACAACCTTCACTTGGTGCAGCCACGGCCACCCAAGGAGTAGATTGAAGGTGGCTGGAACATCCAAGACATGGAACTCGATGTCCTGCTACCCCGGGCCGACCTAAGTTTTGATCTGTACTGTCTCCATCACCTCCCAACTGGTGTTATCATAGGCCTGAATTACCTGGGCTATTGGTGCGAAATCTGCGGGCTTGAACCCGATAACATACGCCGTTCGCGACGGACATACATTGATTGCAGATCTCGTATCATCCAGGACCACCGGTATCCATTTCTCCTTACATTCCACAGAGATGTAGAGTGGCTTGTTATGATCAGAGCCCTTTGGTGGTAGTTCTTTGTCTGTGAAGGTTAAAGTCGGTGAAGCTCCACCTAGGAACACCAATCCCACCAACTGCTCGGGCGTTGTATCAATTGAAAGCTTAGCTTTGTCCATGGCTAAAAGGACAACTCGTCTATGCACCCTCGAGGCCATAAGCAGTCCTTAGATAGAGATATCTGCTTGAATTTTCTTTAGCTGTTTCAGCATAGCTTCCTCCTCTAGCAGTTTGTCTTTCTGCCTCTCTGTTTCCTTGTCTTTCCCGGACGCCTCCGATTGGTCCAAATGTGGGGGCTTGAAGTACAGCCACTTCAGGTCATATGGTCGACCTCCTCGGTGTACCACGTGTCATCTGGTTGGTTCTGACCCTAGTCCTCGTCAGTATAGGCAAGAAGTAAATCATCGTCTTCCCACCACATCCCCTCAGCAACCGACAGATACCTGTCCAGTTCCGCTATAACTATTTCTGTGTTCTCAACACATTCTGCCTCCTCAGGTGCCTTGGCTTTTCTAGCCCTGTCATGATTCTCAATTCTCTCTTGCTCAAACCTTTTCAATGCAACCTCTTGTTCAGTGTCTGCTGTACACAAACTGCCCAAGTCCCAAGCAAAATTCTCAGCACCGGTGCTCTCCGGCGATTCTTCCTTGTTCTCGGCCGTTCCGGCCACTGCAGATGTTCCTATTCCTGACTGACCCTATTCTAATTGAGACACCTCAACAACATCCGGCTCATCACTGAGCCACCCTGCATTATCTGTTGATCCATTCAGGTCGAACCAATTGATGCTCACATCCCCCGAATCCTGCTCGTTAAAGAACTGCAGATTAGCCATATCCTCCTCCAGCTCGGCGAGATCATCTAGCCCCTGACTCGGTCCATCCTCCCAGACAACATGAATCTTTACCCCAGTTGGCAACTCTACCCTCGGCTTAGCCTGATCTGTTGACACAATATAACTGCACGGGTTATATGCTTCCTCTGTTAAGCCCTCAAATCCCTCAGGTTCTGAACCAACATTGTCACTCCCCTCCAAGGTCACTCCAGTCTTGTCTTCGACAGTCACCACCACTGGTTTGGGCTGGGTTAGGGAGGTGCTCATCATGCACAAGGCTGTGCTATTTGGGATGAACACCTCAGGCTTAGGTAGGTAGGAGGGAGTGATGTATATGCTAGGATCGTATGGAACGGCCGCAGTTTGGATTAGGTTTATCTGCCTGGGTAGAGGAGGAGGGTTGTGTGGTGGGAGAGTGGTGACATTTGGCTTCTCGGGAGGCGTAATCACCTTGTTGTCAATGAGATCCTGGATCTCATGACGCAGTCTGAAACAAAAGTCGATGTCGTGACCGTGCTGCTGGTGAAAGGCGCAATATTTGGCTGGGTTATGTATGGGAGGGAGGTTATTTGGTAGTGGGCGTGGTTTCAAGGGTTTCAGATGCCCCTTCCTAATCAAGACCTGCAAGGCCGCTGATAAAGACATACAGAGCAGGGAGAAAGTCCTCTGACCTCGAGGTGGATTTTTTGCTAGTTACGAGCTGGTTCTAGATGCACCGTTGAAAGGTGTAACTGTTTTTAGCATGGTGGTGACCATGCCGACATCAGAAGTTCTGGAGGCTGCACTACTACTTGTAGCTGCATTCGAACCGCGTGTAAATGCCTTCTTGGACTGCTCCTTTTCCTGGTCGATCAGACCTTGCTTCATAGCATCTTCAATCTATATCCCAATCTCATGCAAGTCAGCAAAGGTGAGGAGGGGAAGGATGATCATTTACTGCATCAGCTTGGGTTGTAGGTTGCGCACAACCATCCTTATCTGATCCTTTTCGGGTGGTCGAGTTGTCATCATGGAGGCCTTGGCCCTCCATCGAGTGACAAAGTCAGAAAATCCCTCCTTTGGCTCTTACCTGGTTGCTTCAAGATCACGGGCCGTAACCTCAATTTGGGTGTTGTAGGCATATTGGGCGATGAAGGCCTCAGCCATCTCCTCCCAGCTCCTTTTTACTGAATCCTCTAGTTTGGCATACCAGATGGCTGCAATACCCAATAGGGTCTGACCGAAGAGAGATATTTTCTGGAGTTTACTCAAGCCCATCAGGCGCAGAATATCAGAAAATAGCCTTAGATGAACCATAGGATCGCCCAAGCTGTCAAAACGATCTATGTGAGGCATTTTGAACCTGTCCGGCAATGTCACTGCCAAATCAGTGTATCCATCCTCAATATTTGGGATCAAGTTAACTCCCTGAGCTCGCTTGAACAACTTCTCGAGCTTACTGACTTTCAGAGCGGTCAGATCAACCTCAGATTCAAACAGTGTATCTATTGGGAAGGCCAGTGTTTTTGAAGTCTGTGGTAGGACTGGTGGTGGGACTGGCCCTGTTGGAGCGTTTGTATTTTCCTGGACGTTAGCTGTATCCCCGGGTATTGGAACCCTAGGTGGGGGTGGGAGTGGATGCGAAGCAGATGCTCCGGCTTATTGTGGTTGCTGCTATTGTTGAAGCCTAGCAATTAGTTCTGCCTACTGGGCCACAACCTCTGTCTGACGTGCGGTAACCTCTGCTTGGCGAGCAGTATCCTGTTGCATGGCCTGCATGGTCTCTTGGAGTTGACGCATCATGTCCTCCATACTGACTGTAAAGTGCTGATCTGACTGAACAGGTGTGCATTCCCTCTGTGAGGTGGAAACAGATATCTCAGCCCAACTGCGCACAGGTGAGGTAGATAATGACCGCTGATCTGGTGACCGCTGTACTGATGATCTGTGCCTAGATGACCTCTGTCTCGTGACTGGGGGTAATGAAGCAAACACTAGTTGTCCGTTAACTAGATCCTCAGATCGATGAATTCTCCCAACTTTGGTCCACAGTGCTCGGGGGGTATCTGCCTCGTCGGAAGCAATGATGGAATACTACCTTGCAAAAAGATAAATAAAGCAAAAAGAAAACAAAAATCAGAAAACAAACAGCATTTCGACTTAGATAAAGACAACACACAGTTGATATCCTAAGCTGGACAATCTGTACTCAAACATCGATCTTTGCTCCCAAATTACTGCCTCAAAACTGATACCCTCAGGTAAAACCGATACCCTCAAACACTGATGTCCTCAGACATGATACCCAGACTTGCAACTGATACATACATCCTGTAGAGGCACACCTTAACAGCACATATCAAGCAAGTGAGAGCCAAAACACCCCTATGGTGGGGTAGGGTTTTACTACGCACGCATGCGGTTTCAAACAATCCTGCATTCGAGTGAGCAACCTGTCCTAGTTTGGAACAGTCTCTAAGGCTTCCGATATGTAACTAGGTCAAATGGTCAAAAGGGTGCCTCAGCAGGACCACCTAATATTTCTCTCGCACCAAACACCGAGAAGTGAAAGGTGGATCAAACGGTACGACGGTGATCCAGATCCAAGGTTTGTGTACCCATCGTGGCAGAGCCCACAACCAGTCAGCCTTATGACACGCTTTTCCAAGCAAGCCTCCCGCAAACCGCTTAGGAATAGCAGATGGCAAACATTGTGACTTAGGCGCACCAATGCAAATGCAAATGCAAAGAAACACATAAGGTAGATAAAATAACATATCATGAGTTTTGAGTCAAGTTCTCTAAATCCCTAGCAGAGTCGCCAGAAACTGTAGCACCCGACTTTCTTCGTGCGCCCCCCTTTCGGAGAGGGCGCGAATTGGTCTTATATAGTTCGGACTCCTGTCACGGTTCTGAATCTAATATCACAAAGTGCAATGTGAGACTGATAAACACCAAAGAGTCCAAATCTGGCAATTTGGTTTTGGAAAATCGATTTTGAATCAAAAAGCGCCAAACATGGACTGCTTTGCCAGATTACAGAGTCGCCACCTAAATATTTTATTTTTGGAAAATTTAGGAAACCCTAACTCGTGCCAAAGGCCACGTGTCTGTCATCACCAAAGTTGCCTCGGCTCGGGAACTTGGGTACGAGAGGGGAAGGTCTTGAAATGAGCACCCCCGCTCGCCTGATCAAAGGATCAGCCTCTACTAAGCATGATATGTTGTTTTATAAACTCATGTGTTCTTGTTCTGGTTATTAGCTAATTTTACTACGTTATGCGCGCAGCATATAAGTATAGACTCAATCACGAGAATTGGAACAAAAAAACTCATGTTTGTTTTTGAAAATGGTTTGAAAGTGCTACTCGCAAGTAGGCTAAAGCGCGGATTTGCCACCCTTAAGTGGGCTTAAAACATAATGATTTTGCCACTTCACAAAGTGGGCTTAAAACTCACAATCATCGAGTTGTTCCAATTCAGGCAATCAAGCCTTCATCCACAGGCATTCATGTAGTTAATCAAATAAGCACATAGCCTCATGGCAAGCATGTTAAACATGGCAAGCATGTTAAACATGGCAACACTCACACTCATGCGAGTATGCTAAAGCGTAAAACTTACAGTGTACTCCGGGTCAAAACAGAAAACTAGTTAGAAATCATGCATGATCCTAACTATGTTCAAGATGCCTAATGCAACGCATGCAAAAATGCAAATAAATAGGCTCGGCTATCTAAGATGGCATATGAATGCAACACTTGATAATATGCTGTTAAACACGTATTCAAAGAAGTGTACTGAAATACAATGCAGTTTGAATGATGCGCTGAGCCCCGTGCATGCAAGACAAATGAATGATGAAAACATGCAAACATAAAGTATGCTAATTGAAAAATGAACTAAAACTAACCATCAAAAGTGGTTAAATAAAAGGGATAAAGAAATGGGATTGGAAGACATGCACACTCACGCACGCATGCTGATTACAACATTGTGCCATCTCGAAGGAGGGTCTGAATAAATAAGCTAAGCTACACTAAGCTAAGCTAATTATTACAAACCAACTAATTAACTAACTCTAGCTAATTAATTATTACAAACCGAATTGAAATAAATAGCTAAGCTAAGCTAATTAGAATATTACAAAACAAATTGAATGAATAATTACAAAAACTAATCATAAGCAATGAAATGGCCTCGCGGGCGAGGGAGACATGCATGCTCAGTTGGTGTCATCCCAGAAATCCATTGCTTTGCCGTCAATTGACTCTGTTTGCACTTGCCTTGGTTTCTGAACATTGAACAAGCCTCCACACTGTTTCTGCTCCAAAACAGGATCATTTTTGCACAAAATTGGACTGGTGGACGGTCGGCCACAAAAAGTGGCTGCCGGCCACCTTAACTGGCTGGTCGGCTAGTGAAAGTGGCCGGTCGGCTACTTGAACAGGCCGATCGGCCACCTGCTGTTCCAAACTTCTGGTTTTGCTATAGCAGAGAACAACAGAGGCACATCAATGTATTTTGCAGGAAATATGTGTACTACCACACTCCTTATCATTTCTCAAGCTCAAAGGAGTGCAGCGCTCGGCTTTCAGGCCACCAACCAAGCATCTCAATGTATGATGGCCCGAAACCCAAGCTTGTACAAGCTTAATGAATGCACAAACAACACATAAAGAGCCTCCACCCTATCATGCATGATCAAGGGGGTTGGTAACCAAGAAATGTGACACGTTTCATCACTTTCAGTATGAAACGTCCCACATTTCTCGTGTTAGGATTAACGTCTGATCCAAACACAATGCAATGCAAGCAACATGCTTATCTTTCACATGTTTTACTTGTCCACTTTCTTGTTTACTCATTTTACCTTACCAATTAGTCCATTAATCGGTTAAGTTTAATGTGATTGTCCTCTAATGAGAGGGGTCAACCAAAGTAGGGTTTAAAACATGAGAAAGGGATCATGCCCCTGACTAGGAGGAACCCTTAAAAAAAGGTTAAAGCCATTTGAGCATAAACTCTAACTCATGCTTAAACACAACCTTAAGGCCAACACACCCTCAAAGCAAAAGAAAAAGTGAAGAAATGAGGGAGGTGGCAGACTTTTCAGTGGCTGAAATGGCATGCACAATGACTCTATCATGTAAGCAATGCATGTAAGACATGTTAAGGGTACAAAGCACTAAAGCTAGTGAAGAGCATCACACAAGAGGCATGCACTAGCAAGCTTAAATGACTAAATCAGCCATGAACATGGCTTAATCATGCCAAAACAATGGCCTAAACATGCTGGAATTGAAGCTCAAAAGACTAAACAAATATGCACACAAATTGACTCACAAGCAAGGCATAAGGCACAACTCCCAAAAGTATTTAAAGAGTGATAGATGTGAGAGTATGACAGAGGCATATGCTCTGAAATCATATGCTAAATGATGTTATATCATGCAAATCACTCAAATAAAGCATGCTATAGGGCCTAAAACACAAAGCTAGTCAAGGCCATTTACACTATAGCTATACAAAGCGGAGCACATGTGACCAAGACCACTTGAAACAGAGTTAAAGCATGCTAAAGGAAGGCCAAAAATATGCTGGAGTGGAGTGAACACATGCTTGAACAATAGGCTAAATCATTAAGCACACAAGGCTAGTGACCAAGATTACACTACAAGTGTAAGAAGCAAACAAGAGGCGCTCCAACCAGCCAAAAACATAGCTATTACATGTTAAAATAAGGCCAAAAACATGCTAAGAACAAGCCATGAGATGGTAGAAAAACATACTCAACTATTAGGCCATTAACACATGTAAACAAGATGTGAGGAGGGGGGACCACCCCCCATTTCTTGGTTCTCAAAACCAACTTTCTACCACTGAAAAAACCTCTGAGTTTCAGTGGTGTAAAGGCCAAACAAAGGGTGCCTTAAAAGCTTTAAAGGATAGCACCAAGCTTAGCAAATAAAGCTACAAAAGAGGGTGGACCACCCCTAACTCCAAAAGGGCCTCAAACAACCATTTTAAACACTTAAAAATAGAGGTTTTTGTAGTTGACAACTAGGCCAAAATAGCATGCAAAGGTGGCCCAAACTAGTGTACAAAAACAAGCTAAAAGGGGGTAAATGCTTACCCTTGAAGCACAGCAGCCAAACCAGTAACTTCTGAGCCAAAACCAGCTTTTTCAGCCCAAACAAAGCCTTCGAAAAACCTCAGCTCCAAATTAGTGGCGTTGGCTAAGAGGGTTATGTGCAAAAATGCAAAGAAAACTCACATTCAAGCAATATATATATATATATATATAGAGTTCTAGAGAGAGAGAGTGAAATTTTGTCTCTAAAATTTTAGAACCCTCAAATAGGGGGAGGGACCTCCCCTTATATAGAACAAGCAAGCAAAAAGCTTGCTTCATCCCTTATGGAGGATGTGTTCAGTGACAAATAGTTGGCTCAAAAGATCTGAAAATATCTGAAAAATGAGAAAATTGGCAGTCGACCACTTCAGGTGGCCGGCCGGCCACCTCTCCTAGCCGACCGACCACTTCAAGTGGCTGGCAAGAAGGAAAAGTGGCCAGTAATAGCCAAAAGTGGCCGGCAAGGCCCTTCTCCCCTCCAAGGAAGAGGCACCAAGGTTTGGCCCAAAAACAAGGCCAATACACAGAGTGTAAAGAGGCCTAAAGACAAGGCACTCAACTGAGAACTTCGGGCGCTCAAACCAAGCACAAACATGCACAATCATCGCGCGCACAAACAATGACGTATGAGTCTTAAGGTCAGTCAAAAATGGGGTGTCTACATTCATCCAGTTACAAAGTATAAATTACAAAGGAAAAAACTACTCGTAAGTTACAATTTGAACTACTCTTAAATGTAAAAAGTAAGTTGATGTGTTGTTGTTGATGTCCTTTCTCTTTGCAAACCTTCTAGCCTTTATAACTCTTCTTTGCCACGACCCCATGATGTGCTGAATCTCCAACAGCTGCTGTGTAAGTTC
The DNA here is from genome assembly GCF_004153795.1 of Camellia sinensis. Lineage (NCBI taxonomy): Eukaryota > Viridiplantae > Streptophyta > Magnoliopsida > Ericales > Theaceae > Camellia > Camellia sinensis. The sequence goes on along the minus strand of NW_021026765.1, from coordinate 47,847 downwards.
TGTAACTACACTGTCATTTCGAAGTCTTCAAACCACATAAAACCTTTACCTCTATTTGTCGAACTGTATACCCTTGAAGTTTCCACGTGTCTCCAAGTCCTTTTAGCCTTCCCTCGACAGATATAGTCTCCCACTTCATTCATGTTTCCTCTTCAAGATTGGCCACTAAGTTCATGATCAGTGTCAGTAATTGCTCCACCATCTAAGTCAGGTGGCATGCAAGATTCAATGTTAGTTAATGACCCTTGTCATCTGATACTAAATATCCATTGTGGACTGGGCCTGTGTCCTTAATTGAGTGGAGTACCTGTTGACAGGATCTGGCAAAAGTAAGTGGAAACATAAATTCTTTTTTTAAAAAAAAACGAATCATAATTTAGCTTCAAATATGAGTCAACTTAAAAAAAAAGAAAAAAAAGAAGCAATTTTCATTTTTATTATTATAAACCCGAAATGTATATTTTATTTTCAATATAAAAAAGTTGTGTATTGTGGTTAGGTAAAATGTAGGACAGCAATTGTGTTTAAGTCATTACAATATTAAAAAATGGTATTTCAAATAGTAGGAAGTTTACCGACATTCAATTTGTTGATTAAATTATTGCTTGTGAAAATGGTTCAGGTTAACGAAAAATTTACTATGATTTGGATTGAAGGAAATCCAAATATTATGATTTCAATTACGACATGGTAAGTACTCAGCTGTAGTGTTTGTAGCAGGCTGAAACTATAGGCTTTTGTTATCGCTCCAATGGTGAGTTGCCCACTCCAGTTATGGGTATGGGTTTTTCGTATATATAACCTTAATGTTAGGGTTAAAAAAATAACTTTTTCAATATCTATCTTTTGTTGAGCAGTGTCTGTCCTTCAGCTGAACATGGTTAGGCATTTCTTAAGTTACGAAATTTGGTGTGTAATTGTTTGGACGTACTTGTGTTCATGAACCTGTCGACAAGTGGACCAGTGAAAGAATGACACATAATGGACTGAAAGTGAAATATTACCAAAGCAATCTAAGGACAGATGGCATGAACTGCGTGGTTATGTGCAAAAGATAGTGCAACCAACTTTGAACCACTTACTGGCTAAGTGTTGTGGTTCAGTGGCCCACTTGGAAAGGATTGTGATTGTGTTAAGTGGACAATTTTCTGTCGAACTTTAGCTCATAATGATGAGGGGCATGTGGCAGCATGGTGGAAAGGAAGGTCAACAGGGAAGATTGAATATTTGGTAGAGTTTAAAGATTCAAAGTCAGTGGGCAGTTACAGTGAGTGGCTAAATGTTGTGGTTCAATGGCCCACTTGGAAAGGATCGTGCTTGTGTTAAGTTGATAATGTTCTGTCGCTTTTTGTCTCATAATGATGAGGGACATGCGCCAGCATGGTGGAAAGGAAGGTCAACAGGGAAGATTGAATATTTGGCAGAGTTTACAGATTCAAAGTCAGTGGGCAATTACAGTAAGTGGCTAAGTGTTGTGGTTCAGTGGCCCACTTGGAAAGGATCGTGCTTGTGTTAAGTTGATAATGTTCTGTCGCTTTTTGTCTCATAATGATGAGGGACATGCGCCAGCATGGTGGAAAGGAAGGTCGACAGAGAAGATTTAATATTTGGCAGAGTTGGAACATTCAAAATCAGGGGGCAGTTACAGTGGCAGTTATGGGGTACAGGTGTGAGATCATGCAATAATGGGCCACAAAAAGAGTATACGGATATCAAAAACCACGATGTTGGTCGAAGATAGGACAACATCATCAACAACACAAGTTAATAAGTTTATAATTCTTGCATAATTTAGGAGTAGCTTTATCATTAAGCGAACAGGTTCTTCTGAAAATTGTATCATTCAAACCTACGATGTTCTTCTATTTTGTGTGGCAGATCTTCAACTTGTACATTCTTTCAATGTTTCATGGCATCAAACCATGTCCAACCAAGATCCTTTTGCTGTTCTTTGAAGCCCAACTTGTTGAAGGAAGGAAAAGGTGCTCAGTTCTCTTCTTATGTATTGGACCATTGAGCTTACCATCATCGTGAGCAGAGTCTTCCGAGTACCATCATTGGCATGGCACAGGATTATATGGGTAGCATTAAGTTTAACCTGCTTTAAGCACATGCCCACTTTCGCACTCGTCATCAACTGACGATATAAATATTGCACTCAATCAAATACAAAGAAACATATTCAAGTTTCTTATTTTGTTTTGAAATCGGTTCCTAGTTGTACATGTATAGTCGTACATGTACACGTATTATACTATTAAAACAACATGTATCATTGTTTTGTACTTCGATTGTCCATGCAGTGGCATGTACACGTAATTCACCCGTGGCAGGACTTTCAGGTCTTGTCATCAGGTGCATGTTCTTCTTGGAATCAATATCCAAGTCCTACTTCTCAAGCATTTTAATCAGTTCGATTCAGTTGCCTGGTAACTTTAGTTTAATTGTTTACTTGAAATTGTTGTTGATTTTGTGTCCATTCATAATAAGCATGATTTATAGTCAGACTTGAGCATGAAATGTTATTTCTTGTAATAAGTTGGGATTGATTAGGAATTGGTGTTATGTTATTGTTTGCAGTATAAAATTTATACCTGTTTGTTCTCGTCGACACGTGGATCAACCACAACATGACATGTGCCAAAGTCAATGTCAGAGTCCATCAGTTACACATATGAAAAAGGTTTAGTTTAACTGCATGTGAAGGCCCACATGGTGCAGCAGTTACGAGGATATGGCATGGACTAATTGGGTGGATTGCGGAAAGGGTCATTGCCAGAATACAGGGTTTGACCTGTCAATGTGAAGCCTAGAATATGGAGGGACAGTTGGAAACATAATAGTAAGGTGGTTCGATAGGAGAATTTCAGCAGTTTGTTAACCACATCAATTCCTGTCGACAAGTGGACCCCTGTTAATGCATTCTTATCATTGGTATTTGTTTGTTCTGTGGGTTATTTTTTTGCTTGGTTTTCGAGAAAATTATGGCATTCAAAAACAAAGCCACAAAGAAAGACATCGCTCAGTCACATCAGATTTGTACAAATTCAAGTGTAACTGCTTCGATTTATTCATGACATAAGGTTACACCAGCCCACCCAAATACGTACCCATAATTCCACTGATCGATAGAGTTGCCATATCCAACTTATGCACAATTTGGTAAGTACTTACAGGCCATGATAAAAGTGAACAAACATTAGTATTGTCCCTCGTTTGTTCCAATCCCAAACATCCAAATTATGTGTACAATCAATATGCGTGGAAAATTAGTGTTATCATAGCTACGACCTCAAAATTGTCGCGACAAGCTGTTCACTCATCTTCACATAGTACTTGTACTGTAAACAAATTAGTGATCCATCTTTACATCATTGTTCCTAAACATCGAGAGAACTCATATTTACACCCCTCTGCAAAACAATTACTACAAAAAAAGTGAACTGTGGTTGGCCATCCAAATTACTATCATACTAGCAGCCCATTCCCCATCACTGCCCTATTTGTTGTAATTGCAATCAATCATGCACGAAAGATACTCGCTGATCTTTGAATTATTCACATCCATAAGGAAGTCAAGCAACAACTTACGACGTACAGAATGATGAAACTTTGTAGAGAAAGCGAATAACAGAAATCAGGTACAATTACAATTATAGGAAATAAAAGGATTTCTTTCACAATTGGAAATGAAGCGATAGAATGTACCTTGTGTGGACTGTTGGGCATATCAGGCCGTTGTATGTACTTGATCACAAACATCCCACAGTCGAAAGTGCTACAAATAAAATGTAACATTAAATTTCTCATAAATATAAGTAGGTTCGTTAAATGAGTCATTCAGGAGTCAAATAAATGTGATGCAGGATTTGTGGATTACTCGTCCAGTTGTTGTAATGGCCTTTTGTCTAACATGCGGACGTCAAAGCTACGCACATCTTGACCATATTCATTCCCAAATTGTAGTTGCAGTAAGGCATGCATTGTTTGAACCTGTTGCAGAAGGAAATAGTTGGTTTATGTAAAGGATGTCATAGTTTGGAAGTAGTTTATCAAATTTAGTAGGACATACCAACACTTTTGCCGCATTAAGCTTGTTGCTGTCCAGTGTGGCGGATGCCAATAAGTCAAATAGGTACGCCACAAGGTCTACCATATCTATTTGTACGCACAACCAATGTACTCCTCTATAATTAAAAGGCATGTAAATCTACACATAAACACAAGTGAAGACATTGTTTAAAGGGCATGTAAACATCTACTCACTTTCATATTTACATTGACATTCATATTAATAGGATTGACATTTATATTATCGACATTCATATTAAATCTGCTCACTTTAATGGGATGGGCATTCATATTACCTTCTCACATGCATCAAGCACACCAGTATATCTGTCATGTCCAAAATATGATTTGACGATATTTTCATGGTTCAAAGGTTGAGTATTTTTATTTAGTATCAAAGTCTGCATGTTTAGTGCGTAAAGGTCATTCAGCCAAAAATTTCTGAAAATATGTCATCTACAATACACAACCGACCTAAAACACTTACTTACCGACAGATATATTGGAAAGAACCAGACAGTATGCCTCACGTCTTTGTTTAAATCCCGCTGTCCGTTAGTCAATTGAACCGTGACCTAGTTTATTGGCTGGAACATTGTAAGAGATGAGGCAACTTGATAAATAATGTTTGCAATTTGTTTAAATCCAATATGAAAGAACAATGTCCCTACAGGGAAATGTCCATCATGCACATATACTAGAAAGAACATTGTCAGATGCTAACACTTATAGTGTCAGATAGCCATGCCCCTGGTTTAAGCGTGCGCATGTCACGTCGGGTATCATATTCGTATGGCATTCCATGAAGATTCATAGACACGACAATGTCCCTACAAGGAAGAAGTATTCATACAAAATCGAACTTATTTGACAAATACTACGGAACAAGTTAATTGCAAGTACTAAACTGAACTGTACCTTTCATTTTTTATGTTGTCAAGTACATAGTCAACAAGTTTGTCTTCGTCCGCCGATAAAACCTCTGTGCTCTCCAGTACCATCAACTCCTCCTATTAATATAAACAATCAACTAACATCAACTCCTCTTATTAATATAAACAATGAACTAACTCACTTGTTGGACCTCAAAATCACATGTTTTAGCCTCTTAAAACTCTGAAAATCAATAGGTAAAAGTAAAAAAAACAAGTGGAAAACACAAGGATAAAAGCTTATGGAATAAGGTTCAAAAAAGGGTGGTTAACCCCTCTACCTTTGGTAACTTTAAATCACAAGTTTCAGCCCACCAAAAATAGTCCAAAACAGGGTATAAAACCAAGAAAAAAATGAGAGAAGAGTAGGCCAAAGATGGCAAGAGTTATACCTTTGAAGAAAAGATGATCTTTTATTCACAAACCACAAGATATTCACTCTCAAGGCCTAATATTTTAGCTCAATAATCTCATCAAGGAACCCTAAAATATTGGTTTAGGAAGTATATGTATCGTGTATGTATATTTCAAGATAGAGAGGGAGAATGTTTAGCAAAGTTTGGGCACTTGGAGAATTTTTCTAACCTAAAACCATGAGGGATGATCAAGTATATATAAAAGAACAGGTTCCTCTCTTGGAAATACCTGTATTGAGCCAGCTAGTGTAGTGCATGCACATGGGGGAGACAGTTGGCAGCAAATATCTGCCTGTCGGGAAACACGGCTAGCCGGTCATGTAGGGGGACGGTTGGCCGCTAAAAGTCGTCTGCGGGCCACTTGTTGGCCAGCAGGCCTCTGGGTGGTCAAGTTAGAAAAAATTAGGTTTTGGTCCAAAGGAGGTGTAAGGTTTTAGGCTCAAAAATTGAAGCTTCTTGCTAAAGAAATTGAACGTTTGTACAGTGTAGTATTTCATCATTGAATGACCAACCTGAGGCACCCAAGACTTAAGGGCGATCAAAAATGGGGTGTCTACAATTCCCCTCCACCAAAACTGGCGACTAAGGTCGTGATACATCTTTGTGCCTTCTGGATGTATTGCAAGGCGTGAATGGTGAAACTCTCGGAGCACCTCCTCTCGATAAGACTTCGGCACAGAAAGACGGTCAAGGTATCTAACACTCGAGTCCGAATGCACGTTCAAGCCCTTCTCTACCTTCCCACTAGAGATTTTCTCCCGGATAGACTCCACCTCGTGATCACCCCATTGTGCTTCTATAACTCGGCTCACAAGTATAGGTTGTGCAACTATAGTAAACAAAGCAGCCCACTCAACGAACTCGCCAAGATGCAAGTCAAACTCACCAATAGAACCCAACATCTCCCATTCCCTGATGGCAATACTCACTACACTGTTAATGAACTTCCTACTCAAGGCATTGGCCACAACATTGGCCTTCCTCGAATGATAGTGCAACTCAAAGTCATAATCCTCCATAAACTCTATCCATCTTCTCTGCCTTAAATTCAAATCCTTCCATGAAAATAGATACTTCAAACTCTTACGATTGGAAAATACTTCAAACCTCTCACCATACATGTAGTGCCTCCAAATCTTCAAATCAAAGATCACAGCTGCTAGTTCTAAATCGTGAGTATGATAGTTTCTCTTGTGCGTTTTCAACTATCATGAGCTATAAGTTACTACCTTCCTCACTTGCATCAAGACACAACCTAAACCTTCTCGAGACGTGTTACAATACACGGAATAGCCCAAACCTCTCTGTAGAATAATTAACACTAGAGCAATGGTAAGTCTGACCTTAAGCACTTGAAATGACTTCTCATAAGTCTTATTCTACACAAATTTAATTCCCTTCCTCGTCAGTCTAGTCAAAGGTGAGGCTAATCTTGAGAAATCCTTCACAAAACAATGATAATAACCAGCTAACCCCAAGAAACTACGAATCTCAAGGCATTCTTAGGTTGTTCCTAATCTTGCACTGCTTCTATTTTAGAAGAGTCTACTGTCACTCCTTCCCCGAATACCACATCGCCTAAGAATTTCACCTCCTCCAACCAAAACTCACACTTCCCGAACTTAGCATACAATTTGTGGGCTCTAAGAAACTCAAGCACAATCCGCAAATGTTCTTCGTGTTCCTCCTCAGAGGGTGAGTAGATCAAAATGTCGTCAATGAAGACGACCACAAAACGGTCTAGGAACTCATGGAAGATCCGATTCATCAAATCCATAAACAAGACTGGTGTATTAGTTAACCCAAAAAGCATCACTGAGAACTCATAATGGCCATACTGCATATGGAATGTCATTTTCTAGATATCCTCATCCTTCACTCTCAACTGGTGATAACCTAATCTCAGGTCTATCTTAGAGAAGTAATAAGGCCCCTTCAACTGGTCAAACAAATCATCTATACGAGGCAATGGGTACTTGTTCTTAACAGTTACCCGGTTCAACTTTTAGTAATCAATACAAAGTCGCAATGTGCCATCTTTCTTCTTGGCAAAGAGAGTCGGTGCTCCCCAAGGCGATGTACTAGGGCGAATAAAACACTTATCTAACAATTCTTGGAGTTGAATCTTCAGCTCACTCAACTCGGCGGGTGCAAATCTATACGGTGCCATTGAAATCAGTGTCATGCCAAGCACTAAGTCAATAAAGAACTCAATCTCACGGTGAGGTGGTAAACTAGTGAGATCCTCAGGAAAGACATCCGGGTATTCACAAACTACCCTCGACAGCTTAACTAGGACTGTATCACTCTCAACACCCAAGAATGTAGCAAGAAGAAGACTAAGCTCACCCTGATCACATGGATCACATTTTGGCAACAAGGCTTTATCAACTCTGTCCCCCAAGAAATAAAAATAATCACCACTCGAGGTATATACAGTAACTCTTTGACGGTAACAATCTATAACAATCTGATAGGATGACAACCAATCCATACCCAATATAACATCGAAACTCGACATATCAATGAATACAAATGCAAAAGGAAGTTGGTGGCCGGCAACCTTTATCTCACAATCCCGACATCCCTGTTTTAACACAACCTCACCACCATTTGGTGACTGTACCCTGAGTGGAGATCCTAACCGAGCCACTTCTAACCCAAATGCTGATGCAAGTGTAAACGAGATAAAAGAATGGAATACACCTGTATCAATAAACACATTGGCAATAGAATTACATAACAAGAAGTTACCTCTTACTATCGAAGGCAATGGCACTGTCTGGTGTGGTAATAGCATACACACGCCCTGTAGGTCTCTGGTCTATCTACTCACCCCTCGGAGCATAACTGTGAAACACTGACTGAGCCAAAGAGGCTTCCTGATTGCCCCTCGAGGCTTGTGCTGACGATGTGGGATGATGGCTCTGTGCCTACCTCTGAACAGATGCACCAGATGTGCCACCCGACTAAGGGAAAAACCTCCTCACGTGCCCCGATTACCCACACTGATAATAGGTAGGCGGCTTCCCTCTCCCCTGACTCTGGCTCTAAGAACGAGTCGTCGATGGTGTAGACTGTTGCCTTCCTCCATTGTGCGGGAAAACAATCGACTAGTGACCCAACTGACCACACTTGAAACAAGTGATCCTTCCCTGACCACCTCTCCCTGACCCAGAACTTGGTACAGGAAAAGTGGACCTAGACTATGCTCCCTAGGACTGCTATGGAGTGGAACCCCTCTGCCTCTTACTGTCCAATTCTCCCCATAAACCTCCTGACTCCTCTACTTGGAGCCCCTCATCCTTTCCTCCTTAGTATGAATCACTGTCTCTAAGTGAATCGCCACCTCCACAAGCCAATTGTAATCCCTAATCATGGATGTAGCCACCTTAAAAAGGAGTCTGGTCCTCAACCTCTTCTCAAACCTTGATAAACTAGTGAAGGTAGCCTTAAACTCGGCCACTGGTGTGTTAAGCTGCTTAAGCTTCAATAACTGCTCCCTCAACTTCTCCCTAACAATAGGAGGCGAAAAATTATCCTAGGAGGCATTGACAAAGGCCTCCCAAGTCACGCCGATGTACCCCCACACAAACTTTCATTACTGACCCACATCTTCCTTCAGTTGGAAGGATACCAAGGTCTCTCTCAACCCATCATCCTCGATGCCAAGCATCTCAAACGTCTTCACCATCTGCTCGAGCCATTTATCAGCTTTCAAAGGCTTTTTTGGATCCCCAAAAAACTTGTTCGGATTCAACTGGAAGAACTCCCTCTTCAAGAAAGAATGCCATGTCTCAGTAACATGGGCCTGGACTTGATTTTTAGCCCTGAGAATGTCCATAGATTCCTGCAAAACTCTGGCCATTTCATGGGGCAAAGCACCCATGGCTTGTTGACCAACCGATTTAGCCACATTAGCCTGACCAACCCCTTTGTCCTACGTCGAAATTTTACCCAGTAATGACACCTCCTTCCGTCTAGGCCTGACATGCCTAAAACCACTACGTCCACGTCCTGACATCCTAATAAAGGTAACACCAGAGATTAACACATTCACAAATGTTCCAAAGCTACCTCACTCATGTCCTAAAGCGATGGACAACAATTAATTCACTCCACATAAGCACACAATCACGTAAACACATACGAATTTCCTTTATTGGTAATGATCGTCCCGTGACGTTGCCAGAGTTCTACTTAAAAATAGCAGTGATCAAGTGCTCTTCTAATAGGACTTCTAAAAACTTATAGACCCAATCAACATCGTAGAAACTAAATTTCATACACATTTAGCCACATAAACATGTTATCACATCTCATACCATACATACAAATATCTCTATCAAGTGACATAAACCCATTATGGAAAACATCACTCCCCACGTACCTAAAGTTTTCAAATCTGGTACGCTCTGATACCAAGTTGTAACACCCTGAAATTAAAGATAATAAACCATCCATAATATTAATAAATGACAACGATTTATAAATATAGTTTTTTGAAATAAGTATCCTTCCATTTCATATGATTCCGTGATACAAAACATAGCACATGCAGTTATACATTCACAAGTCCTAACCCTGAATTTATCGCATGTGTTGCAAGTTAAAGATATGAAATAAGAGTAAAAGAAATAATAAATTCCCTAAAGGCTTACAACTTCCTAAGACAATGCTTGGTTACAACAAAAGTGAGTTTTAAACTCAATACAGATAAAGCCCTAGGCTTGTACAAAATAATTACAACTAGTAACCAAAAATGAAGCTCTTGCTCCAAGTCCTCCGAAGCTATTGCCTTGGCGGAGGCATATTATCAGTACTTGTAAATGGTTTCCTATGTAGGGTGAGCCAAAACCCAATAGAGAAACTACAACACAGTTTGTGAATCTTAACAAAGTTATAAGGTGAATGCATATGCAATGCTCGTGCCAAAACATTTTCATTTCTCCTTCCAAAACCATGCAATGCCAAGATTATATTACAATTCATGATATTATTTCCTTTACAATAGAAAACAAGGCAATAAATACAACACTGTAAATCTCTGGGATGTGTTTGCAAGTAGGCTACAAGCACTATCAAATTACCATTTTTACCGGTATTAACAGGAAGGCTTGACACCTAACTGCGTGGGTTTCTGGACTTTCAGTAAGGACACACAGGCCAACTAAGCTTAATTATTATTTTGATTAATTTATTTTTTTATTTTTATTTCAATTTATTTTGTTTAATTTATTTTGTTCAATATTATTTTTATTATTTTTCTTTTAATTATTATTTTTGTTTAATTTATTTAATTTTTTTTCCCTTCTCTTCCTTCCTCAGCCGCCGGTGGTGGTTTGCAACTCTAGCCGAGATCGACCCTAGCCGAGATCGACCCTAGCCGGTGGTCTGCAACAGAGAAAGAGAGAGACGAGATCGAGAGCAGATCGCGCGAGAGAGAGATAGAGAGAGAGCTTCTAGGGTTTCCTCTGGTTTCGAGAGCTTTTAGAGCTTCGAGAGCAGATCGCAACAGGGAAGATCGAGATGACGACGACGCTAGGGTTTCCACTCAATCACGAGAGAGAGAGGGAGAGAGGGAAAAGAGGTCGCGATGATGGATGTTGTGCTGTGTTGAGGGAGCAAATGAGTGTCGGATGCCTTGAGATCGCAATGACGGAGATTACCTCGACACGCCGGGAATCGCCTCCACACTGTCAGAAATTGCCTTCATCGAGAGAGAGAGAGAGTGAACAGTGTTTTTAGATGGGTATATATAATGGCATTTTCGTAAATAATGGAGATTAGGAGGGGCATTTAAGTCATTTTGCCCTTCCCAAAACAACTGCGTGCATAAGTTGTAAAAATAAGCACCCCAATAGCAACTTTTCATTTAAGCCGAAATTCGGCTTAAATTAAGCCATAATCTATCCTCATAAGTTGTACCAAACACACCAATATAGCTTAATTTATGCCAAAAGTTGATTTAAGTTGAAAATAAGTTTTACCAAATGCCACCATTAGCCTGACTAACCGTTTCCTCTTGTGCCGGAATATCATTCGGTAATGGCACCTTTTGTTCTCTAGGCCTGCCACACCACCACGTCCACGTCCTAACATCCTAATGAATGTATCACAAGAGATTAACACATTTATAAATATGCCGACACCAACTCACTCGTGTCCTAATGCGATGGACAACAAATAATTGACTTTACATACGGACGTAGTCACATAAACACATACGAACTTCCTTTCTAGATAAGGATCATCCTGCGACATTGCCAGAGTTCTAGTTAAAAATAACAGTGATCAAGTGCTCTTCTAACTGAAATTCTAGAAACTCGTAAGCCCAATCAATATCTTAGAAATTAAATCTCATACCCACTTAGTCATATAAGCATGTTATCACATAGCATACCAGGTTTACTTCTAATATAAACTAGTGAGATAACACATTGGGGTAACAACCATATCCCACGATCTCAAAGTATTCAAACCCGCTAGCTTTGATACCAAGTTGTAACGCTCGAAATAATAATAATAACCCATCCACAATATAAATGATTAACAACCACATTCCAAAATAATACTCTTTCCATTCACATGATTTCATTATATAAAAAAAAAAAACATATGCAATTATACATTCATAAGTTCTAACCCTGAATCTATAACATATGCCAAGTGTGGAAGATATAGAATAAAAGTTAAACAATCAAAGTAATGCCCTAATGGCTACAACTTTCTAACACAATGCTTGGTTACGGTAAAAATGAGTTTCAACTTAATACAAAACACCATAATATGACTACAACTTTGTTTGCACCGACGAGAATGCCCAGTCATTTGGTACCACCTTCGTGAAGGCTTTTAGACAAACAACCAACATGAAATCTTGTAACGAAGATAGAAATAAACAAACAATATGCACACTTCAAACAGGGCCACATCAGATATTCAACCCAAGAGCAACCACACCCAACTTACATTCATGCAGAGAAATAAAAAACCGCCTTCACTGCTCAACCAACACCGTTCATGCAGCAATTATAATCACTATGGAACTCGTCAATCGCAATATCAGTTTGTCACCTGTGTATTTTATATACCTAATCGTATGTATGGTTTCAACGAACTAATGACGAATAGTATAATAGTTTACAAAAAATATGCGTCATGCGAGTGAAAAAAAACAAAGTAATAATAATAATGTGCTCCCAAAGAAAAAAGAGACAGAATGACACATACCAGAGAAAATGGTGAGTGTTATCATCGGCGGGCTGGCGCAGTCAAATTGGAGAGACACAGAGAAAGAGAGAGACAGAGACAGAGAGTGTGTGAGTGAAGATGGACAGCAAAACCCAAATAGAGAGAGAATGAGGGAGAGCAAGTGACCAAAATTCTATGTGGGAAATGGAAATGAGTTGATTAGAAAGGCTACGACTAGTGGGTCATGATGAATAGTACTGCCTTGGTGGGATTTCATAGGCTGTGTCTGCGAACTTTGGTTTTTGTTCCAAATTTGGGAGGGAAACGGAAACGTACGTGACACTACATTATACATTTTGTGGGTGTTTGAGAAGTTACTATTTTAGGAGGTTATTCTAGTTTTTTAATATTTATAGATTAAAATTTTTGTGTTTCGGAAGATAATTGAATTTTTTTGTAGTTGGATATAATGTTTGTGAGAGGAAAAGTGAACTGATTACAGGTTTGATGTGACATTTTGTCTTTTTAGTTATTTTAGCTTATTTTGTTTTTTTTGTTAATCCTCGTTTGACAAGTGACTTTTTTAGTCAAAAAGTCACTAAAAAAATCATAAAGCCAACAACCTATACCAAAAAATTAAAGATTCCATTTTCTCTCTACTTTTTGCACACCTTTTCGTGAAAAATCAAAAAGTCATCCCAAATATACTAGTTTTTTTTACATCATATTTTTTCCAAAAAGCCAAAAAGTTACAAAAAAAGCATGCTCCTAAACGAGAGTAGGCTAAAATTTCACTTTCCAAATAGTCCACAACATGTAGTGTGTGAATGGTGATACAATGGATGTGTTAAGGGGTGTATTAAGGTCTGTGTCTTACAAAAAATATAAATAAATAAATAAATAAATATATATATATATATATATATATGTAATAAATAAAGTAAATAATTAATTTCATTTAATAAAAAAATTGAAGCCGGGGAAAAATCCAAACAAGTAAAAAAGCCCAAAAAAAAAAAAAAAAATTGTAGTTTGATTTTTTAATATGATTGAAGTTAGATAAATATAAACACTCACAAAGAGAAAAATGTGATTGTAGTTAGTTCAATGGTTATTTTTTTTAAATGTAGATTGGTCAGAAGAATGTCTATACCTTTCAAAAGGTTAAAAAAAGGGGGTAAATTACATTGACACCCCCTGAGGTTTATGTTTATTACACTTCTCCCCCTCACCTTTTGGAAATTACATCTCCCCCTGAGGTTTAAAGTTTCATTGCAGATTCTCCCTCAGCCCTTTCAATTTTTTTAAATACCAATTTTACCCTCATTGGGTAATTACATTGACACCCCTCACATTTTAGAAATTATAATGCCCTCCTTAAGGTTTAAAGTAATATTACCAATTGCCCCTTGGTTAGTATTAGTTGGAAAAAAAATTCATTGAAAAAAAAAATTAATTGAAAAAAAAAATTTGTTAGTAAAATTTTTAAATTTTTGTTTAAAAACCAACGTAAACTCATT
>NW_021026765.1:0-24013 GCF_004153795.1 Camellia sinensis | reverse complement strand
AATGCATGCTCGGCTCCGCTCGGAAAGCCACTGCCATGCACAAGTTGCCTCTGCTTTGACTGTTATCCTCCTCTGAAAATTTCACAAACTCCAAGGTTGCTTCTCCGAGTGCTGTGGAACACCACCGGCTGAGAGGAATGGCCACCGGCCAAGGGGAATGGTCACCGACCACAAATTGATCCATCGGCCAACAATGGATGGCCGGTCGGCACTGCATTTAGTCGACTGGCCAAAACTTAATGCGAAACCTGTTTTTGACAGTAGGAGAGGGCAAAACTTGGCATGGCAATGCATTTCAAGCAGATGTGTGCACCCCCACATCCCTTATCATGTTTATGACTCAAAGGGACATGGTTCTCGATTCTCGGATCGTCAATTGCGCATTTCAATGCGTGATGGCCCAAGAAACCAAGTATGCACTTTGATTTCAAATGAGATGCACATCAAACAACACAAGTGAGGCTCAACCTCTATCATACTCAATTCAAGAGGCAAAGCATGCATGCCAATGTAATGCAACCTAGGCATGTTAACTAAGTATGCAACATGGGCATGCAATGCACAATGTATACTAGGCATACAACCTATGCAAGTAAGCATGCAAGGCATGAGGCAATCCAAACCAACAAGTGTGCAAGATGCAATGTGGATGTTCAAGCATGCAACAACACATGGAGCAAACATGTTAAACAACCTAAACATGTAACAACACACAAGTATGCAACAACACACAAGGTGAGCATGCAACAACATGCGAATAATGGACTTAAACTAATTTGGGTAGCTCTATACTAAGCCCAAAACAGTGGCCAATTGCTAAGAGAATGAGGACCAAATAACATGCAAGCATGCATGCACACAAGGACCAACACTTAGGCATTGAAGAGCAACTCTCAAGCACACTTAAGAGGATGAAAACATGGACAATTGGTATGCATTATAAGCTCTGAAAATCAAATCATGAAAGGTGCCAAACCAACTAGACAAGACAAACAAGGCATGCAAGCAAAGCCAAAATTCAAGGCAAGCCAAAGGTGTATTGAACTACACTTAGCAAAATCGAACATGGCATGAATTAAGCAACCAAATCAGAGTTTTAGCATATTAAAACAAAGCCAATAACACATCTAGATGGCATCTAAATGGCTTAAACATGCAAGCATGCACAAGGGCCTAAACAAGGGGCATAAGACAACAACCTTTTAACACATTAAAGGGGCATCAAATGCAAGGATGCAAGCATGTCATGAGGACTAAAATGACATGTTAAATGGTTCCAAACCACTGGAATAATGCAAGTAATGCATGCTCATGGTTCATACACTTGAGGCTTACAAGCCAAGAATATAAAGAGGCTAAACAAAGCATGGCAAGCATGGCTAAGACAACCTACATCAGACCTTAAGCATGGCAAAACAAGCCTAAAAGCTTCACAAAGCTTGGCCAAAACAAGCAAGCATGGCAATCTACATGCTAAGTACATGTTAAGGCAAATGATGGCATTACAAGACATGTATGCTAAACAAGCATGGTGTGCCTAAACCAACATAAAACAGTGCTATAGCATGGCAAAATAACACTAAATAGTAGCTAAGATATGGCCAACATGAACCTAAATAAAATGCTCACTCAAGAGGCTAAAATAGCCCTTTTCAAGGACAACAAGGAGAGGGGGTGGCCCTCTCCTTCATAGGACCTCAAGGCACCATCCTCACCACTGAAATCCCTCAAGATTTCAGTGGTGAGGAGGCCCAAACAAGGTGGTCCCGGAGCTTAACCAAAATGGCACAAAATGGGGCCAAACAAGCCCTAAGAGGGATCAAACAACCCCAAATCTCAAAACACTCTTAAACAACTATTTAGAAAAGGCAAAAAAAAGACTTTTATATGTTATACACAAAGTCTAAAAACAGTTGCAAGATAGGCGAAAAAGCTATGCAAAAATGGGAAATAAAGGGTGAAGTTCTTACCCTTGATGACCCTCTTCACAAACAATGTTCGAGTTGGTTCTTCAAGCTTGAATCCACTCAAGAACACCAAGATTAGCTCTCTGGCCCCTCAAAAACCAAGAGAAGGTGTAACTCTATGTGTTTGTGTGCAATAGTAAGACTAAACACACACAAAACACTCAAGAAAGGGAGAGATATAGAGATAGAGTATGAACAAACCCTAACCCTAAAACTCAAAGCTCTGAAATTTTTTTGTAACCCTAATGGAGGGAGAAGAGGCTCCCTCTTATAGACAATCCCTCTTGTAAAGCTTTCCAAACAAGCTAGTCAAGAGGGAGATCCCTCCATACACGTGTATGGAGGGGAGCAAAGTGTATGCCAGCTAGCACAGCTGGCATAAAAATATCTCTAAAAGCAGATGAACAGTGGTCGGCCAACCAAAAATGCAATTTGACCAAAATAGATGACCGGTCGACCATCTAGAGTGCCGGTCGGCCAAACATTTGGCCGATGGTAACAAAACACAGCCGGTGGCCTCAAGCCATGGCCGGTGGAGTGTGGGGATAGCCAACAAGCCATTCCCTGCCCTCCAAAGCAAAAAGACAAGTGTTTGGTGCAAAACCAAACACAAAACAGTCGAGTCGAGAGATCCTGAGGCAAGGCGCGTAGCCGAGACCTCCGGGAACTCAAGACGAACACAAACAAGGATGATCACCGAGTGTTCAAACGGTGACGTCCAAGTCTTGAGGACGGTCAAAAATGGGGTGTCTACAGGGGCGGAGCTGGGTGCAAAGCAGATGCTCCGGCTTGCTGTAGTGGTTGTTGTTATTGAAGTCTAGCAATCAACTCTTCTTGTTGGGCCATAACCTCGGCCTGGCATGCGGAAAATTCTTCTTGACGGGCGGCGTCCTGCTATATGGCTTGCATACTTTCCTGGAGCTGACGCATCATCTCCTCTATACCTGCCATATTGTGCTGATCTATCTGAACAACCGGTATATCTGTCCCTGCAGTAGAAACTGAGACCTCAGCCTGACTGTTCATTGGTGGGGTAGGCCACTGATCTGGCGACCGCTGTACTGATACACTACGCCTTTTTGACCTTCGTCTGGTAACCGGGGGTAAAGAAAGGAACACTATTTGTCCGTCAATCAGATCCCTGGATCGATTAAGTCTACGACCTCTAACCCAGAGTGCTCGGGGAATATCTGCCTGGTCGGGTGCAATGGTGCTAAACTACCTTGCAAAAAGATAAATAAAGCATAATAAGGAAACAATGAACAGAAAAACGGAAATCATAACAGCTTAAATGAAGACAACACACAGTTGGCAAATACAAGCTGAAAAAACTGTTCTCAACCACTGATCACTGTTCCCAAATCATTGCCCCAAATCTGAATCTGATACCCGCAGGTAAAACTGATTCCCAAATGCTGATGCCTACAGGCCTGATACCTAGACTTGCAAACTGATACATGCATTCCTGTAGAGGCCAACTCTAAAAGCACATAATCAAACAAGTAAGAGCTAAAATATCCCTATGGAGGGGTAGGGTTTCCCTGTCCTATTGTCAGGAGCTAGGGTTTCACTACGCACACAACGGTTTTCAAACAACCTACAATCGGGTGAGCAACCTGTCCTAGCTTGTAATGGCCACTACGGATTCCGATATGCACTAGGTCGAATGGTCAAAAGGGGTGCCCTGGTAAAAACTGGGGTTTGTGTTTCCATCGTGGCAGAACCCGCAACTGGTCAGCCTTATGGCATGCTTCTCAAAGCAAGCCTCTGACAAACCGTTTAGGATAGCATACGGCAAACACAGTGTCCTAGGCGCACCAATGCAAATGCAATGCAAAGAGACACATAAGTGTAATGAAAACAAGATATCATGAGTTCAAGTCAAGTTCTCTAAATCCCCAACAGAGTCGCCAGAAACTTTAGACATGCCCAAACGTCCTGGCTCCGTGCGCGAATGGCACTGAATCCGTTTTGTTCATTAGCTACTACAGTTCGAACTCAATCTCATAGTTCTAAATCTAATCTCGCAAAGTGCAATGCAAGATTGATAAATCACCAAAGAGTCCAAATCCGGCAAATCGTTTTAGAAAACTGATTTTTATAAAGAAGTGTCAAACATGGACTGCTTTGCTAGATACAGAGTCGCCACCTAAATGTTTTTGTTTTGGGAAATTTAAGAAACGCTGATTCGTGCCTAAGGCCACGTGTCCGTCATCACCAAAGTTGCCTCGGCTCGTGAACTTGGGTACAAAAGGGGAAGGTCATGCAATAAGCACCCCCGCTCACCCGATCAAAAAGATCGGCCTTTACTAAGCATGATATTTTGTTTTTGAAAACACATGTGTTCTTATTCCGGTTTATTAGCTAGCTTACTACGTGATGCGCACATCATACAAGTATAGACTAGATCACCTAAGTTGGAATAAAACATCTCATGTTTGTTTGAAAATGGTTTGAAGGTGCTACTCGCAATTAGGCTAAGACGTGGATTAGCCACCCTCAAGTGGGCTTAAAACTCGCATTTCGATGAATTGTTCCAATTCAGGTAATCCAACCTTCACCCAAAGGCATTCATGCAGTTATATCATTTAAGCAGTTAGCCTCATGGCAAGCATGCTGTCATGGCAATCAATAACACACATGCAAGATGCTAAAGCATAAAAGCTAACCTAGTACTCTGAGCCAAAACAATAGCTAGTTAGTAATCATACATGATCCTAGCTATGTTAAGATGCTTAATGTAACACATGCAAAAAATGCAAGTAGAAATAGGCTCGGCTATTCTAAAATGGCATATGAAATGCAAGTTGATAACATGCTGTTGAACACGTATTCAAGTAAATGTATTGAAATACAATGCAGTTTGTATGATGTGCCGAGCCCAGTGCATGCAATACAGATGAATGGATGTAAACATGCAACCATAAGGATGCTAATCAAAATATGACCTAGAACTAACCATCGTAAGCGGTTAAGTAAAAGGGAGAAAGACGTGGCGTTGGAAGACATTCACACACTCACGCACACTTATTACAAAATTCGCCCTCTTGACGGAGGGTCCAAATGAATAATACAAACTAGCTACGCTAAGCTATTCTAACTAATCTAATAATCTAATCAAACTAATTATTACATAATCAAATTGAATATTAGCTAAGTTAAGCTAATTATTACAACACGTTAACTAATTAACAAATTAGCTAATTTAATTACAAATTCAAAAGCTAACTAATCAAGTAAAGCTAATTACGGATTACGAAGCCTCAGCTCAATTCTAAGAGTTCGAAGATGCATGCTTGATAACCTTCGCTCGGAAATCCGTTGCCATGCCTCATATTGTCTCTGTTTGCACTGTTTTAGACTGCTGAAAACTGTGCCAACTTTTGAAACACTTCTGATCCATCTCATGGATATACTAAGAGGTCATCGGCCAAGAGGTAAGGCCATCGGCCAAGAGATGAGGGTCATCAACCAATTTTGAGGCTATCGGCCAAATATTGTTAGCCGATCGGGACACTAGATAGCCGATCGGCCATCTCTTCCTACAAACTCTCCTTTTTGCTGCAACAGAGCACAAACAGAAGCATGGCAATGTATTTGCAAGAAAATACATGTGCAACTATACCCCTTATCATGTTTGAAGCTCAAAGGAGTGTAGTGCTCGACTCTCGAGCCATCAATCACGCATTTCGATGCATGATGGCCAAAGAGGCCGAGTCGCACAATTCAATGTGAATGCAATGCACAAAAACACATAAGGGACCTTAACCTCTATCATGTTTGATCAAGAGACAAGGCATGCACACACAATGCAATGCAGCAAGCATGCAAAATCATGCGATGCAACAAGCATGCAACAACAAGCAATGCACCAAGCATGTATCAACAATGCAAGCAACAAGCATGCAAAACACAATGCAACCCAAACATGCAAGCATGTGCAATGTAACAACATTTGAACAACATGCAAATTGGACTTAAACTAAAATGGACAGACCTCAATCATGCCCAAATCAGAGGCCAAAACACCAAAACTAAGGCACCAAAAGGCAAAACATGCATGCACACATATTGGTCCATAAACTAGGCAGCAATGCACAATCCTCAAACATGAGCACGGTGTGACAAACATAAGAATGTGGCAATGAAATAAGCTCTGAAATCATGTGAGGAATGATGCCAAATCATGCACATGATACAAGCATTGCATGTTAGGAGGTTCAAAGCATAAGGCTAATCAAGGATCTTGTACCAAGGCCACATGAATCAAGCCCCAAAGGGCCAAGGACAACCAAAACAATCCTAGATCATGCCAAAAATGAGTCTAAAACATGCATGGATCAAAGTCAAAATAAGTCAACATGAAAGGCATAAGGCATGATGCAAGTAAGGCCAACAAAGGGGATTGCACTACACCTATCAAAACCAAACATGGCATGACTTTGACAACAAAAATCAGAGATGCATCATGGGTAAACAAGACCAAAATACATTGAAATGATAGCCCAAAGGCCTAAGCATAGAGGCATGCACAATGACCCACTCTTAAGGCATAAAACACCAAACCTCCTAACCATTAAAAGGGTGACAAAGGCAAGTGTATGACCATGAAACATGCATTGAAATAACATTTCAAATGATGCCAAATCATGAGAATAGTCTAAGCAATGCATGCTAGTGGCTTGGAAACTCAAAGCTAACAAGCTAGAATGCACTATGGCTATACAAAGCATGGCATACATGATCAAGACAACACAAATCAGAGCTTAAACATGGTAAAACAAGGCTAAAAGCTTCTTTGAGTTGAGCGAAAACATGCAAGAATGATGGTCCAAACACAAGATGCATGTTAAGGCAATAGAGAGGATTGCACTACAAGTGCATGGTGCATGCAAGAGGCTATTAAACCAACCCTAGACAGAGGTATGACATGCTAAAATAAGGTCTAATACATTCTGAAATGGAACCAAAACATGCTAGACAAACATGCTACTATTATAAGCCATTTATACTAGCATACAAAACACAAGGAGAGGGGATGACCCTCTCCTATTTGGGACCTCAAAACCACCTTTCCACCACTGAAAATCTTTTGGATTTTAGTGGTGAGAAGGCCCAAACAAGGTGGTCCCAATAGCTTAAAAGGATAGTTCAAAACAAGGCCAAACAAGGCCTAAGAGGGGGTAAACTACCCCCAACACAAAAGTGACCTTAAACAAACATCACAAGCATGAAAAATAAGAACTTTTTACGGTAGAAAGTTAAGCTTAAATCAGCATGCAAATAGGTCTAAAAGCCTAAGCCAAAACAAGGGATTAAAAGGTTAGTTTCTCACCCTTGAAAAACACCTTCAAGAACACAACTCCAGCAGCTTTTCTGAGTTCAAACCAACCCAAAAACACTTACACCAACTCCTAAGTACCTCAGCAACAAAAGGATGGTGTTCTAGTAGGTGTTTGTGTGAAATAGCATGAAGATTTTACACTTTTGAGCTCGAACAAGAGCAAATGGAGAGAGAGAGAGGTAAAATATAGAGAGAGAGTGATATATGTTTTGTATATCAAGATTTCAGAACCTCTGGAAAGGGAGAGGGGCCTCCCTTCTTATAGAAAATCAATTCTCAAGCTTGTTGAACAAGCTTGAGTCTTGATTCAATCCCTCCATACACGTGTATGGAAGATGAGAATTGTGCTCACCAGCTGTCACAGCTGGCACAAAAGTATTTGCAAAAGCAGATGGAAAGGTCTTGGCCAAGAAATATGGCCGATCGACCAGAAATAGTGCCGATTGACCAAAAAGAGTGCCGATCAGCCAACACTTATGGCCGATGGCAAGAAAAGAAGGCCAATGGCACAATGCCTTAGCCGATGGGTTGTAGGGATGGCCAACAAGCCACCCTCTTCCCTCAGAAGCAAAAAAAAGGGTCCTTGGTCCACAACCAAGGACAAAACAAACAAGTTGAGAGATCCTAAGGCAAGGTGCACAGCTGAGACATTCGGGAACTCAAAACGAAGATGAACATGGATGATCATCGAGTGTTCAAACGATGACATTCAAGTCTTGAGGACGGTCAAAAATGGGGTGTCTACAGGTATACATTAGGCTAATTCATGGAATTGCACTACAAGTGCATGGAGCATGCTTGGGGCTATCCAACCAAACCTTAACAGAGGTATATCATGGAAAAACAACACCAAGAACATGCTAAGATGGACTCAAAACAAGCTAGAATGACATGCCACTTCATGAAGCATACAAGACTAGTTTGTAAGAAATACATTACAAGTGTATAAGGCATGCATGAGGTGACAAAACCAAGCCAAAACAGTGGTATGCCATGCCAAAATAACCCCAAGTACATGCTAAGAACAAGTCAACACAAGCTTAACAAACATGCTCAAACATTAGGCAAATGAAGCAAGTAATCAAAACACAAGGAGAGGGGATGACCCTCTCCTATTTGGGACCTCAAAACACCATTTCCACCACTGAAATTCCTCTGAGTTTCAGTGGTGAGAAGGCCAAAGTAAGGTGGTCCCAAAAGCTTAAAAGATGGCACAAGAAAAAAATTGGTCGGCCATGGGTAGGAGAAGTCTACATACTAAAAGCAAGCCAATGGTGTGGTGGCCAACCAGAAAACTGGCTAGCGGGTAGGAAAGTGGTCTCCAAGGGGAAGAATTGGTCTTCCACCCTTGTACCACCTTCCAAACAAGGAAAACAAGGTTTATACCAAAAACAAACCAAAAATGATGCAAGACGAGAGCTCGGGAGGCAAGGCACGCGACCGGGAGCCTCGAAAACTAGTCTACGGGCATCAAAAGTAGTCTACGACCACAAAAATGGTCTCCCAGACCACAGTGTCCCTCTAGGTAGAGGCAACAAGGTGTGGTTCAAAAACCACGCCAAACGGAGAACGTTAAGCGGTTCTGAGTCAAGGTGCGCGGTCGAAGGCTCCGAAAACTGAAAACTAGTCTCCAAGCAGGAAAAGTGGTCTACGACCACAAAAACATGGTCCACAGACCTCCTCCTCCTTCCAGGGAAGGGAAACAAGGCTTGGTCCACAAACCAAGCCAAAGCACAAAGAGTTCAGAGGCCCGGAGGCAAGGCACTCAGCCGAAAAGTCCAGAAACTCGAAATGAGCACAGCATGCACTATCACCGAGCACTCAATCGATGACGTCTGAGTCTTAAGGTCAGTCAAAATGGGGTGTCTACACCAAGCAGTGTACTTTTCTAGCAAAATAGAGCTGATTTTAAGATGAAAAACATTAAAAACGTTCTACTGTGCAACAAAGGCATCTGGCAGCAAGACAGTGGCCTTTTTCGGGAGAAATTCGTGCATGCATGAGCATTCCTCGTTTCCCGAGGCAGAGTAATTAGAGTAGCTAGCTTAGCACTTCTTTCATGTTGTATTCATGTAATTAATTAGTTCGTTTTGATTTGTAATTAATTAATATGTTAGTTCAATTAGTTAGTTTATTTGTTGTAATAATTAATTAGTTAGTTTAGTTGATTATTTCATTCGATTTGTAAGTCGTAATAATTAGTTTAGCTAGTTTGTTTATTTGGACCCTCCTGCGTGAGGGCACAAATGTTGTAATAACGTGTATGTCTTCCAACCCCAAGTCTTTCTCCCTTTTATTTACCTGCTTATGATGGTTAGATTAGGGCGTCATGTTTCATTTTGCATCTCTCCATGATTTGCGTCCACTTGTATTGCACTCATCGAGGCTCGGTTCATCATTCTAACTTGCATTGTTAGTTTAAATACCACTTTGAATACGTGCTTAGGCCGCATGCTATCAAATTGATTCATATGCCATGCAGTAACCAAGCCTAGTAATTGCATATCGCATGTGTTGCATTAGTCATATTGCATTAGTTAGGATCATGTATTTTTTCTAACTCTTTTGTTTATTTTGGCTTGGAGTACTAAATGAGCTTTTACTCACTTTAGCATATCGCATGAGTATGATTGTTGCCATATCCAACATGTTCACCATAAGGCTAATTGCTTAAATGATATAACTGTTTGAATGCCTGTGGATGAAGATTAGTTGCTTGGCTTGACTTGGGATAATTTGATTAATGTCCATTTTAGCCCACTTGTTTTTGAGTGCAAATTCACAAAACAATTTCAAATAAATCATGAAATCAAATGTTCCAATTCTTGCAAAAAATTAGTCTATACTTATGTGAGTCACATAGTAATATAGCTAATAATCGAAATAAGAGCATATAATGTAAATAAGAATTACATCATGAATAGTAGAGGCCGATTTTTGATCGGCTGAGGGGGGTGCTCAATTCATGACCTTTCCCTCTCGTACCTAAGTTCCTGAGCCGAGGCAACTTTGGTGATAACGGACTAATGGCCTTTGGCACGAGTCTTGGGTTTCCTAAATTTTTCAAAAATATTTAGGTGACGACTCTGAAATCTAGCAGAGCACTCCATTTTTGGCATTTTATTGAAAACATCGATTTTCCAAAAAGAATTTTCGGATTTTGACTCTTTGTGTTTTCACTATTTCACATTGCACTTGTGAAATTAGATTCAGAACCACAGGTAGAGTCCGAACTGTAGGGCTTCTCGTCTTCTGAAAGAAGCGCGAAAGTCGACCTACAATTTTTGGTGACTCTACTGGGGACTTAGAGAACTTGACTTGAACTTCATGATATGAACTTTTCTCTACATATATATGTTCTTTGCATTGTATTTGCATTGGTACATATAAATCACTGTGTTTGTCGGCTATTATTCCTGGACGGTTTGCCGGAGGCTTGCCTAAAAGCTTGCCAAAAGGCTGACCAATCGTCGGCTCACTGTGTTTGTTGATTGTTATTCCTGGACAGTTTGCCGGAGGCTTGCCTAAAAGCTTGCCAAAAGGCTGACTAGTCGTGGGCTCTGCTATGTTGGGAACACAACCCTTGGATCTGGATCACCGCTGTACCGCTTGATCCACCTTTCATTTCTCGGTGTTAGGTGTGAGAGGTATCTTGGGTAATCTTGCTGAGGTACCCATTCAACCATTTGACCTAGTTACATATAGTGAATATATAGTGACTATTCCAACGTAGGATAAGATGCCACCCATTTGTAGGATGTTGTGAAACTCATTGTTTGAAATAGTGCAGCCTAGATCACACCAAAAATCTAGGATAGGGTAACCTTACCCTCTCATAGGGGTGTATCGGCTCTTTTTTCTTGATATGTGCCTTTTCAGTAAAACTGTACAGGATGGTTCATACCAGTATGAGTTTGAGAACAAAGTTCAGTGGGGATTACAGTTCAGCTATGTGTTATGACTGCTGTGAATTGAGGCCGAAGTGCTGTCCAAGTTTTGATCATTTTTTTCTTTATTTCTCTTTGCTAGGTAGTTTACCATCATAGCTTCAGAAAGACCCAATATTCCCCAAGTTGTGTGGACTCGCTTTGGCAGGCTTTGCAAAGCTCAAGACCTTGTTGGTGGCTAGCCAATGTTAGTCTCACTTTCATCAATCACCCGACGAAGAAGGAACATACAGTTAGTAGCACCAGTACATAGCACTCTGCAAAGATCTATCCGCTCTCACTTAATCAGTTCACCAGTATCTAGTTCACCCAGATTGGAAATGGCACAGAATACAGCATAGAACGCAGAGGAATTTGCTGCAATGATAGCATGTTTCCAAAGAACCATGGACACTGTAAACCAGAGGATGGTTGCACAAGATGAAATTATTGGCAATCTACAACGTACATCTAGGGCATCAGCATCCAATCCCAGCTGCTCAGCCAAACCCGGATCTACCCCCACCAGTAAAAAATTTGCCAATCCCAGATCTTCAGGAAATGTTTCCCCCGGCTCCAGCTTATAGGCCTCTGATTCAACCCCCAGCAGCAATTTTTCCTTTCAATATCAATGAAATTGATCCGGCCTTAGTCAAAATTGCTAGATTAGAGAAAGCATTGAAGAAATCCAAGGGCTTCAACTCTATTTCGAACATTGAAGATGGGTACACTGAGGCTTCAGTCAGATTACCAGAGAAATTTAAAATGCCCCACGTCGACAGATTTGATGGGATTGGGGATCCGATTGTGCATGTCCGATTGTTTTCAGATGTATTGAGGCCCATGGGTTTGTCTAGGGCACAGAAGCTTTCCTTGTTTGGGAGAAACCTGTCTGATGTGGCGGCCATCTAGTACGCTAAGTTGGAGGACTCTACAAAGCGGAATTAGAAGGAGCTATCTGAGGAGTTTGTCAATCAGTATTCATATAACACCCAGATAGAAGTAACTATTAGCGAGCTGGAGGCTACTACCCAAAATCCCAAAGAATCATTCATTGATTTTATCACCTGGTAGCGAGCCAAGGCAGCCCAAATGACAAAATTTCCCAAAAATCTTGGGTTTGAGGCTGACTGACTTTACACGCACGACCCAAGGTGTCAGGGCTTATCACAATACAAGCCGGGATGTTATGGGAACGTTCAAAAGCCATATCCTAATCGGCCTGTCCGAACATGAAGTGGAATTCCATGTCATAGATGTTCCGGCCACTTTTAATCTATTACTGGGAAGGCCCTGGCTACATTAGATAAGGGCTGTGTCATCAATAGTCCATCAGTTAGTAAAGTACCTCTTTCAAGGTGGGATTGCTACTGTGTATGACCATTCTGTAATTCACCCTCCTTAAAGAACTACCACACTAGTGCTGGGAATCATACACGAAAAAGAGGATGTATTTCTCTCCAACTTCTCTCTAGCAGAAGCTCGACTAGTCCAGAACATCCTAGCAGAAGATAAGGGGAATAATGTCAGTGCCCAGTCAATCTACATGATGAATAAACAGGGGCATCTTTCGGGATCAGGACTAGGTAGAAGCGGCAGGCAATGAGGTACCGTTGCCAAGGAAATGAGTTGCAACCCCCACATTTTTGGGTTGGGATACAAACCTACTGCTGCAGATTGGCAAAGAAAGGGAGAGGAGTTTAGAGAAAGAATCAAAGCAAGGAGAACTAGGAAGCAATATGAGTTAGTCCACAAACCTATGCAGGGAACCCTGAATGGACGCTTTGTCTGCCAAGGAGAAGATTTCCCCTTCTGTGGATTCCCGAAGCCTTGGTATAACTGGAAGATGAAAACTAGATATCCTGGGTTCGAAATCTTCTTCGGGCACCAATTACCGGAAGAGAAGGATGAGCAGGCAGACCTAAGCACTAGTACAGATCAAGGCGAGACTACAAGCTTGGGTATCGAAGAGGAAGAGCTGTTAGGAAAAATGTTGGCTGACTTACTGGTGAGTTCTACTGTTGGAGCTGACTCTGCCAACTTGGGGAATAGTTTTACTATCTCAATGATCAGGGATAAACCAGTAGAGGATTTTGCTAGTTTTATCATGGATGCATCTAAGGCTTCGTGCCTGATCTAGAAGTTTGAGAAGGGTACCGTCGGCAATTCTGAATTAGATGTGAGTCTGAGTCTGATTCCACTGAGTTTGTGGAGTCGGAATCAGATTCGAGTTCTTCAGAGTCTGGCATCTCTGGGACTGGTAACCCAAATGCCAAAGCCTTGTCCCGGTCCTCTTTTTCTTTTTCTTTTGAGTCCACTGTAACTGAGGAGCCAGATCTTTTGAATGGGAATGAGGTGGACTTTGCTTATTACTCTGTGCCTTTGGTTTGTTATACTGATCTTGATTTCCAAAATATTTTGACTAATACGAAGAGGAAAAATTCCTCAAACTTCGAAAAACTTGGTGATTTTGAGGAGAAGA
This sequence comes from Camellia sinensis, assembly GCF_004153795.1. NCBI lineage: Eukaryota > Viridiplantae > Streptophyta > Magnoliopsida > Ericales > Theaceae > Camellia > Camellia sinensis. The sequence continues at coordinate 10,294 of NW_021026765.1, read as the reverse complement.
GGCGTGTTAAGCCCTGTATAGTGAAAATCATTACTATTAATGGGTACTGGAAGGACTCACGCTGTCAATCGGGTCCACGTTGTCTCGGAGGAATGCGAGCGTTTAATCATTTTTATTAAAAAAATTTCAAAGATGTTTTCGCGTGGTCCTACTAAAGACATACCTGGAATTGATCCTGAGATTGTACAACATTTGATCCCTCTTGACCCTGAGGCTCGGCCAGTTAAGCAAAAGCTACGCAGAGTTCACCCAGATTGGGCTTTGAAGATCAAGAAGAAGTTGCCAAAAACATGAGTGATGACAGGGTCTTGCTTGTATCTGAGTATCCGACGTGGTTGGCCAATATTGTTCCAATCCCAAAGAAGGATGATAGAATCAGAGTCTGTGTTGACTTCAGGGATCTGAATAAGGCTAGCCCTAAAGGTATTTTATGAAAGATGAGTTGTAGGAGTCACACGCGGGCATGCATTGTCATTCATGGATGGGTTTTCTGGGTCTTCCGAAAGGAGAGCGAAAAGTCGAGCTATAATTTGTTTTGCGTGGATAGGGTTCGGCTCATCATACTAATTAATGTCAATTTCAAATTCCTTTCTGAATACATGCACTTCATATGCCTTGAAATTGATCCAATATGCCATGTTAGTAGTTGAGCCTATTAGTTGCATGTTGTATGTTTGCATTAGTCACTTGCATAGTAGCGGCATGCATTGCTTCTACAATTTTCTTTCTTTGGCTCGCCTCGGATATTTGGGTAAGCATTTTTACTTTAACATATTGCTGCACACGATTGTTGCCATTCAAGCCTAACTACCATGAGGCTAAGTGCTTCGTTGATATATCTCTTGAATGCCAGTGGAGAAGGCTTTTTTTTCACTAAGTTGGGATAATTTTGATTAATGTACATATGAGATCACTTTTTCAAGTCGTACATATTCAAAAACTTTTTCAAAACAAACATGAAATCAAAGCGTTCCAAATTTTGTGAAAATAGTCTATATTTGTGTGCATCAGTAGTTAAGATAGCATTAATAATCAGAACAACAGCATATAATGTACATAAAAATCACATCATGATTAGTAGAGGCCGATCTTTGATCGAGGAGTGGGTGCTCAATTCTGACCTTCCCCTCTTATACCTTAGCTCCCCAGCCAAGACACTTTGGTGATGACGGACACGTGGCCTTAGCACGGTCATAGGTTCCTAAATTTTCCCAAGAAATATTTAGGTGGCGACTCTGAAATCTGCGCAATGCAGTCCATTTTGGCATTTTTTATTGAATCGAATTTCCCAAAGATTTTTTGAATTTGGACTCTTCTGTGTTTTTCTGTTTAACATTGCACTTGTGAAACCAAATTCAGAACCAAGGAGTCTGAATTGTATGGCTATCGTATCGAGAAGACTAGACTCCCTTCGAGGAGCACGAAAAGCAAGCTACAACAATAGGCACAAGTTGTATCCTAGAAGCTTAACCCATACCCACATAGCCATATAAAACACGTAAAGCATGAGCACATAAGCGCTCCATCCTAGCCTAGTAACCTATTGTGACCAATGTCACTTCCACTAAGCCCAAGGTATTCAAACCTGGTTAGCTCTGATACCAACTGTAACGCTCGAAAAACACCTGCCCCAAATCCTGTTCCCCTATCTCAATCTGCATAGATCAACCGGTAGATAAGGAAATAATAATACAATTCGTGTAACACTTCTTTCCATTGAACTATTCCCAAAAACTTCAATACAGTCGTACTTACATCCAAAGTTAAAAGGAAACAGTTCATAGCTATGAAGTGTATACCAAAAGAGAAATTAAAAAAAAAAGGCAACACTCTATCAAAAGTGCCATGATTTAAAAGTAAAATCCTTCACATTTACACAAAATAGCCCCAAGGCTTCAACATGAAAACATCCAAGTGAGTGATATTCATGCTTCATCCAAATTGCTTTCCATAGTAAATCATTTAGATGGCTCATCAACTTTCATTCTGAAAATGGTGCTTTGGGGTGAGCGAATCTCAATAGGAGTATATTGACAAATTATATGATTATTGAAATACACATGATCATGCAATACAAACATTTGTAAATTTTATTATGTATGCATTATGAATACATTATGCATGAGTATGAAATGAGCAAATGTTAAGTTAAAATAAGCATTTGCTAATTTTTCAAGGCTATAAATATACTATGACATTCCGAGAGCAGCCGTAATTCAAAATATACAGTACGTAGATATATAGATTTTTGTTATATTAAAAATAGTCCCACATTTGCCGATCCAGAAACGATGGGGTTGATGGGCACCCAAAAATATTTTTCCCTTCCGCATTGCCGACTCCAGAAACGATGGGCCACGGACACCCAAAACCATGTGTTTCACATTGCCAACTCCTAAAACGGTGGGATCCATGGACAGCCAAAAACATTTTCTCACATTTGTCGCACGGTATGTGCGGACAGGGCAATTGGCACCTTTAACTCCTTGCACGAGTAGCAAATAACAAGACATAACTCAAATCCACCCGACTCACTACTCAGACTCATAGACTATTTACCCCCTTTCAACTTTCCACAGTTCAAATCATCATTGTATTATAAAAGAAATTTAATAATGCATATGATGCAATGAATTTTGTAAATTCTCATTTTCCCCAAAAATGATTTCAATGCACAACAATTCTAATAGTTATCGTGGACTAGTAAGCCAAATTAACCTCAATCTCATCTATGGATAACCCAGATTCACCAAAATAACCAATTAAATATTTGATGTTTTAATATAACCATTCAACAATGTGATCTTAATTCTCATAAACGTGCTCTATGCACGTTCATTCTACAACAAGTTTTTATTATTTTAAATCAACAATCAATAATATCAAGATATGAGTTTTCACCATCCTATAATATTAATACCAACAACAACAAGTGAATTCTAAGCAATGGCCCTGCAATCAATCTTAACAACAGTGTAATTTCTCAAATTACATTCATTGAAATTCTCAATTTCAATTCCAAATTGAAGATTTTAAATTTCAATAATACATCCCTAATTCCAACATTTCCATGCCAATTTCCAATTCAGGAATCTCTAACCATTTAGGGGTTTTTTCAACAAATTGGGGCTTTTTCAAATTTTTTACTTCCACCCCCCCCCGCCCCCCCCCCCCCCCCCCCCCCCCCCCCCTCATGGCAAGTTTGATATAACAAAAATAGGTTTACTAAGGAAATTCTACGAGACCAACCCAACACCCAATCAATCAAACCCTAGCTTTCTATCATGCTATTTCTCAAAAACCCTCGACATAACTCAAATATTTTGTATCAATAATACTACAAATAGCTAACATAAACCCATAATTGAGCTATATGAAACAAAACCCTACCTCTTGAAGTGAAGAGGAGAACATCAACATCAGAAATGAATGTCTGAATTAACCTTCTGATTTAGTTGATGTCGAAGCCCTCGTCGAGCCTCTACAATATCAGATGTTAAGGTCAATGATCGATTCCAGCTCTACGTGCCTTCAAAATTGATGTTTGAAGGCTAGGGAGTTATGGGTGGAGAAAGAGAGAAGAGAGAGAGAGAAGAGAGAGAGGAGAAAAGAAAGAAAATGAGAAAGATGGTGGAGTGGGCTGTTATAGGAAAAAGGGCTCAATACAATACTTGTTAAAGGCCTACCATGTGCAGTCTTCTCAAGCCTTGTCGCACGTGGCAGAGTTCCTATTGCACGTGTGGAAACCTACTGCTGCATATGCAAGGCTCTTCTAAGCTGCACCTACGGTTTTTCATGCATCAACTAATCCTAGAAAACTCTCAACTAGCTGCACACTGCGCCCTATTTTAGCCGTACCTGTCGAGACCCTTGGTCGTACGTGGCGGGGCTGAACGGCCATGGAAACGACTTTGTTGCCTAGAATTACATCTTTTGTTGCACCCATCTGCAAAGAGCAGAACACACCCCAATGCACGTAATGCCTACATATTGGATCCAAAAAGTTCAACGAAGGTTTTCTATACTTCTAATTTCATCTTTACGCGATGAAACTTTATATTATAAAACATTACATGAATAAAGTAGAACATCAACCTCGACTCAGATCAACTAATCAACAAACAAATTCATTCAATTCATTAAAGTTTGAAAGTGTGTCAGGACATTCATATAAAGTGAGTTCAAGTTTGAGTTTTTAGACCTGGGACGTTAATAATAGTCAAAACTAAACCTTTATGCTTAGAAAACTCTAGAACTCTCTACCTGCTTATTGTTCTATCTCTTCTCTCTCTCCCTTTCCGGGCAATGCCTCTACCGGTTTCGACAACAACTCAACAAGATCTACTACTAACTACCACTTATCATCGCATTCACCACTGCCCCCGCCCTATGCTATTTTCACTCAAAATCATTGGCCCATCACTGCCACCAAATCTGTCCAGTCTCTGCTTATTCCTGTAGGACAATCTTCACCGTTTTAAAAGATTTAATTCTATTGTGTGTAACAACAACAATCAAGAATGTATAAGAAATATTAAGAAAATGAGCAGAAATTTGTTTGATTAAACAAAAATCAACTCGAATAAAAATAATAAATAAAAACCAACAGATTTATTTTGTTACAAAAACCAAAAAAATAAAATCTGATTAAATAAACAAATAAAAAGCAGAATAAAATTAAAACGAACTACTTGGTTAATTTATTTGCGTTGATAACTGTTCTGATCACGTTCCAGTGTTGTAACACGGTGTCCTTAGACAGTTATTATGTGCGAGGATCTCTCTGCTCCACGGTGTCTCTTTAGGAATTTGGATGTCTATCTCCCAGATAAATGTCTTACACAAACACATAGGCATGCACTACAAATTGTCTTGCCATACGAACAGCCTAAGTGTATTATCACTCTTTCTTTCGGCCAATAAAATGCACAAGATGAAGAAATATAGTATCTTTGCAGAGTGCATGGAGTAACGGAAAATTGGAAATGAAATCCAAATTGGAGGCTAGTTATTATAGATGTACAAAAAACAAGTGTGCTTTTGGTTTTGAATTGATACAGGTATGAAACCGTTATTAGATTCAAATTTTACCAACAGATTGAATCTGTTATTCAAACAGATAGAAAACGGGAAGGGCTCTGTTTGGATGAGCAATTAAATCCAAACAGTTAGATTGCTGTTTGACAAACAGAGGAAAAGGGCTCTGTTTTGGATGAGCATAAATCCAAAACAGTTTTAAGTTCTGTTTGAAAAACGGGAAGGGCCCTGTTTAGATGAACAATAAATCAAACCAGTTATACTTTTGAAATTCTGGATTTTTTATGTTAATAAAAATAAAATTAAATTCACAATGTTTTTTGGCCCCAAAAGATTCCGAAGACCCCAACCCAATCCACACAACCACGCCCGCGCAGCCCAGCCAGGCCCAGCCCAGCCGGTGTGTGGTGATTTTTTGGGTCCAAATGGGTCTCGCTGAAGCCCATTTTGCCCATAACCTCTCCCCTACAAAACAAACTATTTGGGTAACCCCTTGGGCACACCCCAAGTATCTCACCCCTAAGCCTTATAAACCTTTCAAAAACTTCCCACCACACATCCATTCGTGGGACAAGCCAATTACCACCTTAAGAAATCTCCACAAAAGACTCCCATTCCATGGGAGGCACAACACTTGTGACGTTCAAACTGTATCATTCCACATCGTAGATGGTTTTGAGCAACCAAATATACCCGTGAATCACAACGCGGACATAGAACGCGTTAACCACTTTGACCCGAGTAAATCGCACTCGGGCCCATCCTACAAAAGCGATACATAGGAAAAGATTCTGGTTTTTATCCAGAATTTTATTTAACCAATGTTTTTCCCCCAACGAATCCCACATAATGAATTTGGATGACAACTAGTGAAGAGTGTCACATATATCATGAGTGAACGAGAGTTAGTATACCACGGTGCTGTTTAAATATGTACGATTTAGGAGTAGACTCAGCGCGAGGGTGCTAGTGAGTGTGTCTCTGTATATTTCTCTATTATCTATTATCTATACAGTGTCGCAGGGAGACAAAAGAGAGAGATCCGAAAACTATGGCACATATGTGATGGCGAGGAGCAGATATAGTTTTCGACTTAATACTCTTCTTCGTTTAAGTCTGGCACTCTCTGGCATTTTCCGCTGTCAATCGAAATAACCTTCGATTGGGGGGAATTTGTTGGGAAGATGGTTACTAACGAGAGAATTCTGCGATAAAACCAGATTTTTTCCTAAGTTCGGTCTATTTTTGTTAGGTGGTGCGACCCCGAGTGTTCGAGTTTACTTCGGGTCAAAGTGGTAACGTGCCGTTCTATCTCACCGGTTGTGATTCCCGTGGTATTATGTTTTGGCTCTGCTCAAAACCATTACCCGAGTGAATGGATTAAATTGAAGCCAAGTGGGTAGCTCCAATGGAATGATAGGAGTTTTGCGTGATATTATTCTTAAGGGTGGAATTGGCTGTTCCTATTCTAGATTGGTGGGAAAGTTCTGAAACGGTTTATAAAGCTTAGGTGTGTATGATTATTTGGGGTGTGCCCCAAGGGGTACCCACACGCTCGCTCGACGCCGCGCACGCAGGTTATCGCGCGCACCATCACGGGCTAGACCCATTGGACCAAAAAATCACCAACACTCACGGCGGCTGCTGGGCGCTGGGCTTGGGCGGCGGGTGCCGTGGTGTTGTGGTTGGGTTAGGGCTTCTAATCTTTTTGGGCCACAAACATTTGAATTTAACTTTTAATTTTTTAAAAATCCAGAAATTCAAATATAAAATACTGGTTTTGGATTATTGTTCATGCTCTAAACAGGGCCCTTCCCGTTTTCAAGACAGAAATTAAGCTGTTTTGGATTATATTGGCTCATGACTAGGTCCAACGAGCCTTCCCGTTTTGCAAAGCAGAATTATAACTGTTTTGGATGTTATTGCTCATGCCAACATGAGCCCTTCCGTTTCTCTCCTGTTTTGAATAAACCATTCAAATCTGTGTTAAATTTGAATCTAATAGGTTTCATACTGTCAATTCAAAACCAAAAGCCACCTTTACATCTAATAAATAGGAGCTATGCCTCTGCAATTTGAATTTCATTCACACTTGTTCGTACTGATCCGCTCCTCTGCAATATATTCTTCAGTCTTGCTGGCACGGACGCTGTTTGTATATTCCGCAAAGGTAAAGAGCTGTAAACACTTCGTGTGTTCGTGGTAAGGCAAACAATTTGTAGTGCTGCTATTGTTTGTGGGTAGATCATTTCATCCTGGGAGATAGCATCCAAATTCTAAAAGCACCAGTGGAGTAGACGTGAAGTTCTGAGTCGTAGGAACACGGAGCGCGTGTTAACACTGGATGCATCTGATCAGAAAGAGTGTACGCAAATAATTAACCAAGTTTCAGGGAAGTTGTGCGTTTCTTTTATTCTGGCTTTAGTATTTGTTTGTATTTATCAAGATTTTATTAGTGTTCTTTGTTCTTTGTTAGAGGAAAATAAATCTGGGTGGTTTTTATTTATTTATTTTTACTTTCGAGTTTGATTTTTTTGTAATCAAACAAATTCCTCATTTTCTTTATGTTCTTATAAATTCTTATTGTTGTTGTGTACACAATATGATTAAATCTTTTAAATACGGTGAAGATTGTCCCTAACAGAATATAGCAAGACCCTGACCGATTGGTGGCTAGTGCTGGCAATAGATTTTGAGTGAAAATAGCATAGGCGGGGGCAGTGGTGATATGCGATGTTGAAGTGGTAGTAGTAAGTAGATCTTGTTGAGTTGTTGTCGATAAACACGGTAAGAGGCATTGGCCGGAAAGGGAAGAGAGAGAGAGAGATAGAACAGATAAATGAGTAGAGAGTTTCTACCGAGTTTCTAAGGTTATAAGGTTCAGTTTTGAACTAATTTATAAAACGTCCCAGGTCCTAAAACTCAAGCTTGAAACTCACTTTAGTAATGAATGTCCTGACACACTTTTCAAACTTATGAATTGATGAATTTGTTTGTTGATTACAGGTTGATTGAGTCTGGAGGTTGATGGTCTATTGTTCAGTAATGTTTTTAAATATTAAAGTTTCAAAGGCGTAAAGACACTGAAAATTAGAAGTATAGAAAACCTTCTTGAACTTTTGGATTCTCAATTCGGGTAGGCACTGTACGTGCATTGGGGGTGTTCTGCTCTTGCAGATTGGTGCAACAAAAGATGTGAATTCTAGGCAAAAAGTCTCGATGTTAGCATGGCGGTCAGCCCCGCTCGTACGTACAAAGGCTCGGCAGGTACGGCTAATAGGGGCGCAGTGTGCTGCCTAGAGTTCGAGGTTTCTAGTTAGTTATGCATGATCAAACGTAGGTGCAGCGTAGAAGAGCCTGACATATGCAGCAGTGGTTTCACTACGTGCTATATCGTGAACTACTGCACTGCGACCAAGGCCCTGAGAAGCTGCAATGGTAGCCTCTTAACCAAGTTTATTGTGTTGGAAGCCTCATTTATTCAGCTATGCAGGCGCCACTCCACCATCTTGTCTTCTATTTTCTTTCTTTATTCTTCTCTCTCTCTCTCTCTTTCCTCTCTCTCTCATTTCTCCACCATAACTCCTAGCTTCCAACATCAATTTTTGAGCACTTAGAGCTGGAATGATCAGATGGCCCCTAAACACTGATATTGGTAGAGCTCGACGAGGGCTTCGAGAATCACTAACTCAGAAGGTTAATTCAGAACATTCATTTCTGATTTGTTCTCTATCCTCTTCACTTCGCAAGAGGTAGGGTTTTGTTTCATTAGCTCAATATGGGTTTATGTGGTCTGTATTTGGTAGTATTTGATACGAAAATATTTGAGTCTATTGTTCGAGTGGTTTTTGAGAAATCCGCAATTGATAGAAAGCTCAGGGTTTGGATGATTGGTGTTGGGTTGGGGTTCTCTAGAGATTGCCATAGTAACCTATTTTTGTTATATCAACTTGCATGAGGGAAGTAAAAGATTTGAAAAAGCCGCCATTTGGTGAAACCCCTAATGGTTTGAGATCCATGATTTGAAAATTGGCAATGGACATGTTGGAATTAAGGTGTATTATTGAAATTTAAAATCTAATTTGGAAACTTGAAATGGAGAAATTTATGAATCGTAAATTTGAGAAATTAACACTGGTTGATTAAAGATTGATTGCATGGGGGGGAGGGCCGGATTGCTTAGAAATTCCAACTTGTTGTTGTTGGTATTAATATTATACGGAATGGTGAACTCATATTTGATTATTATTGGAATTGGTTGATTTTTAAAGATAATAAAACTTGTTGTAGAATGAAGGTGCATAGAGCATCGTTTTATGAGAATTAAGTATCACATTGTTGAATTGGTTATAAGTTAAAGCTCACAATATTTAATTGGTTATTTGGTGAATCTGGGTTATCCATAGATGAGATTGAGGTTTAACTTTGGCTTTACTAGTCACGATGAACCGTATTGAATTGGTTGTGCATTGAAATCACTTTTTGGAAAATGAGAATTTAAAACAAATTCATTTCGCTCAATAGCATTATGTAAAATTTCTTATAATAACAATATGATGATGTATTGACTTGTGGAAAGTTGTAAAGGGGGTAAAAACTATGTCTATGAGTCTGAGTAGTGGAGTGGGTGGTTTTTGAGTTTATGTCTTGTATTTGGCCTACTCAGTTTCGCAAGGAGTTAGTGCCCAATTGCCCTGTCCGCACATAACCTGTGGACAAATGCTGAGAAAATGTTTTTGGCTGTCCATGATCCCACCTGTTTAAGGAGTTGGCAAATTGGAAACCAATGGTTTTGGCGTGTCCCGTTGGCCCCATTCGTTTCCCTGGAGTCGGGAAATGCGGAAGAGGGAAAATATTTGTTGGGTGCCCATCACCCCATCGTTATCTGGAGTCGGCAAATGTGGACTATTTTTAATATAGAAAATCTATATATCTCACGTATGTTAGTTTTTGAATTACGGCTGCGACTACGGTGAATGTCATACGTATATTTTGCCCTTTTGAAAAGAATTAGCAAAATGCCCTTAATTTAACGTTAACATTTGCTTCATTTCAGTACTCATCGTCAGTAACATGTTATTCATGATGCATACAGTAAGTAAAATTATCAAATGCTTTGTATTGCAGTGATCATGTGTAGATTTTCAATTAATCATATAATTTTGTCAATGATATACTTCTATTGGGAGCATTCGCCACTACCCAAAGCCAACCATTTTCAGAAATGAAGTTGTAATGAGCCATCTAATGATTTACT
>NW_021026763.1:1038768-1054451 GCF_004153795.1 Camellia sinensis | reverse complement strand
GGACCCAAAATAGGAAAATTTTCAGTGCTCATAGCCTGACTTGCATGATTTCAAAATCAAAAATCGAACAAGTGTGTTAATCTAACTCTCATGTTGGTGAAATTCGTATTTTAGCCTACTTGCGAGTAGCAAATTCCAAAGTACTTTTTAAGACAAACGGATATGCAATGCTTGTTTCCAAATTAGGCAAATCTAGTCTATACTTGTTTGCTGTGCGCATAACATAGTAATTCTAGGCTAATAATTGGTATAAGAACACATAATGTTTTCAAAAACGGATATCACGGTTAGTAGAGGCCGATCTTCGGATCGGGCGAGAGGGGGTGCTCATAGCTGACCTTCCCCAATCGTACCCAAGCTCCCGAGCCGAGGCAACTCTGGTGATGACGGACAGGTGGCCTTCGGCACCGAGTCAGGGTTTCCTAAATTCCCCCATAAAAATATTTAGGTGGCGACTCTGTATCTGGCAAAGCAGTCCATGTTTGGCACTTCTTTTCAAAAAAATCTGTTTCTCAAAAACGATTTGCCGGATTTGGACTCTTTGGTTCAGACTTAGAACCGTGACACAAATCGAGTCCGAACTGTAGTAGCGAGGCCCACGCGGGTGCGTCTACACCGAGCTCGGGACAGCTCATGCTGGTTTGCCATCGGCCTTCCTGCCGGGCTAACTCATGAACCCCAGTCCAACCACGCCTTTCCTGGCGCCAGACATCTCACTTGACTGGCCTCTATACCATGCAGCTATGTAGCTCGGTCCAACCACGCCTTGCCTTAACCGAGCAAATCCTTTCAGCATAGGACCGCGCTACCTCGGCCCAATCTTGTCCGGCCCAATCTGTCCGGCCATTACCACGGCCCAATCCAGATCATAAATCTCCCTCTCAATTGCCCCTTAATTCAGTTCGCGCAAGCGTAACTGGGATTACCTATCTGACCGAGGTAACTCTTCCTTGGTTCTTAGTCTGCAAGACGGTGACTGCACTAAGAAGGCGAGCAAGGTCCGCTCCGCGACTTCCTTCTTGGCGAGCAAGATCAGCTCGGTCAAGGAACTCCAAAGAAGGCGAGCAAGGTCCACTCCGTGACTTCCTTCTTGGCGAGCAACATCAGCTCGGTCAAGGAACTCCAAGGAAGGCGAGCAAGGTCCGCTCCACGACTTCCTTCTGGGCGAGCAACATCAGCTCGATCAAGGAACTTCAAGGAAGGCCAGCAAGGTCTGCTCTGCGACTTTCTTCTTGGCGACCAACATCAGCTCAGCAAGGGACTTCCAAGGTCGGCGAGCAAGGTCCGCTCCGCGACTTGCTTCTTGGCGAGCAACATCAGCTCGGTCAAGGAACTCTAAGGAAGGCGAGCAAGGTCCGCTCCGCGACTTGCTTCTTAGCGAGCAACATCAGCTCGGTCAAGGAACTCCAAGGAAGGCAAGCAAGGTCCGCTCCGCGACTTCCTTCTTGGCGTGCGACATCAGCTCAGCAAGGAACTTCCAAGGTCGTCGAGCAAGGTCCGCTCCGTGACTTGCTTCTTGGCGAGCAACATCAGCTCGGTCAAGGAACTCCAAGGAAGGCGAGCAAGGTCTGCACCGCGACTTCCTTCTTGGCGAGCAACATCAGCTCGGCAAGGAACTTCCAAGGTCGGCGAGCAAGGTCTGCTCCGCGACTTGCTTCTTGGCGAGCAACATCAGCTCGATCAAGGAACTCCGAGGAAGGCGAGCAAGGTCCGCTCCGCGACTTCCTTCTTGGCGAGCAACATCAGCTCGGGAAGGAACTCCAAGGTCGGCGAGCAAGGTCCGCTTCGCGACTTGCTTCTTGGCGAGCACCATCAGCTCGGTTAAGGAACTCCAAGGAAGGCGAGCAAGGTCCGCTCCGCGACTTCCTTCTTGGCAAGCAGCTTCAGTTCAGCAAAGAACTTCCAAGGTCGGCCTCCGCGACTTCGTTCTTGGCGACCAACATCAGCTCGGTTAAGGAACTCTAAAGAATGTGAGCAAGATCCGCTCCGCGACTTCCTTCTTGGCGAGCAACATCAGCTCGGCAAGGAACTCCAAAGAAGGCGAGCAGGGTCCGCTACGCGACTTCCTTCTTGGCGAGCAGCATCAGCTCGGCAAGAAACTTCCAAGGTCGGTGAGCAAGGTCTGCTCCACGACTTCCTTCTTGGCGAGCAACATCAGCTCGGTCAAGGAACTCTAAAGAAGGCGAGCAAGGTCCGCTCCGTGACTTTCTTCTTGGCGAGCAACATCAACTCGGCAAGGAACTCCAAAGAAGGCGAGCAAGGTCTGCTACGCGACTTCTTTCTTGGCGAGCAACATCAGCTCGGCAAGGAACTCCAAGGTCGACGAGCAAGGTCCGCTCTGCGACTTGCTTCTTGGCGAGCAACATCAGCTCGGCAAGGAACTTCTAAGGTCGGCGAGCAAGGTCCGCACCGCGACTTGTTTCTTGGCGAGCAATATCAGCTCGGTCAAGGAACTCTAAGGAAGGCGAGCAAGGTCCGCTCCGCGACTTCCTTCTTGGCGAGCAAGATCAGCTCGGCAAGGCATTCTCATCTCTTCCATAAAAATGATCGTCAATTGCCCCTTTTCCTCGGCCTTCTGACTGACGTCTTCCAAAACCAAACTCCCTAGATCTCTTCCATGATTGTTCTCACCGCCATCCTCTGTGCTTCCCAGTTTGTTTACTGTGGCACTGTTTATTGTACTTCATTTCGTCATCTCGGCACGAACCTTTGAGTTGGGCAAAGCACCAACTCCTTTAGCCGGGATAAATTACCTCGGCTAGAGCACTTGAGTTTGGCAAATCACCGACTCTTATAGCCAGGATAAATCATCTCGGCTGGAGCCTTCAGTTGAGCAAAACATCAACTCATCTGGCCGGAGTAAATCATCTCGGCTTAAACTTCAGAGTTGAGCAAATCATCAACTCATCTGGCTAGATCAAATCATCTCAGCTGAAACTTCAGAGTTAAGCAAATCATCAACTCATCTGGTCGGAGTAAATCATCTCTACTGAAATTTCAGAGTTAAGCAAATCATCAACTCACCTAGCCGGAGTACATCATCTCGGCTGAAATTTCAGAGTTGAGCAAATCATCAACTCACCTAGCCGGAGTACATCATCTCGGTTGAAACTTCAGAGTTAAGCAAATCATCAACTCACCTAGCCGGAGTAAATCATCTCGGTTGAAACTTCAGAGTTGAGCAAATCATCAACTCACCTAGCCGAAGTAAATCATCTCGGCTGAAACTTCAGAGTTGAGTAAATCTTCAACTCACCTAGCCGGAGTACATCATCTCGGCTGAAACTTCAGAGTTGAGCAAATCATCAACTCACCTAGCCGGAGTACATCATCTCGGCTGAAACTTCAGAGTTGAGCAAATCATCAACTCATCTAGCCGGAATAAATCATCTCGGCTGAAACTTCAAAGTTAAGCAAGTCATCAACTCATCTGGTCGAAGTAAATCATCTCGGCGGAAACTTCAAAGTTGAGCAAATCATCAACTCACCTAGCCGGAGTAAATCATCTCGGCTGAAACTTCAAAGTTGAGCAAGTCATCAACTCATCTAGCCGGAGTAAATCATCTCGGTGAAAATAGAAAAGTTCTTCAACAAAAGTAATTCACTTCTATTACATTGACAAAAAGGGTATTACATTCTGAAATGAGGCAAAAAATTCCTTTGCACAAAAAGAAAACAAAAGCTAAAAGTAGTACAGTTCGAGGTTGGCCGCATTCCATGGCCGGGGTATATTTCTACCCTCCAAATCCTCCAAGCGGTATCCCCCCTTGCCCGCCAAACTGATTATCTTGTAGGGTCCTTCCTAATTTGCCCTTAGTTTGCCTTCACCTGGTACCAGGGTATTGCCCATGACCTTCCTCAAAACCCATTCGCCCTCTTATCCATTGCCACCGGGGTTGTCTTCGCAGTGGATGCCGTTGCATCATCCTCTACTCGGATGTGCTCATTGATGCGCTGCATTAGTTGCCCCATGGACTTCGGCTGGCTCATTGTAAGCGAGTCCCTCAGCCCATGTCCGACCGGGAGACCGCGTTTATATTGGGTGATTGCCAGGTTGACCGGGCAATCTAAGACCTCATTGAAGGTTTCCCAGTACCTAGAGTTGTATGCATTGAGGGTGTCACTCGACTCCATCTTGACACTAAGAAGGTGGTCCACTTCCTTTGGCATTTTCGCGTTGGTTTTGAAACGAATCACGAACGCTTCCGCCAACTACTGCCACCTTTCGATGCTCTCCTCCGGCAACTTCTCAAACCATTTCAAGCCCAACTCGCCCAAACTTGATGGAAAAATAAGGCACATGAGAGCATCATTACGCCGGTGTCCGGCCATGACCTGCCGGAAGTGGCTCACATGCATGTACGGATCAGTTTTTCTGTCATAAAGCGTAAACTTGGGCTGGTGAGAGCCTGCTGAGAGCGGTGTGGTTTCTATCCTCAGGGAGAAAGGAGTGGCGCTCAGCCTCGCCAAGTCTGCGTCTAGAGGAGGAAGCACAGCTAGGCGAGGCGGAGGCATTACGACCTCTTCACTGGCGCGACCTCCATATGATAACCGCTGGAACGCCGGCACTCTCTGAGCTTCTCACCGGTGAGCCCGTTCTTTCAAGACTACCCGCAAATCCTCTGAACGAGCGGAATAAGAATACCTCGACGTCGTCGCCGGACGTGAGGGTTGATAGGTGCTGTCTTGCGCGCTGGACTTCTCTACGTGCGCATCGGAATCTCCAACCTTGTAACTTCTGGTGATTGAGATGAACGGAGTAGGCCACTGGCTCTGACTGCATGAACGGCGGGGTTGGGTGCGCTCACTGTGGTCTCCCACTCCAGCTACACCCTTCCCTTTGACATGCCTCTTAAGATCCTCCATCTCTGCCGCCATTCTCCGGATGACGGCGTCTTGGTCTCTCAGCTTATGCTCCAGACGTCTGGCGTGTGATTCTCTCCACCGCCGATGACCGTCTGGACTTCGCGAATGACCATAACTTCTTCCGCGCTTATCTCGCGCGTCTCTCAATTGTCCTCCTGGGAATGTCTCCAGGTCCGCCATTGGAGGGATGGCAGGATGTCCTTCTCTCCGTCTACCTGACTCCGGGGTGACTCCATCGATGGCGGACAACAGAATCTTGTCGTTGTTCGCCATGGACGGTGATCAGATGAGCCTGGAAGTCAAGGTTTTGTCTGAAAAGCTTCCCACAGACGGCGCCAATTGTACGGGGAGCAAATATTCAGGCAAGCCCGCACTCCTTTTTTCCAAACTCCTATCTATCCCCTGTGTGTGTGTTCTAACTTGATTATCGGAGGGTTTTCCGGCCACACACCGCCAGGTAGCTCACCGCCATTGTGCTCGCTGGTCGATTGGACAGACAGGAGTTTGGAAGAAAGGAGTGCAGGCTTGCCTGAATATTTGCTCCCCGCACATACACCTTTTAAAAAACGGTGGTGCTACATGCACCAATTAGTATACTAACTAATGTACCAACACTAGTTATGACGTTATTATTGACCCCACTCATTAATCACATTACAAATTTTGAAAACCTCTTAAATTATGTCACATCATCAATTGGTACACTAGTTAGTATATCAATTGGTACATATAGCAATATTCTTTAAAAAGAGATCATGGAATAAGTTGATATTAAAAAAATTATATTTTATAATGGCATAAAATAATTTAACTATGATTTTTCAAAAAATATTTTAAATTTAAAAATTACAATAAAATATTTAAATATAATCAAGTTAAATTTCTACAAAATAAATGTATCTATATAAAAAAAAGGATAAGAAAAAAAATTAGAATCGTATTTTTATTTGATCTGAAAATAATTATAGATGACCAATAAATTATCACTTATAGCCCTCATTTTTTTAAATAAAAAAGATATTTCACAAACCATCACTTTTATTAGAAAAATAACATTTATATTTATTTGATTTAGCAAAACTCACTTTTTAGCAATTTGAGCCAAAATTTTTCATTTTTTATTTTAGTTTGTTTAATTGACAACAGAGATTTTAAAAAAAAAATTAACAAGATCCGCCATATCTGGCATGAACAATAAGAAAAATGTTTGAGTTTCACAAAAAAAACCCACAATTGCATTCACAATAATGTAATATCATATGTGTCAACTCTTAATTTGTTATGCATTTAATGACATGGGACCCAACTTTTTTCTGTGGGTGAAAAAGTGTGGATCTGTAGGATTGCTAAAACAATAAATTATCACATGTAACTCCCATTTTATTTTTTTATTACATAAAAAAAATAAATTTCACCAACTATCACTTTTAATAGAAAAAAAAGTGTTTATTTCTATTTAATTTTAGCAAAAGTCACTTCTTAACTATTTAAGCCAAAAAAGTTTATTTTTATTTTTATTTGTTTAATTGACAATTGAGACAAAAAATAATAATAATAATAAAATCCATTATGTTTGACAATTGTTAAAAAAGTCATTCATTTTCTTATTACTTTTGTATTTTGTTGAAAAAATAGTTGTATTAAAAAAATTTATTGTTTATGTCCTTGTAGGTTAGAAATACATAATTTTTTTATTTATAAAATTTAAAACCAAAAATGACAAAAAAATAAAATATAAACTTTTAATAGTGATTAATAATTTGAATACCTGTATTTAATAACATATTATGTTTAGACCAATAATATTATGGCACATCATTATGACACATGTGAATATTGTTTTCATTTTAATTGTAGTAACATAATTTAAAAATAATTTAAATTTAAAATTTTATTTTGTAATTTAATAAAAGATGCATAAACTAAGGAATGAATATTGATTTTATTCTGGTAACATAATTTAAGGAATAATCTAAATTTAAAATTTTATTTTATGAATATAAAATTAATTTATAAACCAATTATATTGTGACACATATTAACAAAAATTAAAAAAAAAAAAAAGAAATAAAAATAATTGCAACTGTAAGCTTTAATAGGATAATAACGTTTTTCAATTATAATACTATATAGATTTTGTATGAGGTTTTGAAACACTCATAATATTTCTTCTTAAAGTCATTGTTTTGTAAAATATATAAATAATCTCAATGTTAATCTTATTACTCTTAAATATAAAAAATATGTGTTAATTATGATAATTTTAAATTTGTATTTAAAACTTATAAATCATGGGATAGATCATTATAATTTTAAATTTATGTTGTGCTAATTTTAAATTTAAATTAATAGATTGTTTTTCATATCCAGTGACCCTCAAATTTGAATTTTGAAATCGATTAGTATACTTTTCTTTTCTTTTTTTTAAGATTTGATATACTTTCCATTTGAAAGTTATCAATCAAGGAATATTAATTTTTTTTTTTTTTTTTTTTCTTGGGTGTGAAAAAGAAGGGAATCGAATAATAAAAAAATATGGAGATGGTGATGAAAAGATAAGCATGGTGATGATGAATATATAATAATGAATAAAAATAGAGCACCAATTAAGTGTTATATATATATATAAGAAAAAGAAAGTTGGGTGGTGTTTTTTTTTTTTGTTGGGTTTGTTTTTGGTTGGGAAAGTGAATGTGTGAAACCGTATATATATATATATATATTAGTAGTTTACACACGTAATGCGTGTGAGATTTAAATACAAAAACAAAACATTTAATATATATTGTGTACCACTTAAGTAATAAGAGTCTTTTATCATAGGTTTAAAGTTTGAGTCCCACTGTTCTCATTTATTTAATTTTTTGTTTTAAATAAAAAACAAACACTTAGCAACATAGGAAGCCAAGGTTGTGTTATATTTCAGAATTTGAAATGAAAGGAAAAACATGTTTTTACAAAGTTGTGGATGTATGAATGCCATTTAATAGATAACATGTTTTCACCCCCTTAAGGTTGCACACCATATATAAGGTGTAAATGCACACAAATGTCGTAAATGCAAGGCATAGAAGGGTGTAAATGCAAGGTCGTAAATGCCTTACATACCATATGCAAGGCACGCTTAAGAAAAGTCCTTTTTTGGGATAATTCTTCTATTGCCTCTGTTTTGTTTTGTTTATTTATTTATTTTGGTTGGTAGAAGTATTGTGTTTATAGGACTGCGTGTTCCAATTGTTTCACCTTAATTTGGATTTCAATTGGATAGTAATTAAATAAAGTCTATATTTAAATTTGCAAAAAAATGCCACGTACATGCCTCAAATTCATATCAAAATTTATAACTTCTTACAATTTTAATAGTATACTCATCGGATGTGCAGACACTAGTATGTATTACTATTACTATCTACTAGCATATCACATGTGTTATGCAGAGGATAAAATAATATATTATTTATTAAAAACATGATAATTATTTTTAATTTTTTTATATTTTGTCTCTCTTAAATAAAATTTTATATATAAGTTTAAGGGTTTTGTTTGAAATGTTCCCTTACTATAACATATAGTATATATAGATTAAAATTGTTGTATTGACAATTAATAATTAAAATTTGGCTTTTTTTAAAAAAAAAAGATATAATCCTAATATTTCATTATTTTAGAATAAAAATATATGAATTTTGAAAAATTGTCACATTAGTTTTTGAAGGGGAATAATTTAAAAAAATTTAAAAACTTAATGAGTAAGAAAGAATCATCATAACATGTAAAACCGCTAAAATCACTATTAAACCAGCAAATCATTCAAACTAAAACTGGTTTAGCTTAGTCAGTTAGGTCAAAAGACCAACTAGCTTACACAAAAATTAATTAATTAAAACTTTTAAATTTTATTTTTTTAAAATTTAAACTATTACTAAATATGGAAAGTAATCTATTAATTTAAATTTAAAATTGACATAATATAAATTTAAAATTATAATAATCTATCTCATAATTTACAAGTTTTAAATACAAATTTAAAATTATCATTATTATCCCATAATTTTTGTATTAAGGAGCAATAAGAGCGACATTGAGATTATCAATATATCCATATATTTTACAAAGGAATACTTTTAAGGATAGATATTATCAGAGCTTCAAAATTTTATACAAAATTATTTTTAAAATCAAAATCTCTATGTGGGATTGTAAAATAAAAGTTAAATTGAAGTTAGCCAAAGGAGATTTTCATAATTATTTAAAATTAAGAAAATCAAAAAAATTAGTATGAGATATTAATTATAAAGCTTCTCACAAAAAATCTCATTTTGTTTATATAAATGGAAGCATAAGATTAATTTTACGTAAGTGAAACAATTCATTTTTTCTTTCTTTTTTCGGCGTGAAATTGTAAAACAAAAATTAAATGGAAGCTAGCCAATGGAAATTTTCTTAATTTTTTAAAATTAAGAAAATTTAATAATTTTAGAATGAGGATTTTGAGCTCCTAGAAATCTTCGCTCTAAAAACTCCATTTTTCGTATATAATACTAGCATATCACCCGTGCTATGTACGGGATAAAACAATATATTATTAATGAAAAATATAATAATTATATTTAATTTTTTTTATATTTTATATCTCGTAAAATAAAATTTTATATATAAGTTTAAGAGTTTTGTTTCAAATGTTAATTGTATTTATGATTAAAAGCATTTTTTAAACCTAAACCGATTGGCTAGTATTAAGCACCTTTCGTTGTACCAGAAAGGGAGCAAATTATGAAAGAAGAAACACCAAAGTCAAACCACTAAACCCAGTTCTGCCGACTTTTCCAATTGGCTCTTAAAAAAACATCATCCACTAGCTTACTTGAATACCCATTATACTTGTTATAGATTTTATAGCCTAGTTTGAAAAGTTGACTATTTTAGTTATTTTTTAATTTTTTAATTATTTTTGGGTGACTTGACAGATTTGACAGCTGCCAAAGTAGTTGCTAAATTTGGCACATGATTTGACAGCTGCTATAACATGCCATTAGAGAAGCCATTTTTGCCCAAACTGCTATATTATGGCTTTGGCAACTATTTTAGCAATCCATTGGAGATGCTCTAAGGCCTCGTTTGGGAAGAGATTTTTTTAATAAATTTTTTTTTTATTATTAAAACATGATGTAAAAAAAATTAGTATACTTGGGATGACTTTTTGGTTTTTTATGAAAAAATGTCTAAAAAGTAGAGAGAAAATGAAATCTTTAACTTTTTTATATAGGTTGTTGGCTTTTTTTTATTTTTTATTAAAAAAATTAAAAAATTACTAAACAACCCCTTCCCAAACACCTGAACGAGTTAGTTTGCAAGCCTACAATTTGGAGATCAGATTCTACCCAGAATGCATGTGCATAGTGTAGATTGAATGAGTATATGTTGAGATCTAATTGAGAGAGAATAAAAATAACTAAAGGAATTATGAGGGTCCCGACATTGCTACGTGGCGTAATTATAAATTATCATGTGTATTACAGTTGTCAAATTCTTATCAAACACTATATTAGTGTTTTATCTTATGCAAAATTCATCAGGATATTAAATCTTATCGATATAGAAGTTCTGAACAACCGGAGATTGTTTGGGATAGGACTTCTAGAACATTCAAACTATTTGCTAAGTAAGTCACTGGATATTATAAATAGATAACACCCCATGGGTTGAGGTACGCAATTTCTCTTTATGAATTAGTCCATTAACTATTTTGATAATATTGGAGGACTGACTTGGGCGTCGGGGGGCCCCCGGCTATGGCTGGGAGTGTTTTGTCTTGCAGATAGCAATCACGTAGTGGTGCTGATTATTTTCTTTGTTGGATTTATTTATCATCAAATACGATTTTTTTTTTTTTTTATGTCCGTACAATTGGCGCTGTTTGTGGGAAACGATGAAATTCAACAAAGATAATTAATAAACCACGGTAAACTTTCTTGGAGGGCTTTGTTCATGATATTGGTTGTTTTTGACTGATTATATACTTTTACGTTGGAGTTCATCAACTGTAACTCCCTTAAAATATTATACAAATCAGCCATTCATAAAGTCTATATGCATTGTAGAAATATTATATTTTCATTCATCAGAGTCTTTTTTACAAAATGTATTACGTACATTACATGTTCATAAATGTTCATAACTGATAACAACAAAATAATGCCCTACGGGCTTACAGCTTTCCAAGTTATCACTTGGTTACAACAAAAGAAGAGTTCTGACTCTTTTACATATAAAGCCATCGGCTTGAAACTTTACATTAAACAGCGAACAAAATATACAAACTTTACATCAATCCAACACTTCTATTTCTTGCCATTTTACGGAATTACGTTCGAGGGAACCGGCACCCATAAATAAATAAGGTTTCGGCACTTTCACCTTGGACACTCTGGCCAACTTAGTTATCAATGGAGTCCATCCCCTATCTCCTCCCAAACAATGGAGTACATCCCCTATCTCCTCCCATTCAAAGATACATATGCAATGTATTTAAACACGTTGTCATATACAATGACTCATCAATTCACATTTTCAATCTTTCACTCAAACCGTCATATTCAATGACATAATTCAATTGATTAGTTTCAATTTTCCTAATCCTCATGCATTTCTACAACAACCATAGCTATCCTCCACCAACAGCCCAAAATAGATATTTCTAAACAGATAAATAAATCTATCAAGGGGTAGCTATTCTAGTGCTAACCCAATCTAACATGTCCTACAAACACTTTTTCCTTAATTGTGAAGGTAGGTTAGGCTTATTATTACACTCCAATCCATGTGGAGTGGGTAAGTACTGAAATCTACTAATGAGGCCCCCTTGTCTTAATTTGCTATGTTTGGTGACCTAAAAATTTTAGGTAACCATATGAGAATTTGATTTCAATTTATTACAATTGGTAAATGTTAAATACTTAAATATAATTCTTCAAGGGAGAGACAACTCAGTACACGAGATTCTACTATTACAAATTTATTAAATTTCAAAAATATGCAGTCTTGTTTTTCAAGAGAGAGAGAGAGAGAGAGAGAGAGAAAAAAAAAAGAGTTTGTTTTATTTTTTTTCTTTTAAGTACATGATAAAAATATGTTAGATAAAAGGCAAGAGCTTGAAGCAAGAGTCCAACTACCACTAACACTGTATTTGGTTGAGGGATTTGGAAAGAGATTTAAAAAAGAAAGGAAAAAAATATATGAAACTATGTGAAATATAAATAAATTTTATTTATATTTCACTTACCTTTTCACTTTCCTTTTCCATTTCCAAATTCCTTTCCAAATCTCCTAACTAAACACAGTATAAGAGATTTTACCCCTTTTTTATGGATGGTTGAGTATTTTGGCTCGTTAAGTGAATGAGGAATTATAGACATGGAGCCCTCAATATATTTTTATACATACAAAAATTAAATCACGGGTAAAAGTAGTAGTGCACGTTACTTTCCCTATTTATATAAGATATGAAAAAAAATATTATAGAACTTAAGAAGATAAAATAATTGCCTCATTGTTTAACAAAATTCAGTTTACAATAAGAATAAAATTTCCAAACAAAATCTAAATACCACAAATATAATTGAATCATTTGCAACAAAACATCATTAAACAGTAGTACAAAATTACTAAGGAAAAGGTACTCCTTTTTCTTTCAAGATTATCATTGAGTTCTTGTAGACAACTAAATCCTACTTTGATAACTTGTTTAAAAAACAAAAAAATTCAAATCTCTTTAATATTATATTTTATTTCAATTTTATTCATTCTTAATAAAATATCAAGTACGTTTTTATGATCAATTATTTTTTAATAAGATGAGGTAAAAGCAGAATCATTTTGAACTAAAACTGTCCACATTGAATTTGATAGGGCACGATGATAATCTCAAAAGAAAGTAGTACTTACTGTTATTGACAAGAAAAATGTTGTTTATCACAATATCAACTTCACTCTTTTTTTCTTTTTTCTTTTTTTTTTTTTGTTTTTAACTTTTTATGTGTATTTAGGTAATAAATGGCATATGCATGTATGAGAATAATCATATTTAAAAATTTATAAAACCCATCATCAGAAGTCACATATGAAGTGAATTTTTAATAGCAATTGAGCAAAAGATTAATTCTTATTGATGATACAGATTTATATAAATATCAATATAATAAAAGCAATTGAGCAAAGACAAGACAAATATTTAATTAATTGAATAGAAAAAAAGACCTACCTGTGTTGTGCTGCTCTGAATTGTTGAGAAATTCGTTAGTGCTCTGTTGTGCCTCTTCTCTCAAATTTTTGGGAAATTGAATTAATAGTTAGGGTTAGGAGTTACATAGGAAGAGATAATGGGCCCTTTTAATTTTAAATGAGCCTTTTAATTTTTTAATGAGTCCATTTATTTTAAGTTAATTTGGGCCTTCTTTAATTTTTTTTGGACTTAAAACATGCATAATATATTACACTAAACTATAATAGGAAAGGCCTCTTTTTTAGGAGTATTTTGAGGGGCCCTAAGCCATGGCTTGGTGGGCCTATGCCTAGTGTCACGGCCTTGGTATTTCCAAGCCAACCGTGCGGCCTTAGATGCTTATGCACGCCTTGCTTGCACCTAAGTAAGCCTTCTTTGAAAGAGAGCTAGGAGAAATTTGCACACACAAGAGAGACTTAGAGAAACTTAGAGAGAGCTCTTGGAGAATGATTTGCTTGTATTGTTTGAATGCTTTACAACTCTTGGTTCACTTGGGTGGTTTGGGCAAATGAGGCCCTTCCTCTTTTATAGACTTACAAAGAATATTCTACAACTATAAGGGTAGAGAGTGTTCTAGACACTTCCTCCTACTGCATCTTAGTAGACTATTCTAGATCTACAAGGATGGAGAGGATTCTAAATCCTTTCCTCATCTTCTCAAAGAACCTATTCTAGAATATACAAATATTATGTACATGCTATTAAAGTTAAGTACAATTCTCTACAAAACTCTAGGGAGTTCAAAAACCTTCCAGCATTCTCTACAACCTCCCAGGGCTTTCTAGTGAGGGACAGCTTTAGAATTTATCGGTCCGTGACACTAGGGCCGGCCTTGCTTGTTAGGACATCTCCAACGGTTCATTTTTTTTTTATTTATCAAATTTGAGTAAAAATTTAAGTAAAAACTCAATTTGATATCAAGTGTTCCAACGGTGGAGTTTAAGCTTTCATCAAAACACCGATCAACCGGGCGAATGTCCGGCCAGTCAACTGGCCAATGCATTTTTTTTACAAATTTTTGCTTAGAGGTGGTCATCTGGGGGATATCAAGTGATGAAAATCCAACATTTATGAATAGTAATTTAATAAAAGCTCCTAAGTGTCCTCAATTTGGTGAAATATTTTTGGTATTCTCAATTTTATACTAATCTGATGAAACTATTGGAACAAGAAAAAATAAAAAAAAATTATCAAATTTAAATTTAAAAAAATTAATAAACTATTAAAGATGCTCTTAGAGATACAAATCTAATATCATATATATCTTCTGTGAAACGCTAATCCTAAAATTGTATTTATGATTAAAAGCTGGAGTTTAAGCTTTCATCAAAACACCGATCAACCGGGCGAATGTCCGGCCAGTCAACTAGCCAATGTATTTTTTTTACAAATTTTTGCTTAGAGGTGGTCATCTGGGGGATATCAAGTGGTGAAAATCCAACATTTATGAATAGTAATTTAATAAAAGCAAGTGTCCTCAATTTGGTGAAATATTTTTGGTATTCTCAATTTTATGCTAATCTGATGAAACTATTGGAACAAGAAAAAATAAAAAAAAATTTATCAAATTTAAATTTAAAAAAATTAATAAACTATTAAAGATGCTCTTAGAGATACAAATCTAATATCATATATATCTTCTGTGAAACGCTAATCCTAAAATTGTATTTATGATTAAAAGCATTTTTTAAACCTAAACCGATTGGCTAGTATTAAGCACCTTTCGTTGTACCAGAAAGGGAGCAAATTATGAAAGAAGAAACACCAAAGTCAAACCACTAAACCCAGTTCTGCCGACTTTTCCAATTGGCTCTTAAAAAAACATCATCCACTAGCTTACTTGAATACCCATTATACTTGTTATAGATTTTATAGCCTAGTTTGAAAAGTTGACTATTTTAGTTATTTTTTAATTTTTTAATTATTTTTATTTAACTAAAAAAATTATATTTGAAAAAATAGATAGTTTTTTTTTATAATTGATTTGATGGTTGTGAGAAAAAAAGTGAAATGATTATGGATTATATATGACATTTTTGTTTATTAACTATTTTAGTCTATTTGTCTTTATTAGCTATTTTAACCGAAATAATTCTTCCCAAACAAGACCTATATATATTAGAGAATATTATACTTTTAATCCTTATATATTAACTCAAATTTTACTTTAATCTTATTATTTTAATTTAAATAATTTAGTCTCTATGCTATAAGTTTAGTTTCAATATGACACTACCGTTTAAATTGAATTTTAAAATTAATAATTTTATAACCATTGTCAGCCTCTTGAAATGTACATGTAGAAGAGACGGATAATTCAGAAGGAAGAAACAAATTGCAACTGAATTTAATATATAAGAATTAAATTATTCAAATTAAAATAATAGAAATAAATTGTAGAGATTAAAAGTATAATTTATTTTAGGGCGAATTACACTAACAGTCCTTATAGTTTGGGCCTCGTGTCACTTTAATCCCTGACTTTTTAATTGTGACACATTTAACCCTGAATTTTGAATCTTGTTCCAAATAAGGA
>NW_021026763.1:999830-1037510 GCF_004153795.1 Camellia sinensis | reverse complement strand
AAATTAAATAAAAAAGGAAGTTTAATAGAAAAGTAAATTGAATAAAATTGGAAGTTGAATAAAAATAAAAGTGAAAGTTGAATAAAATTAAAAATGGAAATTCAATCCAGAAACCACTATACCTTAACGATCTATTTAGAAATTAAAAAAAAAAAGGAAGTTGAATAGAAATAAAAATGGAAGTAGCAGAAAATTAAAAAATGGAAGTTCAATCAAGAAACCACTATACCTTAACGATCTATTTGGAAATTAAATAAAAAAGGAAGTTTAATAGAAAAAAAAATTGAATAAAAAATGAAGTTGAATAGAAATAAAAATGGAAGTTGCAGAAAATTAAAAAATGGAAGTTCAATCAAGAAGCCACTATACCTTAACGATCTATTTGAAAATTAAATAAAAAAGGAAGTTTAATAGAAAAGTAAATTGATTAAAAATGGAAGTTGAATAAAAATAAAAATGAATGTTGCATAAAATTAAAAAAGGAAGTTCAATCCAGAAACCATTATACCTTAACGATCTATTCGGAAATTGAATAAAAAAGGAAGTTGAATAGAAATAAAAATGGAAGTTGCAGAAAATTAAAAAATGGAAGTTCATTCAAGAAACCACTATACCTTAACGATCTGTTTGTAAATTAAATAAAAAAGGAAGTTGAGTAGAAATGTAAATTGAATAAAAATGAAAGTCGAATAAAAATAAAAATGGAAGTTGCAAAAAATTAAAAATGGAAGTTCGTTCAAGATACCACTATACCTTAACGATCTATTTGGAAATTAAATAAAAAATTAAGTTGGGTAGAAAAGTAAATTGGTAAAAAATGGAAGTTAAATAAAAATAAAAATTGAAGTTGCTGAAAATTAAAAATGGAAATTCAATCCATAAACAACTATACCTTAACGATTTATTTGGAAATTAAATAAAAAAGGAAGTTGAGTAGAAAAAAAACTTGAATGAAAAAGGAAGTTAAATAAAATTAAAAAGGGAAGTTGCAGAAAATTAAAAATGGAAGTGCATTCAACAAACCACTGTACCTTAACGATCTATTTGGAAATTAAATAAAAAAGGAAGTTGAATAGAAAAGTAAATTGAATAAAAATGGAAGTCGAATAAAAATAAAAGTGGAAGTTGCAGAAAATTAAAAATGGAAGTTCATTCAAGAAACCACTATACCTTAACGATCTATTTGGAAATTAAACAAAAAAGGAAGTTTAATAGAAAATTAAATTGAATAAAAATAAAAAAGAAAGTTGCATAAAATTAAAAATGGAAGTTCAATCCAGAAACCACTATACCTTAACGATCTATTCGGAAATTAAATAAAAAAGGAAGTTGAATAGAAAAATGACTTGAATAAAAATGGAAGTCGAATAAAAATAAAAATTGAAGTTGCCGAAAATTAAAAATGAAAGTTCATTCAAGAAACCAATATACCTTAACGATCTATTTGGAAATTGAATAAAAAAGGAAGTTTAATAGAAAAGTAAATTGAATAAAATTGGAAGTTGAATAAAAATAAAAGTGAAAGTTGAATAAAATTAAAAATGGAAATTCAATCCAGAAACCACTATACCTTAACGATCTATTTAGAAATTAAATAAAAAAGGAAGTTGAATAGAAATAAAAATGGAAGTTGCAGAAAATTAAAAAATGGAAGTTCATTCAAGAAACCATTATACCATAACGATCTATTTGAAAATTAAATAAAATAGGAAGTTTAATAGAAAAGTAAATTGAATAAAAATGGAAGTTGAATAAAAATAAAAATGAAAGTTGCATAAAATTAAAAAAGGAAGTTCAATCCAGAAACCACTATACCTTAACGATCTATTCGGAAATTGAATAAAAAAGGAAGTTGAAAAGAAAAGTAAATTGAATAAAAATGGAAGTCGAACAAAAATAAAAATGGAAGTTCATTCAAGAAACCACTATACCTTAACGATCTATTTGGAAATTAAATAAAAAAGGAAGTTTAATTGAAAAGTAAATTGAATACAAACGGAAGTTGAATAAAAATAAAAGTGAAAGTTGCATAAAATTAAAAATGAAAGTTCAATCCAGAAACCACTATACCTTAACGATCTACTTAGAACTTAAATAAAAAAGGAAGTTGAATAGAAAAGAAACTTGAATAAAAAATGAAGTTAAATAGGAATAAAAATAGAAGTTGCAGAAAATTAAAAATGGAAGTTCATCCAAGAAACCACTATACCTTAACGATCTATTTGGAAATTAAATAAAAAAAGAAGTTTAATAGAAAAGTAAATTGAATAAAAGTGAAGTTTAATAAAAGTAAAAATGAAAGTTGCATAAAATTAAAAAAGGAAGTTCAATCCAGAAACCACTATAGCTTAACGATCTATTTGAAAATCAAATAAAAAAGGAAGTTGAATAGAAAACTAAATTGAATAAAAATGGAAGTTGCAGAAAATTAAAAATGAAAGTTCATTCAAGAAACCACTATACCTTAACGATCTATTTGGAAATTAAATAAAAAAGGAAGTTTAATAGAAAAGTAAATTGAATAAAAATGGAAGTTGAATAAAAATAAAAGTGAAAGTTGCAAAAAATTAAAAATGGAAGTTCAATTCAGAAACCACTATACCTTAACGGTCTATTTAGAACTTAAATAAAAAAGGAAGTTGAACAGAAAAGAAACTTGAATAAAAAATGAAGTTGAATAGAAATAAAAACGAAAGTTGCAGAAAATTAAAAATGAAAGTTTATTCAAGAAACCACTATACCTTAACGATCTATTTGGAAGTAAAAAAAAAAAGGAAGTTTAATAGAAAAGTAAAATGAATAAAAATGGAAGTTGAATAAAAATAAAAATGAAAGTTGCAGAAAATTAAAAAAGGAAGTTCAATCCAGAAACCACTGTACCTTAACGATCTATTTGGAAATTAAATAAAAAAGAAAATTGAATAGAAAAGTAAATTGAATGAAAATGCAAGTCGAATAAAAATAAAAATGAAAGTTGCAGAAAATTAAAACTGGAAGTTCATTCAAGAAACCATTCTACCTTAACGATCTATTTGGAAATTAAATAAAAAAGGAAGTCTAATAGAAAAGTAAATTGAATAAAAATGGAATTTGAATAAAAATAAAAGTGAAAGTTGCATATAAGTAAAAATGGAAATTAAATCCAGAAACCACTATACCTTAACGATATATTTAGAAATTAAATAAAAAACGAAGTTGAATAGAAAAGTAAATTGAATAAAAATGCATGTCGAATAAAAATAAAAATGAAAGTTGCAGAAAATTAAAAATGGAAGTTCATTCAAGAAACCACTATACCTAGTCGATCTATTTGGAAATTAAATAAAAAATGAAGTTTAATAGAAAAGTAAGTTATAGCGATTCCGGGTTTACCCTTGTTGTACAGTGATCCGGACATGTGTCCGTGGATGTTGGTAGTTGATTATTGTCGTGTTTACATTCCTTTTTCTTCATATTTGAGTTATAGGATGTGTTAGGCAGGTTTGTTACAGGTTGGTTGTGTTCGGGAGCCTAGTGTTGCTGCCCAGAATTTTGGACCTTCGCTCGAGCGAGGAGTTGGTCGCTCGAGCGAGAGTGGGGTTCGTGTTTGGTGGGTGGAGCCAGAGTGGCTCGCTCGAGCGAGCGGTTGCACCTGGTTCTGGACCTGAGAGCTGTCTTTCTTGGCTCGAGCGAGCTTCCTTCGCTCGAGCGGTCTGGATTTTTCTTCGCTCGATCGAGAACTTCTTGGCTCGAGCGAGAGTTTTCTGTGTCTGGTCGCTCGAGCGACCAAGGCTTCGCTCGAGCGAGAGTGTTTTATATCAGCGGACAGTAGCGATTTTGAACTTCACTTTTTCACTTTCTTTTTCTTTCAAACCCTAGATCCGAGACCCTCTCTCTCTAAACTTACACTCTCTCTAAGAATTGATCCTCCTAGAGTGTGAATCTAGCCTAGGGCCTTTGTTAAAAAGATAGAGGGTTTGGAAAATGGGTAATAAAAAGGAAAAAAAGGTGAACCGCTTATAGCGTCGAATGAAATGGCTGTTTTCGAGAAAAGTTCATACTTATGTATATTTTGTATAAACTGCCACATTACTATTCTAGTATGAGAATGAACATTCATGATCATAGCTATCTGTAAGTTGTTATTGTTGGAGATCATGTTGAGATCCCTACTGGACTATATGTTCATCCCACGTTGTAGAATCTTTTTCAGGTGATAGCCAGGATGTTCTACAAGGTTTTGGATCTTTTTATTTGTTGGCCACGGGGCCTCTTTTGTGTTGACGGAATGCCATTTTTGTAAAAAGGGTTATACCCTTCTTGTAACGCCCTCAAAATAATAACATTAAACCCATCAAATAAGACATGCGTTGACATTTTTAATGATGTAAGCCCAAGGGCAATTTATTTAGTATACTCATATTGTATTTACTTGCATACGAATGAGAGCAATGTTATTCACTTCTACAAGTTGAATATACGAGTTTATTTCCGCATGTTATCTCTGAAATGGAATTAAGTAAATGAAATTGGTAATATTTCGAGTAATAAAAAGTGGGGCGTGACATATACATTCATATATATATATCACAGACATCCAAGCATAAAATTCAAAGTTGTATATGAAATATGATCAAATGGGTAATTTTATTTTATTTTATTTTATAATCTAAAAGTATATTATACATATAAAAGATCAAATTAATCACACGTCTGCAATCCTACAATCAAATTTTAATCGTTTTAAAAAAAATATCAATATTATGTTAATCATTTATTTTTTGAAAACAAATGTACTCTTATTACAAAACTATAAATGTTCAATCAATTTGATATTTTACATAAATTATCTACTCAACAAATCTTACAACATAAACGGTTTAGATTATCAAAAAAAAAAAAAAAAACCAAAAAAATATCACAAATGAAAAGTAATTGGGACTTGTAAGTCGTTTGACATAAATGTATGATTTATGTGATTGTATCAGTGTTGGCCATCTATCAATTGCTAATCTTTTAGTCATTGTTCATGGTTGGTTTAGTATATTTCTACTGGGCTGTGGCTCACCCTATATGGGAATATCATTTTCAGGTGCAGGAAGCATGCCACCTCCAAGGACATAGCTGGAGGCTAGAGGCGGACATACTTTTGTCGCCTAACTTTTGATGTATTACATGTAACTTCAAGCCAAGGGCTTAATGTGTAAACGAGTTAGTACTCTTTTGTTGTAACCAAGTCTTAACTTGGAAAGCTGTAAACCCGTAGGGCATTTTGTTTTGATGATAACATGTAATACTTATGTAATGGAACTCTAAGGAATAAAGGAATGGGGTTAGTTTATATGTCAATGCATGTCTTATTTGATGGGATTAATTGTAACGACCCTCACCTTACTCTTGCCATACTTGCATACATTCTTGCATGGTCTTGCTGCTTATGTTAATTTAAAGGTTTTATCTTGGCTTGATTTGCTTAAGTTGCTTGCATGATTTTGTTCCTTGCTTAGTGCGTGTGCGTAGCCGAGATCATCTTGAGCTTAGTCTGCCTTTGAACCTTATACTCAGAACTATCTTGAGGTCTTGTTCAACCCCATCTTCACCTCGGGCATTCTTTGCCGAGATGTTCCGCACTTGAACCTTGTCCGTTTCACACAGATGCTACATATAAAATCCAAATACGTTAGGCCCCGTTTGTTTGAGGTTATGGGGAGGGGATTGAGTTTGATAGTGATGAGGGGATTGAGAATAGGGTATTTGTTTTGAGAGATAAGGGATTAGCAATCCCTTAGTATTAGTAAGGAGGAGGAAAGGCGATTGGTAAAGAGGAGATAGATATGGTATTAGAAAAATAGTGAGGAGATTAGAAATTTTTTTATTTTTTATATATTGGGAATTTTTTTTTAAATATAATGTTTATTTTTTTATATTTTTTTATTTGTTTTATTATTTTATATAAAAATAATTTAACAATTCATCACTATTAATCCCCTCACTATCAATCTCTTCACTATCAATCCCCTCACTATTAATCCTCTCACTATCAATCCACTCACTATTAATCCTCTCACTATCAATCCCCTCCATTCTATCTCCAAAACAAACGGGGCCTTAAGGAGTTTAAAAGACAATAACCATCCTTTTACCGCTATGGACTGGCAAAGACGAGAGCGAATGTTCAGAACACATCTACGGCATTGTCATCTGAAAATAATTAAGATAATATTGAATATATAATATATAGGGTCATGCTACGTCGCTCGAAACTGAGCGACCCCTAATCCCCTGAAATTTTATTTTATTTTATTTTTTTCAGAAGCAGGGGAAGGAGGAGGAGGAGGAGGAGGAGGAAGAAGAACTGGAGGAGGCCATCAAAATGGAAGGAGGCGGAGGCGGAGGCGGGGCTGGGCAGAGGCTGCGACGGCGGGGCGGCTGGGCAGACGACCGACGACGTCGACAAGCTGGGCGACGACGGCGACGGGCTGGGCTCTCTTCTCTCTATCTCTCTCTCTCTACTCCCCTCTTCTCTTCTTTCTTCTTTTTTTTTTTTCTTCTTCTTCTTCTTCTTTTGTGAGTTACTACGAAGGAAAGAGAAAAGAAAAAAAAAAAAAAAAGGCCAAAACGACGTCGTTTTGGCCATTAGGGGGATTCGGGAAGAAAAATTTCGGGGGACAAATCATTATTCATAATATATATACTTGTTACATTATCAACAATTGTCTTGATAGCTTACTAGTTTGAGTGCTTATTTTTTATGCACTTGTTCCATGTTCAAGCCCTCCCCACAACATATTTTTGGAAGAAACTTCAATTCTTCAAACCTGGCCGGTTCGTACGTCGACCCGTGACCGATTTTCCAGTTCAAACCTCAATTCCTCCAACCCGGCCGGTTCGTATGTCGACCCGTGACCAGTTCGCTGGTTATTCCGATTGAACCGGCGGTTCTTCCAGTTTTCAAATTCTAAGCCGATTTTGAGTATAGTCCGGGTTTGGAGGACCATCGGACCAGAACTAGGTCCAGTCACCGGTTCTACCGGACCGACTGGCCGATCCTGTCCGGTCCGAGTTTGAAAACATTGGAGAGAGAGAGAGAGAGAGAGAGAGAGAGAAGAACATGTAAAGGTTGAAAGTGAAGGTGGCTAATAAATTTAACACGTAAAAGCTCTGCTGTGTCAACTGTTCCACTTAAGGTTGCTTTGACCTAAACTCAAGGATTAATAATGTAGAAAATAATTTTAAGAATTATTAGCCTACAATTTGTTTGAACATCCCCATTGAACTTGCTCCTCATGGGCAGAAACCATCTATTCCAAGAAAAATTAAAGGAGTCAACCTTTAGAGGCTGCAACGGAAGTAATTATTCACAATAACACTCTCATCAAAATATACTCATCTTGCAAGTGCCTTTTCTCAAATTTGGAAGGGATTAAGGGAGCTAGATTTTGGAATAATAGTATCTACTAGGACAAAATGTATCTTATATCTCACAACAGAAAGGTTAGAGAGAACATATGAGTGATAATTGTGAGAATCAACCAGCAAATACTAATATTTTCACACAAAATGCAGCTAGAAATGACAGCATAAAAGGTTTAATGGATAATCTAAACAAAAAAGGGAGCACTGCAAAAGTGGATTGACAAACATACCCCAGCAAGCCATGGCCCTGCCACGCTCTAGGTGTGACTGTTAAGTTGATAAGTGCACCTTGCCTCAAAACCACTACACGTATTTCTCGGTCTTGATTGGACAGAGCTTCAGAAGCAAGCTTTGCAACAAATCATCACCAGATTCATATTCCCGAATTTCACAATTTGATCTCCAAGTTGTAAGCCATCTTCAGGTGCTGGAGAAGCCTCGGCTATCTCATCAACCAATGCAAATGGTATGTTGACAGTTACATCAACATCCATGGCACTGATAGTATTTCCATGAAGTACATTGTGGGAGGATGCAGATGTACCAACATTAACAGATAAGTCTTGATTATTTGACCCTTCAACGTTACCTTACAAATATAAAGAAGAAAAACAGTCAATTAGTTGCATATAAAATTCAAATTTTAACTACATATCCCACACAAAAAAATCCTTTCTAAAAACTGTAACAATAAAGTATTTCAAAACTTGACTCAAGAACACTATACCATTCCACTCATTTCAAATATCAAATTGTTGCTATAGAAGGAACTTATTCATTGAAAAACAATAGTTGTAAGCAATACCTAGGCCCTGCTCCCAGAGCCTAGGATGTCTAAATAATGGCAATAGAGATGGTGGTGTTATATAGAAGTCCTAGCTAGGACGTTGTAGGCTATGTTATACGAACTCGAGTATTGGTTTTGGGTGCGAGTGCATATTTAGAGATCGAACCCTTCAAACTTCAAATTTAAGGATACACTCATTTTTTTTTATATTTTTAATCTACTATGTGAGATAAAATAATGTTATCAAAAAGGCATTTTACTCATTTTATAGCAATTATACAACAATACATATAATGATAGTGTTAAATACAAATATATAAGAAGTGCCAAATGAAAAGTTATCAAACACATATCTCACACCCTTGTCGAAGTGCTCGGTGTCCAATACGAAACACAGCCCAAAAGTTTTAGGGGGAAATTGAGAATCTACCTTGGATATTTGACGTGCATTCTCAACAATGGCACATAATTTGAGCTCTGATAATAGCGAGCTTGCTGTGCTTCCAGGTGCTGCTATCTTCTTCTCACTAAATTTTGCCACAGAGATAGGATCAAAATCTGCAAAGACTTCTCTGCATAAAGGAAATTGTTATAAGAGAAAGCTAAGCAGGGGCACCATGCTGAAGAAAGGACTAGACAATATAATATAAAATTGGAACAATAATCTGTCATTTTCTTAAAAGAAACATAAATATTTTATAGGAACAGTACCTGAATGTGTGCCTTTTGTTGAGAATCGTTGGCCATGTAAGTTCAGCAAAAGCCCCCGAAAAGATGAGAAGCTCAAACAATTTCCTGCAAGTAGTCAAGACTATAATGCAAACCAAGAAAACTGTCACATGGAACTCTATTTAAGAAGATAGGCTTTTGGAATTGATAAAGGTACATGAAAATGAGTTGAGCGCACATACTTATCATCATGTACAGGGAGTCCCCATTCTTCATCGTGGAAAGCAGCATAACGAGGGTCTGGTTTGAAAATATGAAAATTGATGAGCAAATAGTATTAAGAGGAAAGTAGCCAGAGCATCAATCAGTGGGAAAACGCACACACACAAGCACAAAACAAAACAAAAAATAGCGACAGAAGGTAGAGTCAGGGCATCTAGGTGATAACTAGCTGTTTCAGCATCCTGAGTTGGGCCGGATAAGGCATGGCCTAGATGGGTCCGAGCAAACTTTTTTACCTCAATGAAAGTATACCAATACAAACAAATTATTGAAACATTTAACAGAATACCAAGATAATACAATAGAAAGCACCATTGTTTTTATCTAAAGTGCTTGTGCACGTGAAAGGATCAACTTGATGTTTAAAAGAAACAACAAAACTTAAATCTAGATTTCACAAGTCATCAGATAAAATTAGTACAAGACCAAATAGCAGAGCTTCCATCACATAACATAAAAGTGCAGTACCCGCATCAAGAGTATCTTCACAACCATAAACAATTTTGAATATTTCATCACATACAATCAACAAAAGTACAGCTGAATGGCCCAGATTTAAAAACTACACGAAAAAACGAAAAAAAAAAAAAAAAAAAAAAAAAAAAAAACATTAGAATGCAGTAAATGCTCTTGTCAATAGGAAAAGATAAACATGGTGAAAGGTTGGAAATGAAAACATTATTCTTGTTCATTTGATTATTCATTACATTTAACTAGTAGAAACTTTTAAGAAGTATCCAGTAATACATGTGATAGGATACACCACTACAAACAATCCATTGCCCACCATAAGCTGGGATGAATGTGAATTAAACCAAGGGCACTGCATCGACACACCACTTTCACAATACAAATCAAGAAGACAAGAATTGTGTATTATCACCAACTAAATTCCAATAGCTAGTCATGTCAAAATACTGCACCATTGCCTTCAGCATAAATTTTAGCATTTCATTACATAGTGAATCCAAGTCATGATTCACTCAATTGGTCACATTTCAAAAACGATACATTAAATCATATATATATACACGGTTTTATAAAAGGTTTAAAAAAATCTGCTGGTAGGTCAAAAGAAGTCGAGCTTTCACATAAAGCTATATTACAATTACAAGGGCAAAAATGTTTTTTGGCCCATAAAGTGGCCCCTTATAGCTTACAGATGACTGTAATGAGTAGCATGAAGATGATCAAAGCTTATGTGCAACTACCAAAATAAATAATGACCAGTCAAATAAAAGTTTATGACATCATCTAAGGTTCCAAAACCAAAAAGGCAATTTTAAAATACAAATGTGTGATGTGCTCCAGAAGCCAAGTAAGGAGCATTAAAAAGAAAGACCAGTAAAATGCAGTCAATAAAACAAGACAGACAGAAAGAACATTTTAAGAACAACCAAATGCATTTGAAACTCTTAAAGTAGGATAAATTGAGGAGGTCTGGTAAAGACAAATGACAATGAAAATTTTGAGAGATGATAAAATAGTATCCAACAAAATGCTACTAACAGAAAAAAAATGATTTCCTCCATTGCCACATAATGGAAATTTCCATGGGATATGGTGTAATGCGTGAATAAAAATATTATATTGCATTTAGATTGCTTACCTTCAAAACATGGGAAGTAAAAAACCACAAAAGTTGCATGAATTCAAACTTCTTAACCAAAAAGTTCAAAATTAGCACTTTGCACTTTCAATATGAAGCAGACAAATAAGATGAAATTAAATCACACATCTATTTGCAAATATACCATAGATCATGATGCATACAAAGAACTCAACCAATACATTGGCCATAGAGCAACAGGCTAAGAATTCTAAACAAATGGCATACCAGCTACAGTCTTACCAAGTAGTGTTCAATACTACAATGGCAAATAATGCTTTTTTCGTAAAGTATCAAAAAGAAAACTACAACTATTCAATAAGACATAAATTAAAATAAATGAAATCTACTTTCTTCAGACAAGACTAACAACATAGAATGTCAAAGACATACTCATCACATTATTACAAAAGATTAGATTCAGCATTAGTCTCGGTTCTGGGCTCATGTTGACCCAAGCCAAGCCTACATTAAACAAAACATGTGTTCCATGAAGATCTTAATACCACCATGGCACATATTATGCAAAGTGTTGCCCAATGTGGCTTAATTCTCAAAAACAAATTCAATATAGTCCTACACCATAATTCAACAGATTGGCCAAGTACCTTCATTTTAATATATTAAACAGCAAAATGAAAACAAAACCATGTTGCTAGCCTATTAAGAGCAGCTTCTTTCATGTGTCAAAATATGCCTAGCCAGAAAATTACCAGTATTGATAATTTCGTCGTGAGAAATCAAACATCAGTACACATACTTTCAACAAATCAAACCAAAAAGAACCTACCAGTATTTGGTGTCACCCAGGCACACCTTTTCTTCGGTTGTAAGCTGCCAGGTAGAGCCTCTGAAAAGGCATCAGATACACTTATTTTTGACTTCATGGCCAATTGCTTCCTATGGATGGGCATACTATTTCTCCTATATATCCTACCAGTTGATGCACGACTATGAAATGAATCCGAAGATGCATCAGACGAACACGAAGCATTGAGTGATAAATTAGAATGCAGTAAATGCTCTTGCCTACTAAGTGCCGACGGAATACTAACTGAATGCGACAAAGGTATCAATGGTGAAGCAACAGTGGATGATGGAAGACCATTACTCTCTTCTGCCAATGCCGCAACCTCCTCTAGCGAATTCTCTTCAGTTCTCAGTGTCTTCATCATGGGTTTACGTGCACTCCCCAACCTCTGTACCTTGTTACCCGCAGGTCCAAAGACCGGTCTGGCCTCCGAACCAGCCAAGTTTGATGATCTAACTCTTGGAGCTCCTGACATCTAAAGAAACCCCTTCAGTTCTACACAAATCTCTGTCAAAGTTCCCCAAATCTTCCACATCCACCAGACTTCAGGTTTAGTTCATTCAAATGTTCAATAAACATAACGAAACCCTAACAATCATTCAAAACCCATCTTCTTCTCAGAGCTACTACCAATATAGATTTTGAGCTTTTTGGACCTCAAATTACCAAATTAAACAACCACCAACCCAGAAGCACATACAAAACCACCCAAAACTCACCACCATTCATCCACCTCAATCTCAGAGCTCCCCAACAAAAGATTTCAACCCTCAAAATCAGCACATATTACACTTTTCACTGTTTCTAGAACGCAGTGAAACCCTCAAAATCACATCAAACCGCCATTTCCAGAGAATTTAAACTTCAAATTCCCTCTCGAAACCCCAGAAAAAAAAAATATATATATATATATATATTATACATTGAAATCTGTCAAATGAAACCTACTTTTTGACCAAAGCTAGGGCTTCCAAAACCCTAATATATATACATATCTTTGATTATACACAGCTCATTTGTATATAGACAGCTGTAAGGAGATTCCAAATGGTATGTAAAGAAAGTTCATTTCAATAATGAGGTCTCAGAGAGCCTCGAAACGTAGAGATACCATTGTGCATTGCATTAAAAAAATAAAAATCTAAGCTTTTTTATTGTGAGTGTAAAGATCGAACTGGGACTGTCTTAGTGCTTGCTTTTTTATTTTACAGAGAAAAAAGCTGACAGTGGTGATAATAATAATAATAACAATAATAATAATAATGAGAATTTTCTCATGATATTTTCCCGGAAAGCGGAAGCAGGAGACAGAATGTGGGAAAGTGGGTCTGGGCTTGGAGGAACGTACCTGGGAGAGAGAGAGAGAGAATTGATCGAAAGAGAGAGCAAGAGAGGAATCAAAAAACAGAGAGAGAACAGTGTGACCTGAGAGAGACTGTGTGAGTTTCTCTTTCTAGATTTGAAAGAGAGAGAGAGAGAGAGAGAGAGAATGAGTGAAGATTGGGGATTTCATTTTGTCCATTTATTTTCGGGTAAATTACAAACACATCCTCTGAATTTACTTAAATTATAAATTAGTTATTATGATTTTAGAAATTACATTACATCTCTAAGGTTTCTAATTTCATAATAAATATGTCTTTTTATTAATAAATTCTCAAGTAAATTAATAGTTTTTAATAATCTTAAAATTTTATTTCAATTAATAATTTAGATAATTTTATTATTATATACGTGAACAGTGACAAATTTTACTTTTTTAATTAGTTCTGTTAAATGAAAAATTCTGACAGCGACGTATTTTTAATTTTTCAAACCACATAAGACAATTCGTATTTTAAGCAAACCTCAGGGGGTGTATTTGTAATTTACCCTTTATTTTCAGATAAATTACAAGAAAAATGTTTAGTAACTTGAATTTGTATGGCTCGAATGGCTTGAATATATCAAAACGACATCGTGTTATCCTCAAAATGATGTTATTTTGCGATATTCGAATCATTCGGGTCATAAAAATTCAAGCTACCAAGCATTGTTGAAATTACAAATATAGGTTTACTTAAAATATCAATTATTTTTTTGGAATAAATTATAAATACATTATGCAGTTTTTAATTTTATAATCACGTCTTTTATTAATAAATTATCAAGTCAATTAACAGTTTTTAATGGTATTAGAAATATGTTTCAATTAATAATTTAAATAATTTTATTATTGTATAAGAGAGCAATTATGAACTTCATTTTTTTATTTAATTCTATTAAATAAAAAATTATGACAATGAAATATTTATAATTTTTCAAATCACAGGAGTAATCTGTATATTAAGCAAATCTCAAAAGATATATTTGTAATTTACCCTTATTTTTTATAGTTGAAGAAATTACATCTTGCTCCTTAAAGTTTCAAACTCAAGGTTCCTTTTTTTTATTAATAAATTATCAAGTTCATTAATAATTTTAAAATTATTATAAATTTATTTTAATTAATAATTTTATTATTATATAAAAAATTAATTATAATTTTATTTTTTCAATTAATTTTGTTAAATAAAAAAATTTGAAAAGATTTATAATTTTTTTAATTTTAAGAATAATTTATATTTTAAATAAACTTTTAGAATGTATTTCTAATTTATTCTTTATTTTATTACATGGTGACCGGATGATCCAGTTTTTGAGATCGTAGATTACCGGCTATATCCGGTTTGGATTTTTTGAAAGATTGTGTGAATTTATGGTTTATTAGATTTTTATTTTGGGAAATTTTTTTTAAGATCCCTAATAATAACAATTTAAAGGATAAATGACACCCAAAAAGATAGTGATGCATCAGGTCCCTGAACTACTTGGCGCGCGTTTTTAATTATTTTGTGGACCAAAATACCCTTGCCAAAATCAACACAGAAACAAACTCATTCCGACGTCTGAGTTCCATTCCAAACATCCAGCATCTTCACGAACAGGAAAACAGCAGAATTAGGGTTTCAACATCATCTGCACCATCGACATTAGAGCTTCGTTATCTTCTCCAAAAATCATTCCCATTCCTTCCTCACAAATTTCTCTGACCTAGGTTAAAGCTTCGTTTTCACTGCTCATCATCATCTCAGTCCATCTTCGTCACGTCGCATCTTCATCACGGGCCATATCAGCTCATCATTCAAGTTTCATCCTAACTCTGGTCAGTTTTTCTACAATACAACTAGATTTTCTCTGGAAACACAGTTAATAGCATTTTATAATAACCTTCCATAAATTAGGGTTTCAATTTCGTAATAAAAAGCTACCTGAATGTGGAAAAAGTTATTTCTGTGTGTTTTGAACTTATTCTTGAACATGTTTGTGTGATTTTATCTGTAAATTTCTCTGGCATTTGAATTTCTCTGATTTTTGCTTAATGTAATTTTCTTCTTTCAATTTTCTCTGGCAAGTTTATTTTCACAACAATTTTTTGTGTTTTTATCTTATTCTTGAACATGTTTCTGTAATTTTGTCTATAAATTTTCCTGCTCTGTAAATTTCTCTGTAATATGTATTTTTAATTGGAATGTCTATCTTTCTCTGGAATATCTATTGCTCTCTTGCCTCTGTCTAAGTTTCTCTGGTATTTATAATTTTCTTTGACCACATCACATCACTTTCCTCCCTTGTGTGTCTCTATCATTTTTAATTTTCTCTAGAATTTTAATATTATGGACTGGAATGAATGTTTCTTCTTTGAATTTTCTCTGCCATGGGTATTTTGAGAAAAAGTTGTTTCTCTGAATTTTGATCTTATTCTTGAACATGTTTCTGTGATTTTGTCTATGAATTTCTCTGGAATATGTATTTTTCTCTGCAATGTCTATTACTCTCTTGCCCCTGTCTAAGTTTCTCTGGTATTTATAATTTTCTCTGACCACATCACACCACTTTCCTCCCTTGAGTGTCTCTATCATGGTTAATTTTCTCTGGTTGTGTATGTAAATTTCTCTTGTATTTTAATATTATGAATTGAAATTTTCTCTGGAATGGAAATTTCCTCAAGAATGTGTAATTTTCTCCAGAATGTGTATTTTTCTCTGGTATGTTTATTTTGTTCAATTCTTGATTTCAATAGGGTGTAATTCTCAGTGGCATGTTTACATTACTTTGTTTATTTTATCTTTGCTAATTGTGGAATGGAAATTTTCTTTCGCTTGCCGTGTTTACTTTTTTCTATCATTCATTTTCTCTGGTATGTCTACTTCTATATGTAATTTTAACCATTATTGAAAATTTCTCTCCTATGTTTATGATGCTATGTTGATTTTCTCTGACATTTAATTTTTAATGTCCAATTTTCTCTGGCATGTCAAATTTTCTCTGGCATGTCCAATTTTCTGTAATTTTCCCTTATCTGTAATTTTCTCTGGCATCTCCAATTTTCTCTTCTGTAATTTTCTCCCTTATCTGTAATTTTCTCTGACATGTCCATTTTTCTCTGGGATTTAATGTTGACATCTTTATGTTTTAATCATTGTCTAGAAATGGCAAAACGTAAAAGCAGCGAAACACCGGAAACACCAAGCAAAAAACAGAAACTCTCTCAGTCTTCTTATGGACTAAGATAAAAAACCAATAGCAAAACACTACAAACACCAAGCAAGAAAAAACAACTC
Organism: Camellia sinensis; assembly: GCF_004153795.1. Taxonomy (NCBI): domain Eukaryota; kingdom Viridiplantae; phylum Streptophyta; class Magnoliopsida; order Ericales; family Theaceae; genus Camellia; species Camellia sinensis. The sequence goes on along the minus strand of NW_021026763.1, from coordinate 1,021,314 downwards.
TCTCAGTCTTCTTATCATCTAAGATAAAAAAACCAGCAGCAAAACACCACAAACTCCTCCCCAAAACACACAAGTCCAAGTTGATGAAGCAACTAGCATCCAGATGAGTACCCCAACTTCAAAAGACTCAAGCTCAAGGGGGAAAAAACCTCTTAAACTCCACAAAAAGAGAGCTCACTACAGCATTCAATTCCGATCCAACCTCTCATCTGTCGTCTCCTTTTTTCAAACACTTAAATTCAATTCAAAACATCTTCTAGAGCTTCAAAAGACCCCATTCTGGTATTTGATCCAAGCTCTAACCACTGGAAGGATGGATCCAAAGAAATCTAGGAAATCCGATGATGATGTAGTTGCCATAATCCAATATTACAATGAAAAAACAAAAGCATTCACAGTTGGGAAGAAGAACCTGACCTTTACAACAAATGACATGACCTTGATTTTTGGTTTGGAAGGAGGTAAAGGAGCCATGTCATTAAGATACTCTAAAAAGCCAAAATCTGCATTCCTCAGAAGAAGATTCCAAAAGGACACAAGGCTCACTGGTCCTGTTCTTAAAAATGCCTTGGTCAAAGCAATGAAAGGCAAGCAACCAACTGACTTCAAAGATGTAGCAATCATTGTTACATTGTACTTGTGTCTCACCCTATTTTTTGCAACAAGTGGGAATTCAATAGGTTGGGTTTTTATAAAGTATGTGGAACCTCTTGAATCAATGAAACAGTATGATTGGCCGGAAGCAATCACATCAACATTGATTGATTCTATCATGGCATTGCACAAAACTCCAGAAAAAGTTACGGGGTGTGTCATTGCATTGCTGGTAAATATAATATCCATTCAAATTTGCAGTTATCATACTTACAAATTTGTACGTGTCATTGCATTGCTGGTAAGTATAATATCCATTCAAATTTGCAGTTATCATACTTACAAATTTGTGCGTTTACAAAATTTTATTTACTTTCATTTTCATCACAGTATTGGCTATGTGAACATGCAACTATCATTGACTCGGAAGACAGTAACACAACTGACTTCCCAAGATGTGCCAAGTGGAACCTGCAAACCTTGACGAAACAACTGCAGAAGACACCAGTCCACTTTCTTGCACCTCGACAGGTTAGATTCCTATTGCTACTGAAATCTCAGTGAAATTCCAAAATTTCTCTAACCACTGCTTTGTTTCCCTCCTTGTGCATTGATTGATTAAGATCAATTTTCTCTGAACTATCAATTTATGTTTCCTTCTTTGCTTACCACTGGTCTATTTCTGCCATTGTAATCAATTTTCTCTGCCATCCAAATTTCTCTGACCACAATTGTAACACATTAACTTATATGCCCTGATTGATTTTCTCTAATATCTGAATTATGTTGGTTGTTTCATAATTTTCTCTGGCCCATCAAATTTTATCTCCTTGTGTGTAATTTTCTCTGCCCATAACTTATGTGCCTTGCATCTTTGATAAACGCTATTTATTTCTACCCTTCTAATGAATTTTCACTGGAATTCAAATTTCTCTGACATAATTATAGTAAAACATTAACTTATATGCCTTGATTGATTTTCTCTTATATCTAAATTATGTTGCTTGTTTCATAATTTTCTCTGCCTCATAAAATTAACTCCATGTCTCTAATTTTCTCTGGCCCATACAATTTTCTCTGAAGTTTGTTTCCTATTAGTTTCATTTAGATGAATTTTATTTTTCTTATTTGAATTTTTTCTCTCAGTGAATTTTGTAACATTTCTCTAATAAAAGAGTCTCCTGTTACAGATAGATAACAAGCAGCTAGTCAAAAACCCATAAGAGGAGTTCTGTCTTGGCAGAAAGACGAAGAAAGAATCAAAAAAGGCAATTGTCAAATTCAAGGAGACATTACAAGATCCATCTGAAGATGGAGGGAATGAACAAACAGAAGGCAACACAGAAGAATACGAAGCCAGCAATGGACAAGAACATCAAGCAAGTAGCAAAGAAGAAGAAACCAGAGAAGAAGGTGAAGAAATAGAAGCAGAAGATAAAGAACAAAATGAACAGAAAGAAGAAGACAGTGAACAAGAAGATGAAGAAGAAGATGAACAGTAAGAAGAAAACAAGGATGAAAGTGATGAAGAAGAAAATAATGAGCCGATGGACCAACAACATGATAGCATTTGTGGCTCAACAATGCATCAGCCTGAAGAATTTGAGGAATCAAAGGATGCCCAAATTGCTGATCTACGTCAAAGACTGAAGGCACTTTCTCAATCTGAAAATGAACAAGACAGAAATTGGATTGAATTACTTGCTGAAAAGGATATTTCAATAAGAATCCTGACATCACTTAACTCAGAACTTCAAGAAAAAGAAAGCACAATCCAAATGAAACTAAGGATGTTGGAGGTTGAAAAAGCAGACGATACAAAAACAATTCAACAGTTGAGGTGTTCAAATTCGGAGCTTGAAACTGAAAATGCTAAATTGCATGAACAAGTTCAAGAACTATCCGTCCAACTAGCAACACAACCATACCGAACACCAACACAACTTCAACCACAAGGTCAGTGAAAATCTTGAGCCACAAAAAGTTATGTCCTTGTGTCAACATAACTCAGAGAAATTTCTATTTATTATAATTTTCTCTATCATTGGTAATTTTCTCTGGAAGTTATATCTCTCTGAACACATTAGTTATATTTCTACTGCTCATTTCATTTTCTCTGTATATTTTCTTATTTCATTTTTGGGGCTTGTTTGATTTTCACTGTGTATAGTTGGAATGCAAGTGGAACAACGACCAACAACCTAACAAGAACAAATGGCACACAAAGAACAAACAAAACAAAAGACAAAACTCTATGGTAACTGCAAAATATTGAATCAAATAAATTTACATATTAAAATATCATCTGTTGCTTCAGAGAAATTTCACTTTTCCTAATATTTCACTGTCTACAGTAAAAAAAGATCCGACGTCAATGATAAAAAAATTAAAGGCAAAAGAAAGGAAGGAAAAGCAACATGATCCAGAATTCCAAAATCCCAAAGTTGCGAAAGTGACTAGAGCTTCAAAACAAGTTGCAAAGCAAGTTGAGCAAAGCACGAAGGACAAAGAAGTGCTTGATGCTGATGCGTACGTCTTGCCTCAACCTATAAACATCATAAAATCTTGGGTCTTTCCACAAACTCTTCTGATTTCAAGATTGATAAAAGATCATGTAAAAAACATCTTGCAGCACATATCAAATGTGTCTGGGCTTGAGTAAGTACAACAAACAAAATAGAACATAATAAACAACAAATTACAAACTTATGTTGCATTAACAACAATTCAATCCCTTCTTTGTCATCTTGTAGAGCTTTAATTTGGACAAGTGAGTTGAATCTCATTACCTTTGAAGACATTGGAAACCTAATAAAGCAAAAAGAAATTGCCAACAATAAGTCTTTCCCTTTCATCAAAATTTCTCTGCAATGTTCCATCAGCCTTTATAAACCAATATTACAATTATAAATCATATTTTTCAGGTCATTGATGGCTATGGAGAGATCCTTTTGGCTGACCAAATGAGAAAGAGACAACAACCAACCTCATTTTTTTTCACATCCATGAGCTTAGTATGTTACTACTATTTTATTTGATTTTCTCTGGAATTTACTTACTACTTTCTCTTCTTAATATACTTCTTGAAGCCAGTTGTGTCACTAGTCATAACAAAACCCTTTTTTGATTTTCTCTGAACACAGAATTTCATCAAGATGACAGAAAATCAAACTTTTCCAGTGTCCTTATTTGACAAGCATATTGAAACAGCATGGAGGAACTACAGGTTCCTCCATTTCCCAATCAATACTGGAGGTAATGAGAAGTCCACACATGGAAACCACTGGACCTTGCTTATCCTAGACAAACAAGACAATTTATGGAGGTTCTACAACTCACTGAGGCCAAGGAGGGATGATGCAGAAGACAAATATGTCAAAGATGCAAAACAATTGGTAACGAGTGCAAATTTCTCTGATCCATCATCATCTTTATGTAATGATAATTTTCATAGAATCTCATTGATTTGTCCATAAATTTCTCTATTATTTAAAAATTATTTTTTTGCAGCAAGATTACGTGGAGAATTTTTTGAAAGCTTGCCTTGAAAGAGACGCTCAATCAAAACCCTCTTTCAAATTAATAAACTCACAAAACACAAGTTACGATTTTGAGTATGTCAACAATGCTCCACAACAAGAAAGTGATTCGTAAGTTTCATACATCTATAAATAAGATAATCTGATTTGCATGTTTCTTAAAACTAACCATACCTATAATTTGTATGCAGTCTGGATTGTGGCCTCTTTGTTTGCTATATAATGAAACAATATAGCAAGCATGAACCTATCAGCTCCAAATTGTTCACACAAGAGATAAGGTTAATGAGGGCAGAACTCATAGAGAGGTTTGTGACCGAAGTTGGCCGGTCATGGACTGAACCAATTGAAATACCTCCAGAAGAACCACAAATGTAATAGTGAAACTAGTGAAACGAAGACAATGTACATATCCACACAGAGAAAATTGTCTCACATATATGTATATATCCATATAGTATTAACTATTCAGTTTTTTGTTGATACATTGAAGGAATGATGATCCTTGACATATATGCATATATCATTTCTTAACTAATCTAAATTTCATTTTTTTTTTATTTTGACTAATGTAAATTTCATACCTATCGATGGTTAAATATATATATATATATATATATTTATTGTCATTCACAGAGAAAATTGTCTGCCGAAATTTCTCTGGTATGAACTACCAGAAATTCACAGAGAAATTTAACTTGTATCGTCCCAAGGGGATGCCTATATGATCATGTAATCTGTAATACTTTGTGTTGGTACAAAACAATCATCAAACTCAACAAAACACAAAGCACACAGTAATTTTATCTGCCACTGAAAATTTTCATTGCATGAATTTCAAATTTCAAAACACAACGCCCAGATAGTTTTCTCTGATGGTGGAAAATTTCTCTGGATGAATTTGACAGAAAATGGAATTTCTGAGTTATGAATTTCTCTAGGTTGAGTGATTTGGAGAAGAGGAATTTCTCCGAGTTGGTGAGGAAAATTTCTCTGGCTTTGACACAAATTTCTGAGTTGAAGTGAGTCCAGAGAAATTCTTCCCTGGTCCAAAGAAATTCTCAACTCAGAGAAATTTCAAAAGAGCTTAATTTTGTTTCTTGGTTGTACAATAATTTTTTGTATGCTCTGTCTGGTGTGCACATTTCTTGAAATGACTGATATGAAGCTACCAGAAATTCACAGATAAATTTAACTCATATCTCGCCAAAGAAGGTGCCTATATGATCATTCAATCTCTAATGCACTGTGTTAGTACAAAACAATTATCAAATTCAAAAAACACAATCCACACAGTACTTTAGTCTACCATTGTCAAATTTATGTGGATGAATATGAAACTTCAAAACACAACACACAGAATTTTCTCTGCCATAGAAAAATTTCTCTGGATGAATTTGACAGGTATTACAAACCCACTGCCTATAGTACAAACACAATGCACACTTTAACTAATATTGGAAAATTTCTCTGGATGAATTTGATTGATATTATTATATACATTGTCTAAAAAATACATTTCACAAAACAAAATACATAAAGTAATCATCAAATGTATTATTCAATCAATAAAATGTATAATCCTCAACTATTTAACAAAGGTTCCTTGCATGTCCTCTTATTATAGTGACCAATACTCTCACAACGACTACACTTAATCACCCTTTTAAACTCTCTAGTAGAAGCAATTCTGTTCTTCTTCGGCCTCCCAGCAGGTCTCTTGCTCAATGGAGGTAAAATCATAGCATCTTCAATGCTACACACAGGTTTTTCAACAGTTGGAACTAGGCCAATCGAAAACGAGTATGCTTGATGATACATATCAGCATGAAAAAATGGTTCAACAAATGAATTCAAATTCTTTCCACTCCTAAAAATTGCAGCAACAGCATGTTGACATGGATACCCATTTATTTCCCATTTTCGACATGAACAAGTTCTCAACCCAAGATCAACCATAACCGAAGGAAAACAATGCACTTTAAAGACATTATCAGATGATAAACTCACATTCCATGTCCTCCCATCCAAAAAAGACTTCTCCAACACACTATCCATACGAGGACACAGAATTTTATTCCATTTACTAGAGAGCAGCCTCCTATCAGACCTGATATTCATGATTTGCAACCGTATCATGTCCACCAAATTTGTTATTAGCAAGTGCCGAGCTTCTCGTATCCATGAATTGAATGACTCAGCAGCATTTGAATACATCTCACCATAACGTTTCCCCGCAAAATATGCATCACTCCAATTTTCATATGGTAAACTTCTCAAGAAAACACCACAATGTCTCATCCCTCACTTTTTAATTCATTTAACTTGAAATGAAATGATGCCTTTGTTGGAGCATATGCACATTCTGAAAACTTGGACACAATCGTCTCCCTAACCAAACTTGTGTTTCCACATGACAACTTATCCCTCAAATTTCTCTTTAGATGTTCCAGACAAAATGCATGAAAGCAGTTAGGGAAAAACCTAGCAATTCCCTCTACAATACCACAATGTCGATCTGATATGAAACTTATCACCCTTTCTGATCCCAATACTACACATAAATGTTCAAGAAACCAACACCAATTGTCTTTATTCTCAGCATCAACAACAGCAAAAGCTACAGGAAAAAAACCTACAAAACAAATAGGAACAAGCATATTAGATACACACATGCAGAGAAAAATAGAACAATAAACAACCAGAGAAGTTTGACACTGCCAACATCCAGAGAAAATTCACACATTGGCAACATCCAGAGAAAATTGACTTAGTGACCAACTACAGAGAAAATTCACACAATCATAATATATAGAGAAAATTCACTTAGTGACCACCTACAGATACAATTCACACAATGACACAACATCCAGAGAAAATTCATACACTGACCAAAATCCAATGAAAATTCTCATAGTGGCCACAACAATAGAAAATCCACACAGTGGCCAAAACCAGAGAAAATTCACATTCACTCAATTCCTACAAGTATAGAAAATTTACATACTTAGATAAAATTAGATATATTTATAATTACCTTCATTCCCATCTTTCCCCGTTGCAGCAAGCATAACTCCTTTGTATCGTCCTTTCAAAAATGTTCCATCAAGAAAAAGCAATGACCGACAATATTTGAAACCAGCAATGCATGCATGAAAAGCCACAAACACTCTTTTGAAACGCTTGTTATCTTCAAAATCTAACTCAAAACGACTACCTGGATTGTTCTTCAATGCCTCATCAAAATACCACCGTAATTGATCAAATGACAAACAAGAATCCCCATATGTACTACATTTTTCTTTTTCAACACCCAACCAACCACAGTTATAACTGATTGAGACCCCACACTTGTTTTTCATTTCTTTCACAACATCCACTGGACGAGTTAAAGGTTTTGCACTTACCTCTTCAAGTATCAGCCTAGAAACTAAACTGGAATTCATCCTCGAATGTTTACTCGTACAAACCGCCACACCACACGTATGTTCATTGTTCAAAGTCCTTATGTAGAAGAACCTATTTGTTTTTTCAACAGAAACATGTACACGCCACATTTATCCCCTTGATTCCTTATATGCGCAATCTGCCGTAACCCTCAGCTTGTCATTTTTAACATACGTAAACTGAAAACCAACCTCAATAGCATACTTGCATAAAAAAGTACGGAACTCAACCACACCACCCTCAAACTTTTGTCCAACACTCGTAATATTATTCCGCCAACTAGCCGACAATAACACCTTTTCTTGGTGAGAACAAAACTTAGAGAGTGAATTCCTTTCAACATCCACCAGCCTATCACACTCACCATCCACAACATCTACCCAATTAGACCCCACTTCATCCTCTTCATCAGAAGTACTACATCTACTAACTGAAACATCAACTATATCAACACCGCGTGCACAAACAACCCTCAACATATTCACAAAATCAATATTATTTCGAACCATACAATTCGGATGGCCCAAAATAGAATATGAAATACACATAGTCTCAGGTTTCAAATTCTCCCATGTTTTACACAAAATGCCAACCAATTCCTCAAAATTAAATTCGCATGAAACATTAATGACAATAGTATCATTCCCATATTTGCACAGCAACAACACTGCACTGTCCATTGAAACTGAAACAAAAAACAACAAAAAAAATCACACAAACACTTCACAATAACAACATCTCTGGTCAGAGAAATTTCTAAAAATTATAATTTTCTCTGAACTTAAAATAAAACTCCAAAGACATCTACAAACTGATATTCACCTTCAAGATGATAAAAAACAAAATCACAGAAACTTAATGAATCACAGAGAAATTTACTGCTAACAATTAAACACAATTATAGAAAAAAAATCACATAGAATACAAGTCCAGAAAAATACTTTTCTCTGAACTACAAACTGAAAGTGAGTAACAAACTTACAATTTTCTCTGAACTACAAATACAAGTATAGAGAAATTTATGAACTTACATTCACTTTCTCATATGCTATCTCCATTGCAAACTTCTAATAATATGTCCATATGCACTTTCCAGAGAAATTTACAAACTTATATACACCTTCAAGATAACAAAAAACACTGCATTGTCCATCTAAACTGAAAGAAAAAACACAAAAAAATAACTTTTGCTTAGAGAAACAAAAACTTTTATTCATCTTCTACAAACATATAATTTTCTCTGAACTACAAACTAAAAGTGAGTAACAAACTTACAATTTTCTCTGAATTACAAATACAAGTCTAGAGAAATTTATGAACTTACATTCACTTTCTCATATTCTATCTACATTAGAAATTTCTAATAATATGTCCATATGCACTTATAATTTCCTCTGGACTACACAAAAAAAAGTGCAGAAAATGAAATTTCTCTGGTTTGAAAAAACATAGAACAAAACTTATCATTGATCGGCATGTTGATAAAAAACAGAGCACGAAAAATGAACTCTAAACATCAAAATCACCTACACTGTCAACACTATTTGAAATTGATCAAAAAACAAATAATAAAAAATTAATTCCAAAAATAAAAATCAACTCTATCAAGCTGGCCTCTCTCTAAACAAAAATTCAAAACAAAAATCAAACTGCATGTGGTATCTCCATCGAAAACAAACCTGATTCAACTCCACTGAAAATCTATACGATCAACAAACCGTAACACCACTGAAATCTCCGACGAAATCTCCAACGACATCTACACGATCGTTGCAATCTTTCTCGTCAACTCCACTGAAATCTCCAACGAAATCTCCACCATGAAATCTCCACTGAAATCTCCAACGAAAACTCCGACAAAATCTCCACTGCAAATTCGGTTTCCAAAATCTATCAGTTAAATCAACAATATAATATTCAAACAAATTTATGTTATAAAGGAAGGGTAATTTAGGTACTTTATAACCTAAAATAAATTTGAGGGACCTTAGCCATCAAAACATATTATTTTGGACCTCTCCTCCTATCAAAAGTAGAGGAGGGACCTTAGACCAATTTTCCCTTTTATCTTATAGTTTTAGTCTTATAGTTTTAATTTGAATAATTTAATTTTTATATTTTAAGTTTTGTTTTAATTTCATCTTTTTATCTAAGTTTTAATTAATTTTTTCTACGTGTATACCTTAGAAGATTAATAAATATTCTAAAATAATTAATTTTAACTTCTAATTTGAACGGAAGGACTAACTGAAAAATAAAAGAAATCAAAATAAAACTTGGGTCAAACTATTATGATTAAAGGTATAATTAACATTTTTTATTATTAACTTGGAAAATTTACCCATAAATCCTATTTTCTGAAAAGTTGAACCATTTAGTCCTAAAAGTTTTCTTATACACCATTTAGTCCCATTTTATTTTGGTAATGTTGTTTATTTAATTTTCATTATTTTGGAGGTTACAATAGTACCCCTTTTGTGAAAGGTTTGTTTCCTAAAAATCTGCAACATCATAAAAACATCACCAACAACATCAATTCCATCACCAACGGCGGTGGTACTAGATCGGTGTATCATCAACGACCGTGAGACTGGCAGATCCAGGGGGTTTGGGTTCGTGACGTTCAAGGATGAGCAGTCAATGAGGGACGCTATCGAGGGAATGAACGGTCAGGATCTTGATGGGCGCAACATCAGCGTCAACGACGCCCAGTCCTGCGGAAGTGGTAGTGGCGGAGGCGGCGGGTTTTGCAGTGGTGGTGGTCGTCGTGAGGGTGGATACGGTGGTGGTGGATGTCGCTGATGTTGATGATGGAACTAATGTTGATGATGTTGATCATGGCCCTGATGTTTGATGATGTCTACCACTAATGTTAAAGCCATCAGTGTGTGTGTGTGTTATTATAGCGATCCCGGATTTACCCTTGTTGTACAGTGATCCGGACATGTGTCCGTGGATGTTGGTAGTTGATTAATATCTTGTTTACATCCTTTTCATTTCGTATTTGAGTTATGGGATGCGTTGGGCAGGTCTGTTACAGGTTGGTCGAGTTTAGAAACCAAAACTAGTTGCCCAGATTTTGACCTGTCCGCTCGAGCGGGGGTTTTGGCGCTCGAGCGGGAATTGCACCCATCCAGTATTTCCTGTGCAGTGTTGTACGCTCGAGCGTGGGATTGGCCGCTCGAGCGGGGAGTTGGAAGCTCGAGCGGAGACCTGGTTCTGTAAAAGTTCTAGGAGTGTGTATCCGCCGCTCGAGCGGGACTGTTGACGCTCGAGCAAGAGTCTGTGAGTGACGCTCGAGCGGGGTGTTTAACGCTCGAGCGGGCAACTGGGTTTAAGTTCCGAGTTTTGACTTTTCAAATCACTTTTTCACTTTCTCTTCTCTCTCATACTTTTCCAAAAACACCATTGTTGAGCCTCTCACTCTAGAACTCTACCTTCTCTCTAGGTTTTGATCTAGTAGGAGTGATTTGCTCACCTTTGGCCTTTACAAAAAAGTTGTTGATCGTCGAGGGCTACATTTTAATCTGAAAATTTCGGGATTTGAAGCACGTTGGGTTTTGTCATCTTCTCCCTTGGGGCTCTGAATTTGAGGTAGGGATATCCTACTCCTCTCTATGGATTTTGTCTTTAAATTTTAGTATTTTGAGATGTTGGGGTCGGTTTGGTAATTTTTTGAAGGTTTGGGGCTTTTGCGTTATTTTTACAAAAGTTGGGGTTTTATTTATAATAAACCTAGATGCATGTTTGGCTTAGAGAAATGGAATAAATGTTGAATCAATGATGAAAATGGGACCTAAGGGTTGAAATGGTAATTATGGAAAGTGCCCTAATTACATTGGTTGATTTATTGGTATAATTAATCGTTGGAAATGAGGAATTGATTTGAGAATTGTGGAAATTGAAAAGGGAATGTATGGGGTTAAAGGGTGTAGTTGAATTGTTATCACACACCGAATTGAAATGTTGATTGAATATCCATTTGTTGCATTTATTTTCTGTATAGAAATAACTGCTTTGGGCTATCGGTGGAGGATAGTCGTGATTGTTGTAGACAATGCATGATGATTAGGCAAACTGTAACTAATCATTGGAATGTGTCATTGAGATTGACGATTGAAAGAATACATTAAATTTATGTATTGCGTGATGATGTGTATAATTGTTGTTTATATGCATTGTGTTGTGTTGGAGGAGATAGAGGATGTACTCCACGGTTTAGGGAAAAATAGGAGATGGACCTCTAAACCGGATGTTGTTGGGAGGAGATAGGGGATGGACTCCGTAGATAGAGCTCATATGCTTATCTAGTGATGTATTGACAGAGCTCATATGCTTGTCATTGGAAGTGTGATAGTGCTCATATGCATATCTGTGGAAGTGATGATATAGCTTGTATGCTTACCTATTGTTGTGTGATATAGCTAGTATGCTAATCTATTGTGAAATGGGAAGTGTTTGATATGAGTTACCGTCTCATATGAGTTGTTTGGCCAGGTTCTGAGCCACGGTTGTAAATTGAGAATTGAAAAAAATGGAAAATGAGTTGTAATATGGACTTGTATGTCATGAAAATGTAAAGTGTGATAAGGGGAAAGTGTCAGTGTTGACCATCTATCAACTGCTAATCTTTTAGTCATTGTTCATATTTGGTTTAGTGTATTTCTACTGGGCTGTGGCTCACCCTATATGGGAATATCATTTTCAAGTACAGGTAGCATGCCACCCCCAAGGACATAGCTTGGGAGGCTAGAGGCGGACACACTTTGTTGTTTTATTTTTGATGTATTACATGTGAATTCAAGCCAAGGGCTTAATGTGTAAATGAGTTAGTACTCTTTTGTTGTAACCAAGTGTTAACTTGGAAAGCTGTAAGCCTTTAGGGCATTTGCTTTTGTCGTTAACATGTAATACCTTTTGTAATGAAATTCTGATAAATGGAAGAATGTGGAGCTTTTATATATCAATGCATGTCTTTATTGATGGGTTTAAATGTGTTATTTTGAGGGCGTTACAATTTGGTATCAGAGCGTACCGGGTTCGAATACTATGGGTACGTGGGAAGTGATTAGGATCACAATGGGTTTGTCTCGCTTGATAAAGACTTAGATGTAGTGTCATATGCTATGTGCTTAATTGATAACATGCTTATGTGACTATGTGGGTATGGAATGTAGTTTCTAGGATGTTGATTGGATCCTTGGGTTTCTGGGAGTCTTGTTGGAAAGGCACTTGATCAATGCTGTTTCTAACCGGAACTCTAGTAACGCCTCGGGACTATCATTATCCGGAAATGAAATTCGGCTTTATGTGTTTATTGTGCTTACGTGGAGTGATATAACTGTTGTCCGTGCACTAGACGTGAGTGTTTAGTTTCGGCACATTTGTGAAATGTGCTAACGTTCTGCATTACTTTTATTAGATGTCAGGACGAGGAAGAGGTGCTAGGCGTGGTAGGCCTGCGAGGCAGGAAGTACCGTTACCGGAGGAGGTTCCGGCAGTACAGGAGGGAGTTGGTCAGGCCAACGTGCCGAGCGCAGGACAGGCTATGAGGCCTTGCACGAGAGATAGCAGGAGCTTTGGGTATTCTCAAGAGCAGGGAATCAGGCCAGTTTGAGGCAGGGCCTTCTTTCTTGAAGAGGGAATTCTTCTGGTCTAACCGATGAGTTTGTTGGGGATCCGAAGGAGCCACTGAAGGCTGATGAGTGGCTAGAGCAAAGAGTAAGACGTTCGAGATGCTTGGCATCGAGGACGGAGCATTGAAAGTGACCTTGGCATCCTTCCAGCTGAAGGGAGATACGGGTCAATGGTGGAAGTACGAGAAGGCTCATGTTGGTGGAACATGGGAGGCGTTCGTGAATGCTTTCCAGGAGAGGTTTTTGTCTGCAGTTGCTAGGGAGAAGTTGAGGGATCAGTTTAGCCGGCTTAATCAGCAGGGTATGTCTGTGGCAGAGTTTGAGGCCACTTTCACTAGTTTGTCCAGGTTTGCACCTGAGTTGGTGGCGTCCGAAGAACGCCGTTGCTATGAGTTTGAGCGGAAGTTGAGGCGGGGCCTCAAGTTGAGGGTTGGCGGGTCTTTCATTCGAGAGTATAGGCATTTAGTGGATGCTGCAGCTCATATGGAGCTCTTGATGCAAGAGGAGGATGAGGGGCAGAGAGGCTCCCAGAGGAGCCAAGATGGTCAGGGTGATGGCAGGAGACAGAGGGGTTCTAACCCTCAGCAGTCTCAGGGAGGAGTTGCTAGATCGACCTTTCCGGTGCCGAGTGCAGGCTCGGGGAGAGGTAGTCAGGGAGGCCTAACTTGTTTTGCGTGTGGCCAGCTGGGTCACAAGTCTTCAGTTTGCCCGCAGAAGGGTGGGGTTCAGAGAGCTGCTTCTTCATCAGCTAGACCTCAGGGCCAGAGTCAGGGCAGAGGCCAGCCCTTGTCTTGCTATCAGTGTGGACAGCCTGGGCACCTAAAGAGGTATTGCCCGCAGTTGAGTGCTACTTCGGGAGCGTCTGGTTCTAGGCAGACGCAGGGTTTTCAACCAGCTCAGTCTGTGCAGGTCTCGAGGCGCAATCCGGGGGCTTTGTCATCCCAGTCTGTGCAGCAGTCTTTTGCTCTGAGAGGTGAGCAGGTAGATCAGGGGCCTACAGGGCGCGTGTATGCTGTTACTGCGCAGGATTTAGTACCGGCTCCATCAGTGGTGAGAGGTACCTTTTTGTTTTGCAATTCGGTTGCTAGTGTGTTGATTGACACGGGTGCATCTCATTCTTTTGTATCTGCTGCATTTGCATCTGTTTTGGAATTGGAGTTAGCACAGTTAGCATCTCCTATTTGTGTGTATCGCCTATTGGTGGTGAGTTGATTATGAAACAGGGTGTTAGAGGTTGTGATATAGAGGTCGCCGACTATAGGCTTCCTTTTCCTTTTGTGGTCATGCTCATGAAGAGCTTTGATGTTATTTTGGGTATGGACTGGCTATCGTCATACCGGGCTGTTATCAATTGCTACCGCCAGAGGGTCACGTTATGTACCTTGAGCGGGGAGTGGTTCCATTTCTTGGGAGACCGGGTTGGTTGTGTTTTGCCACCGGGGTATGATTCGCGAGGGCGAAGTGAGCTTAGTAGTCTACTTGCCAGCTTTGAGAGTGGTGAGACCCAGCTTGTGTTGCCGAGGGTGGTTTGTGAGTATTCGGATGTCTTTCCCGAAAACCTTGTTAGTTTGCCACCTCACCGAGAGATAGAGTTCTCTATTGATTTAGTGCCTGGCACGGCGCCGATTTCTATGGCACCTTACCGTTTTGCTCCAGCAGAGTTGGTTGAGTTGAAAGTTCAGCTCCAGAAATTGTAAGATAAGGGTTTTGTTCGCCCTAGTGTTTCACCATGGGGAGCACCGGCCCTCTTTGCTAAGAAGAAAGATGGTGCCTTGAGATTGTGTATAGACTCACCGTGGGGAGCATCGGCCCTCTTTGCTAAAAAGAAAGATGGTGCCTTGAGATTGTGTATAGACTACTAGAAGTTGAATCGAGCTACGGTCAAGAATAAGTACCCTATGCCCCGTATAGATGATTTGTTTGACCAGTTGAAGGGTTCCCGTTGTTTCTCTAAGATAGACCTGAGATCAGGTTACCACCAGTTGAGGGTCAGGGAAGAGGACATTCCGAAGACGGCATTCCGTACGCGGTATGGCCACTATGAGTTTCTGGTGATGCCATTTGGGCTCACCAATGCACCGGCAGTCTTAAGGATCATGTTTTGCTTGTGTCGCAAATCATTCGAAGCCTTCGGAAGTAAGCTTTTCAATGGTTCCGAGCCTCACATCAAGATTTCCAAAGTGTGGAAGGGAATTAAGAGACATAAAAAAAGATGATGATCATCTAATTGAGAAGCCTAACTCATAGTACTTTATTCCGATTAATTTAGATCGAGCTTATACTCTAAATTATCTAATTTCTCTCCAAGGAGTCAACACTATAGAAATAAATAACACTAAGGTGGCTACCACTTCACTCTCCCATTCCAAAATTTAGTCGACTAGAGAAGGGATTTCCAATACACAGCATAATCAAGGTATAATAGCACTGATTATTAAATATTCAAATTCTCAGTTGATAATAAGAGGGGGAAGTACACGAGGGAGACATACATACCTTCCCACATTTTAGGAAATTTCCGTCGCGCTAGAGAAATTGGAGGGTTAAAGTGCCAGAGAGTTATTCCAATCAAAACCCACCAGACAAACGATAATTACAATGGAATGTACACACACCTAAATACAACATCGTTTAGGATTCCGTCGAGGGAATAGGGAGTTTCCCAAAGTTTTAGTTTGCCGAGACATACGGCGTTCGAGGACTTCGGAGAGAGATACAAGAAACACAAAGACAGCCGGAACGAGAAACAAAGACGGACACAGTATGAGCATCTATCGTATAGCGTGAACCACAAAAAACTTGTAGTGTTTCCTCATGAAAGAGAATAAGAAATATATCACAATGACCAACAAACATATTGATATGACCAGCGCGGGAACAACCTCAACACGACTGTCCAAATCTCCAGCGACCGTAGAATATAGAGCCATTACATATGATCTACTTTGCTCATGTAACACATCACCAATCGAGGGTGAGCACATTCAAAACGTTTCAGTTACATTAAGAGAATATAATCGCCAGCAACTCCTTTCTCACTACTCCACCAAGTACTCCTGTCGAACCATATCTCTCCGAACACCAAAGAAACAACTAAGGTTAAAATACAGGCTAAAGAATAACGAATTGACGAGCAAATAACAGCCTCTAACAATATTTTCTAAGGACCGCCCGTAGGAGAGTAACTAACACAACACATAACATCATAAAACTAGCAACTCAGTGCACTAGATCACCTAACTCGCCACCCAACCAACCAAATCCTATATCAAGGTGGACGATGCACAGAGCACAAAGTTAAATGTGGTAATAACCCGACAATTACCTATACTGCTCTCTTTCCAATATGATGATCTCAAAAACCACTCTCTCTGATTCTCCCTAGAAATGGTGTGATAACAATGTGCGTCACTACACTCCACCTAATGCGTAAGAGTACATAATATTTAATCTTGTCCACAATCCAAAATTCAGAATTCCTCCAAATCTGTATATTTTGAAAAGACATGAAGGACCTGCATATTCATATAACACAAGAGTGGCATTTTCATTTTAGTTTTTGAGAGAATTTGTTTTCGGATATCCACTCCCTCTTCTTTATCACTCTACACCCGAATAAACTTACTGTTTAAATTTCAAAACCCCCCGTGTAAGTTCAAGAAAAGTACTCTAACCGCGACACCAACAACACCAAAAAAGAATTTTTAATTTGTTTGTTTCAACAACCATCATCTCAATATAGCTTGGTCCTATCCAAAGTGAACCAACAAACAAACGGTACATTCTCCAACTAAGACGCCATCCACACCTTATGTGAAATGGCCAAATATCCAAAAACAAATTCTTCTCCACGATGGTTAGGAATGCTCGAGAACTCCTTCCAAAATGCCCTGCAACTTAACGCAATATACACAATGAAAAGAATATCTCTTAACATTCTCTGGAGAGCAATTGACTAATGTTGCGCAAAAAGCTACAGTAACACCTCGTCAACTCCTTACCAAAACCGGATATACCTGCGAAACTCAAAAAATAACTGTCCACTAGATCTGGGTCACATAGTTGGTGAGGTGAGATTTTAATCTCTCTACACTTTTCCCAACTATCCAATATGGAAATTTAACCATAGCCACAGTCTTAAAGCGCATAATACGATTCCATTACACACATCTCTTCCACTCTCTTCCATTCCTTAAATTACTATACCTGACAAGTGTTTGGCAACTATATGATTAACCAATTCTAATGCCAACCAATTCTATTATTCAACTTGCCCCCGATGAGATTTCCCCAGACTACCACTATCCTTCATTAAATGAGCTCTCCTAACCAATCGACATATCCACTTTTGATAACTTGCATAAGTACTCCTCAACAACTTATCAAGAACCAAACACATTATATACCTGAAGCCAAATCTAAAACTCAGAGATTGTATGAGGCTCCTCAAGTCTACTATCTTAACAATTATTACTATTGAAATTCACTACTGCGCGGTATATATACTCATTGTTAGCCCATAATTTATCTCAAATCTTAGACCATCCCCTTACACTTATTGCCTACATGGCAATTACTTCCTCGTTACTCACGCTTGTGAGAAGCGTAGCTGAACTTCATAATATGATCAATAAAATTTACACTCAAGCTGGCCCATCTCCAGATCCAACAATGACGAATAAAATATAGCATTAATCAATCATCACACAACACTAACAACACTACCGTGCGGTTCCTACCCACAATCCCTACCTTGTTGTATGGTTGGAATATCCACTAGTAAATTCTATCCGTGCGCGAGAAACCTATAACGACAAGGTGTGAGGCCACCCACATCATATGCCAAACACTGAAGGGATACTTATATTATGGTAACTATAAACAACCTCCTACTCTGAGACGAAAGTAATTGGTATAATCTTAAGCACACATTAAACCATGCAACTAAATACATATACCCGTTAATTATACTTACATGCCCAAGGCCAACCTCCTAGTAACTAGTCTTCATGACCAATCCCTCTTGCACATCCTCTAATCAACATACTCCTACATACCATCTCACTATCTCACCACCTCGTAAAACAAAAAGAGAGTCTATTGAATCTTAAGGCGAGATTCCTCCCACTACAACACCAACACCACTTAACTGCACTCTCTGTAGACACCAGTATAACCTCACATTTGCTCTCTATATAAAAATAAAACATCATGTCAATCTCTCGTGTCCCATAGGGGACCTCTTTTAGCTCCAATTTCATATACTCCTAGAGCACGTTGGGCGCAAACTCACCAAAAAGACCTGACCTAATGTTGAGAGCTGTGAACACTATGCTAGAAGAAGAGAATGAGATCTCGTCCTGCTATAACCTCCATTTCTTTGAATATATAGAAGAAAAAGCCACTTCTCACTCTCTCGTTCTATTGACCCATAAGAAACTCGCGATACTCTATTAATATCGCCCAACTACATCACTATCTCAATCCTTATAGCACCAAACATAGACAACAATACTTCGCCAACACCCAAAAGGCAGCTGCGCCCATGAAGTAGGATTCCAAATAATAACACACAAATAACCACACGAAGGCCAGAGACACAAACACACAAACTCTTCAGAAATTACAAACTAAAATAGCCTTTTTGACCACTGGCCGCAAAGAAAACATTTAGACACGCGGCTCGTAGAGCCAAAGACCTTACCTAAACTCTCTCTCAGAAAAAGTTATATCTGGAAATAAACAAAAGACCATCGCTCGAGCGCAAGAAAGGTTGCTTGAGTCCAAGACCCGCTCGAGCACAGTAGAGACACACTCTTGAGTGTAGAATTCAAAACACTCACTTCTAGTAGTTTTTGATAACGACCCAACTTAACAAATTAAGTACTGTACCATCTTACAAGAGCCCCGCCCTCGCCACGCGTTTAGAAAAGTTACTACACGCTCGATTGTATGAAAGCCAATCTAGACACATAATAATTCTATTGAAACACACAAACCCCTGACTTTGTTCCATCATTGTCATTACTCAATTCTCTCAATATCTCAAAAAAAACAAGCTCTACATATCGAAAAAGGACAGGGAATATAGTCTTAATTATCAGGTAAATAGAACACCCATTTTAAGAGGAAACACGAAAGAAATCTGGAAGAGTGCCAAAGCTATCAGCTAAGGTCCGGAATTTCCTAACATCCAAAAATCATCATATCTCTAACTACTCAGAAACCAAGGTTAACAGTCAAGTTCGGAGCAAACCAAACTGAATATTCTTCCTCAACTGGAATAAAAGGGAAAACTCCATCCCCTATAATTCCAACCACATACTATTCAGTCGAATGAACAACACTACCAAAGTTACTCAATGATGTGTGCCATCACACCACAGCTTCTACTCTTGTCATTCTATTCCAATTCAATAGAAAGTGCTCAACACAAACCACAAATTATGATATACCATTCAACAAAGTAGGCAGAGAACTCCTTAATACGAAGGAATCCACCCGCGCTCCTCCCAGAGATCCCTCACCAAGATATCGCCAAGTCAGGGTCAACGCAAGAGGGTGTCTTAGCAGCGTGTCAAATGAAGAATTTCACAAATTCCTCCCATACACAACTCCTATAAAAATTCACATCAGACCCAATCAATAAAACAAAACATTGAACACAGTCATTGATGGATTCAAACGGTCCACAATCGTATCGATTATACAACAAAAAGTATAAAGAGACCTACTCAATTACTAAAAAGACTGTTCCCGGGTTTGTGTGCGCGTTTGGACTAGTTCAATATATGTTTCCTGGATCTCTCTCGGTTTGGCACAGGAGAAGTACCGCTCAATAAAGGTCCTCCAGCCAATGCCCACTTTGGAGGGTAAAAAGCAATAAATCTTGTTCCCTCTTCGCTCCTCTTTGATATTTCCACTTGATTGAGTTTTTTAGGATGTTTTTTGAAAGGAGTGATTGTTGCAGGTGTGGTATAGGCACTTAGGTTATATTCAAATTACTTGATTTGTTCAAGAAATATTGATATTTTTAGGAGACACAGTCCAGACTATAGCGCGGGTCGGTATTGAGCACTGACATCTGATGACGGGGTAGAATTGCATACCTCCTAGTTATTTCGTGTGGTCTTCTTGCAAAAACTTCTGCAGATGTGATTTATTCTCTACCTCTCGCTCCCGACAGAGAGTATATGTGTTTACCGCCCCTCCGACAGCACAGTTGGCACTCGATGCGGGTCAGTCTGCGCCCGCCTCTCGAGCGTTGGTACGATAACTATTTATCCAGCAGTATAGAGTTCTGGGGAGGGGAAGATTTTCTACGGCACTCCAAGCGAATCCGCGGTTCTGGTTTTTTCCAAAATCACGCTTCGGATTAGCGGGGAATGTGCATTAATCACCTTCTTGTTCTTGGCGCTCGACGCGGGCCTCACTCTCGCACTCTCTCTCGATGCGTGTCCAGATTTTTGTTCTTGGCTGGCATCGGAAGCAATGTAGCGCCTCGGAGAATCTCCGCGCGCCCTCTGTAGCGAGGTCATACGTAAATGATGAAAGTATTCTCGCCCTGGGATGATTGATCCGAATCAATCGCAACTTATTTGTTTTGTCTTAGTCCCTCTCTCCCTCCACTCTGCATTTCTTAATAACAGACCATGTTTTGGAAGAGCCTTCGCTACTCCTCTAGTATGAAGCGCTCCTTCCTCTCTAGGCTGTCTGGTAATCTAGTTAGTAGTGTCCTCCTTCTCTTCGGCTCTCCTGTAAGTGTTAAAATAGTTGTGTTGATCCGTCGAGCGCGAATCAGTTTTGATTCCAAACATCTTGGCCTGCAATTAGGAAGCACTCGTTGGGTTTTGTGCGGGCGCTCCTCTTTCGTCCACCGCGAGCCTCTCAAACTCTTCCGCAGGAGGGGAATATCCCTCTCTACTCTGCTAATTTAACTGCTAAATGCTTGTCTTTTGTAGACATTTTTTAGTGAGCCTTTGATTGATTGGTGTGGAGGTTTGTAGTTGGTTTGGATAAGATTGTGACAGTGAGGCTCTTTGAGACTATAATTTTAACGGAAAGGATGTTGGGTTTTTAGCTATATAAAGCCCTTAGATTCATGTTCGTTTCCATTGGCGCGCATAAAGTGATAATTAGTGCTTCCACATTATAGGCACAAGTGGAATGAAAAGCGAGCAGGTATGGAAAGGTTCGTAATTGTGTTAGATCCAATGGAACACCTGCCCCTAATTTAACATTGGTTAATTAATTCGCATGAATTAATTA
>NW_021026763.1:904445-999780 GCF_004153795.1 Camellia sinensis | reverse complement strand
GATGAAACCGGATTATCTGAGTTCTTAGATCGATTTGTAGTGTGTCTCGTGATGCATTCGTATCATTCGCCTTTCTGAGGATAGACACGAGGAACATTGAGAGTGGTGCTTGAGTGCTTAGAGCCATAGGCTGTATGCCAAGTTGTAATTGACGTTTGGTCTGAAGGAAGTTCAAATTCTTAGTTGCCACTGGTACTCGGAATTGGGGTGGTCTGTTGATGCACCAAGGTGTTGGGCCAGTGCAAGATTGGGCAGCAGCCTAAGAGTGTGTGTGAGATCCGCAGTTTTCTGGGATTAGCTAGTGTATACCGCCGATTTGTGAAAGATTTCTCCAGGTTAGCCATCGGACTAGACTGACTCGGAAGGGAGTCGAGTTTCTGGTGAGTGAGACTGTAAAAGTCGTCCACGAGCTGAAAGTTAGATTGACCACCGCGTCCGGTTGTGATTATTCCCGGAGAGAGGGTTGGGTTTATCGGTTTATGTGGATGCCCACGTAGAGGGTTGGGTTGTGTGTTGAGCAGAGGGGAAAGTACTGCTTATGGCTCGACGTTGAGTGAAAATTACAAGAATACCCTACACGCGACCTAGAATTAGCGGCTGTGGTCGTTTGCCTGGAAAATCTGAGGCACGATACCTATATGGTTGAGAGATTCGAGGTTGTTTCTCGGACCACAAGAGTTTGAGAGTATCGTTACCACAAGAGGTTGATTAAGTTTGAGGCAGAGGAGAGGAATGGAGCTCTGAGGACTATGATGTTGAGTTGCACTATCACCGGGAAAGGCCAATGTTTGTGGCCTGATGCCCTTAGTAGGAAATCATTAGTGATGTAGCTTGTATTGCCACCGAGAATAGGAGATTGTTGGGAGCGCTTGACTGTGTTTGCATTTGCTACTGGGCGAATCTGTTGAGGCTGCGGCCTTGTTTTCCGTTGCCGCGCCATCCTCACTTGTGACTAGAGTGTTAGAGGCTACAGGAGAGGTGACCTTGAGGTAAGAGCCTTCGAGAGAGGATCTCCAGTGGAAATGAGAAGGTGTTATGACGGTATGTGTATCCCTACCTGAGTGCTGAGATTACGAGGACCGTTTGTTTGTGCCTTGAGTCTTGCCGAGAGGAAGTACTCCGAGAGTTTCACCATTGTCACGCCTTTGCGGTGCACCGGTGACAGCGTAAGAGTGGTATCGGTATGTCTCACCACTCAGTTCAGATACACCGTCAAACACCTTCTTCAACTTCCACTGGAATCCTCGTCTCGATAGACTCTACTCAAAGGTTCACTCTCGTGGTGCCGTCTGAACACCTTGAGTCGCAAGTGTAGGCTGCGCGGCACAGCGGAAAAACAAGGCCGCAGGCCGTTCCAACAGATTCGCCCAGTAGCAAATCAAACTCGGTCAAGCGCTCGCCTCAACATCTCCTATTCTCGGGTGGCGAATAGCAGCTACGACCACTAATGGTTCTCCTACTAGATGGCACGTCAGCCACACAACATTCGCCTTTCCCGGGTGATAGTGCAACTCAAATCATAGTCCTTCAAAGAGCTCCATCCATCTCCTCTGCCTCAAATTTAAGTCCCTCTGTGTAAAAAGATACTTCAATTACTCTTGTGGTCCGAGAACACCCATCCTCACCATAAAGGTAGTGCCTCCAGATTTTCAAGGGCAAAGATCCACACGCGCTAATTTCTAGGTCGCGTGTAGTTAATGTCTATCGTGAATCAACTATCGTGAGCCATAAGGCTACCACTTTCCCCTCTTGCGATCAAACACAAACCAAACCCTGCGCTGTAGGGCATCACAATAAACCGCATACTCCAACCCTTCTCCGGATAATCAACACCGGAGCGGTGGTCAGTCTAACTTTCAGGCCGTGGAACGGAGCTTTTCACAAGTCTCACTCCACACAAACCTGGACTCCCTTCCGAAGTCAGTTCTAGTCAACTGATGACGCAACCTGGAGAAATCTTTCACAAATCGGCGGTTAATACCTAGCGTAACCGCAGAAACTGCGTTCTCAAACACAACTCTTATAGCTGTGCCCAATCTTGCACTCCTCAACTCGTTGTAGATGCATCAACCAGACACCCCTTCCCCGGCATACCACGTGGCCAAGAATTGACTTCCTTCGAGCCAGAACTCACACTTCCCAAGTTGGATAACAGCGCTATGGCTCTAAGCCAAACTCAAGCACACTCTCAAGTGCTTCCTCGTGCTTCTTCCTCAGAAGGCGCAAATTAAGGGATAAGGGGAATTTTTTTTTTCATTCCACGGAAGACAACTACAAATCGATCTAGAAACTCCCAGAAAATCCGCGTTCAATCAAGTCCATAATAAGACTGTGGCATTGAGCCCGGAATGGCATCACCAGAAACCTCATAATGGCCATACCGTACTGAAGTCGTCTTAGGAATATCCTCCTCCCTGACCCTCACTGGTTGGTAATCCGATCTCAAAGTCTATCTTAGAAGAAACAGACGGACCCTCTGAACTGGCAAAACAAATCGTCTATACGGGGCATGGGTACTTATCTTGACCGTTAGTTCTCCGATTCAACTTCTGGTAGTCTATACACAACTTCAAGGCACCATCTTTCTTTTAGCAAAGAGGCCGGTGCTCCCCATGGTGACACGTAGGGCGGAACAAAACCCTACTTACAGAATTCTGGAGCTAAACTTCAATCTCAAGCCAACACTTGCTGGAGTCAAGAGAGCGATAAGTGCCATAGAAATCGGCGCCGTGCCGGGCACTAAGATCAATTAGAGATACGTCTATCTTCTCGATGAGGTGGCAAACTAACAAGATCTCGGAAAGACATCTGATACTGCGAAAACCACCCGTGCTGGCAGATACTAATCTGGGTCTCGTCCACACTCACTACTTCCTCAAAGCTAGCAGTAGTAGACACTAAAGCTCACTTCGCCCTCGCGAATCATGACCCCGGTGCAAAACCAACCAAACCCGGTTCCCAAGAAATGAATCCACTCCCCGCTTCATACTAAGCGTGACCCTCTGGCGC
Organism: Camellia sinensis; assembly: GCF_004153795.1. Taxonomy (NCBI): domain Eukaryota; kingdom Viridiplantae; phylum Streptophyta; class Magnoliopsida; order Ericales; family Theaceae; genus Camellia; species Camellia sinensis. Next base: position 996,771 of record NW_021026763.1, on the reverse strand, counting down.
GGTAGCAATCGATATACCCGGGCTATAGACAGTAGCCTATGTCCTGACCAAAATAAACATCAAAGCTTCATGAGCATGACTCACTTAAAGGAAAAGAAGCCTATAGTCGGCGACCTCTATATCACAACCCTCTAACACCCTGTTTCATAATCAACTCGACCACCAATAGGCGTACACACAAATAGGAGGATGCTAACTGTGCTAACTCAATTCCAAAACTAGATACAAATGCAGCAGATACAAAAGAATGAGATGCACCCGTGTATGCATCAAACACACTAGCCAACCGATTGCAAAACAAAAAGGTACCTCTCACACTGATTGGAGCCGCGTACTAATCACTGCGCAGTAACAGCATACACGCGCCCTGTATGTCTCCTAATCATACCGCTTACCGCTCAGATAGCAAAAGACTGCTGCACAGACGGATGACAAAGCCCCTATGGGCGCCTCGACGACCTGCACAGAGGCGTAGCTGGTTGAAAAACCCTCGGTCTGCCTAGAACCAGCGCTTCCCGAGAGTAGCACTCAACTGCGGGCAATACCTCTTTGTGGTCCCAGCTGCGACACTTATAGCAAGAACAAGGGCTGGCCCTTGCCCTGACCTGGCCCCTGAGTGTCCTAGCTGATGAAGAAGCAGCGTCGTCTGGAACCCACCCTTCGCGTTGCTAGAATGAAGACTGGACCCAGCTGGCACACGGCAAAACAATTAGCCTTCCTCTGACTGACCTCTCCGCGAGCCTGCACTCGGCACCGAAGGTCGATTCTAGCAGCTCGCGTCCTGAGAGTCTGTATGTAGAGGTACGGAACCCCTTGTCTCCTGCCATCACCCTGACCATCTTGGTTCCTCTTGGAGCTCGGCCGCGCTCTCCTCCGCTGCATCATGAGCTCCATATGGCTGCAGCAAATCCACAAATGTCTATACTCTCGGCATGTATAGACCCACCAACTCTCAGCTTGAGGCCCGCCTCAACTCCGCTCAAAACTGCAAGCACTGCGTTCTTCGGACGGCCACCAACCAGGTCGATATTACCCTGGACAAAACAGTGGAAAGTGGCCTCAAAACTCTGCCAAGACATGACCCTGCGTTGATTAAAGCCGGCTAAAACTGATCCCTCAACTGTCTCCCTAGCCACTTGCAGATAAAAACCTCTCCTGGAAAGCATTACGAATGCCTCTCATTGTACAACCACACGAGCCTCTTCGTAGCTTCGCACAGTGACCCAGCATCCTTTCAGTGGAAGGATGCCAAGGGTCACTTTCAGTGGCCGTCGCGCGATGGCCAAGCATCTCGAAACGTTTACTCATTTGCTCTAGCCAGTGCTCATCAGCCATGTCAGTGGCTCCTTCGCGGATCCCCAACCAAAACTCATCGGTGTAGACCAGAAGAATTTCCCTCTTCAAGAAAGAAGGCCCTGCCTCAGACTGGCCTGATTCCCTGCTCTTGAGGAAGACGCCAGAATGCTCCTGCTAATCTCTCGTGCAAGGCACTCATAGCCTTTTCCTGCGCCGGCCACGGTTTGGCCTGACCAACTCCCTCCTTACGTGCCGGAAAACCTCCTCCGGTTGGTAACGGGTACTTCCTGCCTCGCAGGCCTACCAACGCCTAGCACCTCTTCCTCGTCCTGGACATCCTAATAAAGTAATGCAGAAGCGTTAGCACATTGCACAAATGTGCCGAAAACTAAAACACTTTCACGTCCTAGTGCACGGAAACAGTTTAATCACTCCACGTAAGCACATTAAACACATAAAGCACTTACGAATTTCATTTCCGGATAATGATAGTCCCGGGCGTTACAGGTTCCGCGTTAGAAACAGGCATTGATCAAGTGCCTTTCCAACACATGGACTGCCCAGAAACCAAGGAGTCCAATCAACATCCTTAGAAATACATTCCATTACCCACATAGTCACAATAAGCCTGTTATCAATTAAGCACATAGAATATGACACTACATCTAAGGTCTTATCAAGCGAGACAAACCCATTGTGATCCTAATCACTTCCCAAACGTACCCATAGTATTCGAACCCGGTGACGCTCTTGATACCAATTAACCCCCCAAAATAACACATTTAAACACCATGCAGTATAAGACTGCATTGAATATAAAGCTCCACATTCTTCCATTATTCAGAATATTCCATTACAAAAAGGGATTACATGTTAACGACATATAAGAAGAATGCCCTAGAAGGCTTACAGCTTCCAAGTTAACACTGGTTACAACAAAAGAGTACTAACTCATTTTACCACTTAAAGCCCTTTGCTTTGAATCACAGTAATACGATCAAATAAAAACAACAAAGTGTGTCCCTCTAGCTTCCCAAGCTTATGTCCTTGGGTTTTGTGTGCTGCATCTACCGTATGAATAAGATATTCCCATATAGGGTGAGCCACAGTTTGCCCAGTATGTAAATACACTAAACCAAATATGAAACAATGACTAAAAGATTAGCATGTGGTGATAGATGGCAATCACTGACACTTTCCCTTATCACACTCATTTTTCATGACATACAAGTCCATATAAAACTCGATTTTCCATTTCTTCATCTCAAATTATAATCCGTGCTCAGAACCTCCTAAAACACTTCATAGATGACTGGTATACTCATATCATAACATTCCCATTCACGAAAATATAGCATACTAGCTTATATCACACAACAAACAGATAAGCATACAAGCTATATCATTCACCCCACAGATATGCATATGAGCACCTATCACACTTCCAATGACAAGCATATGAGCTCTGTCAACTACTCACTAGATAAGCATATGAGCTCTATTCTACAGAGTCCATTCCCTATCTCCTCCCAACAACATCCGTTTAGAGGTCCATCTCCTATTTTTCCCTAAAACCGTTGGAGTACTCCTCTATCTCTCCACACAACACAATGCCATATAAACAACAATTATACACATCATCACGCAATACATAAATTTAATGTATTCTTTCAATCGTCAATCTCAATGACACATTCCAATGATTAGTTACAGTTCGCCTATATCATCATGCATTGTCTACAACAATCACGACTATCCTCCACGATAGCCCAAAGCAGTTATTTCTATACAGAAAATAAATGCAACAAGATGATATTAATCAACATTTCAATTCGGTGTGTGATAACAATTCAACTACACCCTTTAATCCCATACATTCCCATTTCAATTCCACAATTCTTCACAATCAATTCTCATTTCCCAACATTAATTATACCAATAAATCAACCAATGTAATAGGCACTTTCCATAATTACCATTCAACCCTTAGGTCCCATTTTCATCATTGATTCAACATTTATTCCATTTCTCTTAAGGCCAAACAGCATTCTAGGTTTATTATAAATAAAACCCCAACTTTGTAAAATAACACAAAAGGCCCCAAATCTTCAAAAATTTACCAACCGACCCCAGACATCTCAAAATATCAAAATTAAACATAAATCCATAGAGAGGAGAGGAGAATAAATTCCTTTACCTCAATCATGAAGTGGAATTGTTGAGATTGGGAATGTATGGGGTTAAAGGGTGTAGTTGGATTACTTATCACTCACCTAGTTGGAATGTTGATTATATATCCATTGTTGCATTTATTTTCTGTATAGAAATAACTGCTTTGGGCTATCGGTGGAGGATAGTCTTGATTGTTGTAGACAATGCATGATGATTAGGCAAACTGTAACTAATCATTGGAATGTGTCATTGAGATTGACGATTGAAAGGATACATTAAATTTATGTATTGTGTGATGATGTGTATAATTGTTGTTTATATGCATTGTGTTGTGTTGGAGGAGATAGGGGATGTACTCCACGGTTTAGAGGAAGATAGGGGATGGACCTCTAAACTGGATGTTGTTGGGAGGAGATAGGGGATGGACTCCGTAGATAGAGCTCATATGCTTATCTAGTGATGTATTGACAGAGCTCATATGCTTGTCATTGGAAGTGTGATAGTGCTCATATGCATATCTGTGGAAGTGATGATATAGCTTGTATGCTTATCTATTGTTGTGTGATATAGCTAGTATGCTTATCTATTGTGAAATAGGAAGTGTTTGATATGAGTTACCGTCTCATATGAGTTGTTTGGCCAGGTTCTGAGCCACGGTTGTAAATTGAGAATTGAAAGAAATGGAAAATGAGTTGTAATATGGACTTGTATGTCATGAAAATGTAAAGTGTGATAAGGGGAAAGTGTCAGTGTTGACCATCTATCAACTGCTAATCTTTTAGTCATTGTTCATATTTGGTTTAGTGTATTTCTACTGGGCTGTGGCTCACCCTATATGGGAATATCATTTTCAAGTACAGGTAGCATGCCACCCCCAAGGACATAGCTTGGGAGGCTAGAGGCGGACACACTTTGTCGTTTTATTTTTGATGTATTACATGTGAATTCAAGCCAAGGGCTTAATGTGTAAATGAGTTAGTACTCTTTTGTTGTAACCAAGTGTTAACTTGGAAAGCTGTAAGCTTTTAGGGCACTTGCTTTTGTCGTTAACATGTAATACCTTTTGTAATGAAATTCTGATAAATGGAAGAATATGGAGCTTTTACATATCAATGCATGTCTTTATTGATGGGTTTAAATGTTGTTATTTTGAGGGCGTTACAGTTATGCGCTGGGTGTGTCTTAGAGAGAGAAGACATAGATGGGTTTGGTGTGTGTGTGTGTGTGTGTGTGTGTGTGTGTATGAGTGTGGCTGCTGGGTGTGTGTGTTAATGGTGTTTTGTGTGCATGGTGTCATGTGTCTGCTAGAGAAAGGAGATATGTGTGTGGCTGGGTCTCTATGTGAGAGAGAGAGAATGCTGAGAGAAGACATAGATGGGTTTGGTGTGTGCTCTGTGTGTGTGTGTGTGTGTGTGTATGAGTGTGGCTGCTGGGTGTGTGTGTTAATGGTGTTTTGTGTGCATGGTGTCATGTGTCTGCTAGAGAAAGGAGATATGTGTGTGGCTGGGTCTCTATGTGAGAGAGAGAGAATGCTGAGAGAAGTGTGTGTGTGTGGGGGGGGGGTGTGTTGAAGCCATCAGTGTGTGTGTGTGTGTGTGCGTGTATCAGTGTGTGTGTGTTATGCGCTGGATGTGTCTTAGAGAGAGAAGACAGAGCTAGGTTTGGGTTTGGTGTGTGCTCTGTGTGTGTGTGTTGTGTGTATGGTGTGTATGAGTGTGGCTGCTGGGTGTGTGTGTTAATGGTGTTTTGTGTGCATGGTGTCTTGTGTCTGCTAGAGAGAGGAGATATGTGTGTGGCTGGGTCTCCATGTGAGAGAGAGAGAATGCTGAGAGAGATGAGTGGTGTCTAAATGAGGGTAATTACGTCCCTCAGAATTTTTCAGGACTAAACGGTTTACTAGAATAAAAATGGGACCAATTGGTTCATGGAGGAGGGGTCCCTGCTGTGGAGAATTCACAGCCGTGACTGCTGTGACGTAAAACGTCACCGTTTTAATTTTTTTTATTTAATTAATGTGAGGGTTCATTAATTCTTCATTAATTCTTTCACTATAACAAACAAAACAATAAACCTAATAGGGACGGAGCCATTTTCTGGGTCCCGCGGTCTTGTAAAGTTGAAGGGGGTGAGTTTGTGTTAAAAAAAATTTATTTTATAAATAGAAAATATAATAAAATAAAAATAATTCATGGAACAAATCAATTTATGAAACCAAATTGTATTTTTTTAAAAAGATTAATTTTAAAATTAAAATCAAACAAACCATACATGTTTTGACTTTTTCAAAACTGACTTAAATGCATCAAAAGTGAAATTGAAAGGGAAAAAAATTGTATTTGAACAAATCAATTTATCAAACCATAAGCAAAAAAAATGTAACTTAAAAAAAAAAAAAGGAGTTGTATCAAAAAAAAAAAAAAAAACCAACTTAAAGCCAAAATATATTAACTTTTCTACTCCAACATAGCACACTTTTGCTTGGAGTGTAGAAAAAAAATAAAATAAATAAAACTAACTATTCTACTCTTGCTTGGAGGGTAGAAATGGCGGCAGCTGGTAAGGGTACCAAGAGCAAGTGATAAAACGGTGCCGTTTTGAGGCACACAGCAGGCACGGCAGGGAGAAAACACGGCAGGGACCCTGTGTCCTTTTTATTCTGTAAATGTCATTACAGCGAATAGCCTCCACAATTGCCTTTCTATTTTACCATAATCACACCTTACAAACCCATCACCACCCATCCTGCAAGCTCCAAAAGTTGATTACAAATTGCACTGTCAAAATCTTACCCATCAAATTGCTTCCAAATTTGTAGTAAGGAGAATAGACAGAGTAAATTAGTATCATGTGTAAGAAGATTATGCCCATAAGTTATCAATTGTGGCCAATAGAGACTCCCACCATCCTACTCCATAAAACACCATGAAAAGTAAATACACTAATGCAATGTAGTCTAAAAAATAAACAAAATAACATAAAACAAGAGCTAACCTGTGGTTGACTTAAAGATGAATTTTGAACATTTGTGATATTGCTTGATTGACCAATAATCTACATAAGTTGTTAAATTTATCGATACATTACACAATTTATAAGAAAATAATAATAATAATAAATAAATAACATAAAACAATAGCTAACCTGTTGTTGGCTTGAGGATGAATTTTGAACATTTGTAGTGTTGCTTGATTGACCAATAGTCTAAAGAAATTCAAAAAGTTATCAATACTTTACACAATTTATAAAAATAAATGCATGTCATTTGAAATTTCAAAAGTACGTAGGTAATACCTTACTAAGGCGAGTAGGTTGTGAAATAACTTTTGTCTTCTTATTCATCATCTCATGCCAAGGTTTTAATCTACCCCTCCCTTTGTGTCCAACATCTTTCTTCTTTATGCCCTTAACTTGTGCAAAGTTGGGGTCGTCCACATCTAATTCATTGGTACCAAAATTTCCGACTCCGTTCATCATAGTATTTACTTTTACACACAATTCCTTAATTCCTTCATCAACCAATTGATAGGCAAGTTTGTGCATAGATGCTTGAGTTGCTAGTTTCACCATTCTTGGACAAAGATCTCTATAACGTGCTAATATTAACAACTTCGGATCATCCTCATCCACTACAACATTTTTCTTTTCAACTTCACAATCTTTTGCATCCAATCTCCATCGGCCTAATATATACCTTTCGGGAATTTTCATAACATTCATTCTATCAAGTGCTTTGATTGCATGACTACATAAAATTCCAAAGTTCTCAAATTTCTTACAAGTACAATGTATTTCTTGACAGTCTTTTTCTCCTCTTAGCCCAGTAACTTCCACTCTACCCTCCACAATATGCTCTTCACCATTACCATACAAGCCAATCACGCACTTAACTTCTCATTCTAACTCATGGAATTGCTTCACTTGACAACAAATGGACGTATCCAACTCACAATGAAATAAATCAAAGATAGGAGGGGTGTACAAACTCGCAACTTGGATTAAAATGGGAGACTTTTTCAATTTCATTCTTGGCAACTTTTGTCTAGAATCATATATTGCGGAAATTTCCTCATACCGCTTATCTACAACAATCCGATTGAAGTGAGTAAAGAATTGAACAATGTTATGATCACCCTTCAAATATCCCCTTAATGTTCCATTAGACTTTCACTAAGTTGTGTGCTTCGCATTCCTCCAGTAAATACCCACTTCATATACACATGCGCCCACTGCTCTCTTTTTCTCCAAGTTCTTTTCATCCACTCATTCTCTTGCAAGTTGTATTTATCAATCAAAGAATTCCAAGCTTAAATTAATTCATGCTCATTCTCGTAGTCATAAATGCAAGCCTTTAAATCGCTACTAAATTTTGAACCACTCTTGAACAAGTAACCTAAATGCTTCAAAGCATTTTGCATTAGGTGAAAAGTGCACAACCCATGAAAAACCTCAGGCATGATTTGTGAAATTGCCTTAGCCATTGCTTGATCTTGATCTGTGAAAAAACTAACAGGCTTTTTTCTTGACATTGCATCCAAAAATGTTTCAAATAACCATTCAAATGACTCTGCAGTTTCATCATATAATAATGCTGCACCAAAAATCACTGTCATTCTAAAGTGGTTAAAGCCACAAAATAAAGCAAGTGGACGGTACTCCTTATTTGTTCGAAAAGTTGTGTCAAATGACACCGCATCACCGAAAAGCCCATAATCTGTTATCATCTGATGATCAGCCCAAAAAATATTAGTAATCATCTCATCTACATCCAACTGAATGGCATAGTAAAAATATGGATTTTCTGCCACTTGCTGCTGGAAATATCTTAACAAACTCCCCGCTTCACCATACTGCAAGTTTCGCTGTCTTTTTTTTCTTTGGAGTTTCTAGCATTCTCAAGAACCACAAATGATAAACAATACCAAAAATTATATTTTCACTTATTTTCTGTTGCTCCATTTTCTTTGAACCAATTGGACTTGGGAATTTAGTTTTCAAATAGACATGCTTTTTTATAGGCATACTCACAGACATAATATTTATTGGTTAAAATTGTGACATTCAATAGGTTTTATTAAAAGTTTGGAGAACTTGATGAGTGTAAAGTGATAAGAGATATGGAATAATGCTCTAAGACCAACAAATAATCACTCATCGATGTTGTATTATGTGATTTATAGATTTTCAACTTGAAAATGATACTTATGCACATTTAATCATTTTTGTTGCAGGAAACAGGACAATATGAAGGCATCAACATCGAAATCATTTTTGTTGCAGGAAATAGGACAATATGAAAGCATCAAAATGGACGTCGTTTCTTGATTTGAACATTTTTCATGGAGGTCTTTATAAAATGGCAACATGAGTAATACTTGAGTACTATTCTCATGTGACAAGTTTATATGTACCTTTTGGATTATGGTGTAACTATTAGTTTTCTAGAAACATTTGATCTATTTTGACACGACAAGCTTATGCAATGAACTTTTTAATTAAGGTGTTTTGGATATTTTGAGATTATGAAAACGTGAACTCTTTTACCCTTTACAATTATCGACTATGAGCCATTAGAATAACGTAGTGTTTTTAAATGGTGATTATGTAAGTAGAGATAATGGTTAGCAAACCATTAAAAATTTCAAACTATATATTATTGGTAATTGAATAGTAAAATATAGCCTATAATCGCGGTTAATAACCGTCGCTACAAATAAAATTCTATGGCTATAGCGACGGTGTGAAACTGATGGAATAGAGTCAAAATATAGTAGTAGTTGACAAAATGTCGCAAAAGCACAGGTTGTAGCAGCAGTTAGACTGTCGCTATAAAGGTATCAAGCAATGGGTAAATTCATGATATAGCGACATTTGTAATTGCCACTACATCAACCGTCGCAATAAAAATAACTATACCAGCATTTGCAAAAAGCGTCACTATAAGGATATGCCGACGGGGCTATTGCGGCGGTTTAGCCGCCACTATTGCAACCGCGGGTAAAGGTGTTTTAGTTTTTAGCGACGCTTTTTCTTGCTTTTAGCGACAGTTTTGGCCGCTACTAAATCTTGGTTTTTTTGTAGTGATACCAATTTGTTGAACAATAATGGCCTGTAAATTCAGCAGAAGAACGGTGAAGCAAAAATAGAGAACACTCTTCAATCTGTTTGAGAGAAAACAAAAATGTTAGAAAATAAAAAAATAAAAAATAAAAACTAACTTTTCAATCCATGTCGATAGAGACTTTTGCTTACCGTGAAGACGGCGGCGGCCCTGTACAAAAATGTTTTGGCAGACAAATAAAAATAAAAAAAATAAAAACTAACCTTTCAATCCATGTCAATAGAGACCTTTTGCTTACAGTGAAGACGGCGACAGCCCAAGGTTTATTGTTTTGTTTGTTATAGTGAGAGAATAATTAATAAACCCTCACATTAATTAAAAAAAAAAAAAATTAAAACGGTGGCGTTTTACGTCACAGCAGTCACGGCTATGAATTCTCCACAGCAGGGACCTCCAAGTTTACATTTTGAGATTTATTGGTAAATCTCCTATTAACTTTAGTATAAGTATACTTTTATATTTTACTAAAAAAATATGTGTTTTCCGATACTTTTTAGCACTTCATTTCTTCCATAAATATTTCGATAATATATAACCATCATCATTACTCATTACAATTTTATTATTATAGGTTTTTATCCCACATAATGAGAGAGAAATTAATACTACACAATTGCTCAGCCAAAAATTCTAATTATTTTTGTTAAGTTTCTTGGAATACCTATAAATAAGCTTTTTATATAATAATTTTATCACACTATCATTTGAGTATTGAAGAGTTAACACATTGATTGGGATTATTATGCATTTTTCCCCTTAATTAATTTTTAATATTAGTTTCTCTTATTTTTTAGTTATAGTTAATTATAATTTTTAGTCCCTAAAATATGTTATTTGTATTATTTTGGTTTCCAGTGTTTAAATTGTATCAATTTGGTCCATAATATATAAAAACTGCTTCAATTCGATCCCTCAATCTAATTTCATCAATAGATGTGGTTAAAGCTAAGAATAAATGTGAAAATTCACTTTAAAAATTATACTTTTATTCTCTAAATTATGTGATCAGTATCGATTTAGTCACTTAAATTACACGTTTACTCTTAATTTTAATAGTGTCTATTGACGAAGTTTGATTGAGAAACCGAATTGAAATTTTTTTTTATACATCGAAAACCAACATGATACAAATCTCATACTTTGAGGATTAAAAATGAAATTAACCATTTCATTGATTAGTTTCCCCACAAAAGACAAGAATTTAGCTATTTTTTTTTTTCTTATTTTCTCTTTTCTTTTTCCTTTTTTGTTCATGAATTCATGATTGAAACAAAACATACAAAAACATTTTGACTAAAACTTGTTTTATAAGAAAAGGGAATTAACAAATTAACAATTTATTTTTATTTATTCTTCAAAGAAACAATTTTGTTGAACAATTATATTTTTGGATTTTCCTTTATGGTGTCAGCATGGCAATAAATGTTTTCCATTTTCTAACAGTAAAGTTGACAAAGCAATTGGAGATTACTTGAACGATTTTAGTTTCACTAGTGTTTCTTGTAGCCCTAGATGTTCAAATGTTCAATTTTTGACTTTTAACCGAACTTTTTGATTTTTTTTGAAAGTGAATTAAGAAGTTGGTAAAAAACTATTTTTTACCTTTGTGGTTAATATTTGTGTATGATATCATATCACAATAAAATAACCAAAATGTTCCCAAATTGTGATTTGCCCTAGCCCTCTACTTGTAAACATGGAGGGTAGTTCAGGTAATTTCACACATTGCGTTTTGTTAACTTCCCAAATAATGTTCTGACGTTTTTAGCTGTCTGAGGTTGTGTTTTTTATGCTGCAAAACGCAGCTTTTATTTGGGTTTCCAAATCACCCCTTTGTTTCTTTTTTAGTTTAGGGTAAATGATGGATTCATAGAAAATTTAAAAGATTTTATAAAAATCTATAAAATCCTACCTTGTGAATAAATGAAGAGAGATGAATGTAAATGTTTTGTCCTAAAAAAAAAAAGAATGTAAATGTTCTAGAAATATCCCTCCTACTGATTTTTATTGTAAACGTTTAATATTTGTGATTTATATTCTAATACTAAAAAAAAAAAAAAATATAAAAATTATTGAAATATAATATTTCAATCAATTCAATCGATATTGGTACAAAATTTTCCAACCAAAACATATCATACCTTATGAAAAACTTACTAAAAATTAAAATTTCGAACGATCCTAGTTTTGCTAGTGTTTCTTGTAGCCCTAGATGTTCAAATGTTCAATACTTCTACATAGGCTCAAACCCAACCTCTCTCTGAGACTTATATTATTTTGAGTTTTAACAATGCTCCCAAAATATTTTATGTCCCCATTAAAGATAGCGCACAAATAGCATAACTAAAGTCTCGTTTGGGAACTATGATTTTTAGTCAAAAAGTCATTATAAATTGTCACATCACTTTTCTTATTTTTCTACACATTTTTTTAATAAAAAATCAAAAAAGTAATTAAAATAATTAATTTCTAAACGCAACTTAAATCCATACTAGCCATCAAGTGCATCATACATTAGCTAAAGTTACAAATGATTAAGCCATTTAGGCCTCGTTTGGGAACATGCTAATTTAGTAACTTTTTGGCTATTTTGCTAAAATATGAGCTAAAAAAAACTAGTTTGTTTGGTATGACTTTTTGACTTTTTACGAAAAGATGTGCAAAAAGTAGAGAGAAAAGAGAATCTTTGACTTTTTGGTATGGGTTGTTGGCTTTTTAGTTTTTTTAGTAACTTTTTGACTTTTTGACTAAACCGACCTATTGCCAAACGAGCCCTTAGTTCTAATTTAAGATTTTCTTTATTTCTTTCTTTTCAAAATAAGTTTCCAAAATATGAAAACACATTTTACGAGGTAATAGTTGTGGAAGGCACGGAATACTCTTACTTTTGTGTATCATCCTATGTTCAACGCCTCATTGTGATAAGATAAAAGGACAATAAAAGATGGACAGGGAAGGCAATCACATGATGGAATTGCCCCTAGAGTCTAATGTGACAATATTTCACATGTCATTACCTTAAAAATCATAGAAGGCTTTTTGTATACAAATCAATGTAGAAAAAAGACCACACAAAGTTCTTCGTACACATCTAACAAAAGGGTCAATATGTAGTACATAAGTATAATGTGTACCCCTTCAAATAATAATGTAATGTGTACTCATTCAATTTTGATTGTAACTTCAAATTCATGATATCATAATATAAAAAAAGATACGCATCATATACTTTATATTCAAACTTAAAAATGAACAAAATCCTTTATACTATATGAATAAAATGGAGAAGTCCATTACATATTCTATAGTTATAAATAGATATATTAACATATCTTTTGTTAAAGTAAAATGCTACAATATATACTTCCAAATGATTGTATATATGCAGGGCTCCCTGGGTATAGACCCACCAGGTCATGACTTAGGACCCCTCAAAATACACCCAAAAAAGGGGGCCCCCTTCTATTATAGTTTAGTATAATATATTAAGTATATTTTAAGTCTAAAAAAAATTAAAGAATGTCCAAACTAATTTAAAATAAATTGACTCATTGAAAAATTAAAAGGCTTATTCAAAATTAAAAAGGACCCACTCTCTCACCCTATCTAATTCCTAACCCTAACTCTTTTGACACAAATTTTTTGTTCTTTACCTTCAAAAACTTTTTTGATCGAATAAAAAAAAATGTAAAAGGTCCCAAATGATCTAGTGATATTTATTAGTTCATTATTGACTTTGGGTTCCGAAAATCTCAAGGCCAAGCCTCTTACTAGCTAAAAGTTTATAATAAAAAGGCAAAAGTTAAAGGAAGTACTTTTCTCTCATTTTTAAATAATTAATTCTTTACAATTTATTTAAACTATTTTTATTGGTAAGTAATAAGTAAATTGCACTAAACATTCTCATAGCATAAGCTTTGCACAAAAAAAAAAAAAAAAGTACGCCTACAAGGTGCGCCAAACAGGGCTGTTGAGTGATTATGGTCTATTGTTAACATCTTTTCATCTACTTCAAAGTTACTGAACCAAAGCTCTCTTCCAAAGTCATTTGATCAATAGTATGACACTAAATTATTGAAGTGAATGAAAGCAACTTGAATTTTAGTGTACTTTGATCTCATTGTTATGCAATCAACTTTCTTTCTTCTTTTTTTTTCCACATCCAGAGTCCAACAAAATTTATCCATTTGCATTTTTTTGTATAAAAATGAATGTTAATTGGAAGTTATTAAGTTCATAAATCTATATAAATAGTTAAAATCAATCGATTAGGACCCTAAAAACAAATAAAGAAAACAAATAAAGAAAAATACTGGGTACTTTTATTTCCAAAACTAATCAAATTCTACTACCACATTAGAATAACTAAATGCATTTCTGGTTCTTCATTTGAAATTTCCAGGCTTATAGTACTTGTCCAACTGAGAAGCATGCACACTAGATGACGGCGACATTGTCTGTATGCTCGGATTGCAATAGCCCATAGGTGGCAAAGGATTGTTAACAATAGCATTCTCCAACATCATCGGATCATAATAAATTGGCCTATCTAATGGATTGCACATAAAGTTACTGCTAGACACGCCGCCAAGTTTATTGTAATACTGATTATTGTTCCTTGGCATCATCGTCGTCATCATCATTGGATTCGCCTTAGAATTTGCATAAACCTGAGCCTGATTGAAATAGTACTGTAAATTAGCGATGTCGTTGTCAACTTCTGTCCCAAACATGCCTCCATGCATGAAATAAGATTGGTTTTGGATGGTTTGAGTGTGAGAATTGTCATCGATACATGCTACTGACAATTTCTGATCAATACCCTTCATGAATGCAACCCTAGCCTTCACATCTTGAAGCTTTCCCTCCAAAACACTTTCAAATTCTCTGAGTTGTTCTTTCGACAAACCATTATATCGATCATCCCACGTAGAGTACCTAGCCTCGTCATTTTTCTTTCGTAGTTTCACAAGCGTGTCTTCAATCTTTTGATTCCTTTCCTCAAAAAAGTTGGACAAACCAAGGGTTCTCCTCGTGCGATCTTCACTAGATAGGTTTTTGTAGGTGTCGATCAAGTGCTGAATTGCGTCGGGATTTGGGGGCCAGATTTCTGCTTGATCATCTGTAGGACGGTCATTGATCTTAGGACCATAAATAATCCAACACACTTCAACATCACAGAGGGTTTTTAATTCATAAGTCTTCTTCTTCAACCCCTTCTTTCTCTTTTGAAAGGTCACATATCGAGTCTTGTCGTTGCGTATGAGTTCCATGTTTTGTTTAGCTCTACCCATCTGCAAATTCATATACATTTATCCTGAGTTCTTCATAGTAAAAACACATGAACAAACAAAAAATTCAAAAATTTTAAAAAAAAAAAAATGAATACAACATGATATGTAATACAAAACATAAACGAAATTCAAATTATTTAGAATGTACTATAAAGTTTATGACAGGGAGACTTCGTAGTGTTTTCATGCCTCTATTTTTAAGAAAAGGTATGCATATTAACACCTATGAATACACGTATACCTTATATGTATATATATGATATGAGAGAGAAACCTGTCTCTTTCTTTAAAAATAACTCACAAAAGAATTAAGATTGTCATTCCCTCTAAGAATTAAGATTGTCATTCCTTTTATATAGAGGGGAAGATTGAAAAGGTATGACTTTCACTGTGGTCAACCGAAAAGGTAGGATGAATATTTGAAAAATTGGAAAGTTATCATTAATTATTAATTGTCATAGAAAGTTTTCAAAGATTCATCATACCTTTTCAATTATTTGAAAATTTTGATCTAGTTACCAAAATACATTACGTCTAATCATATATTCTTGATTACTAGGTATGTCAAGTTTTTTTTTAGGGTAAGTAGCTATGGCAAGTTAATCTTAAAAATATTCCCATCTCTATAAATGTAATGGCAATGAAAAATACGAAACACAACCCACCTTAATTCTTTTCTGAGTTGTTTTGAGAAGCAATTGTAAGAAGAAATCATCGAAGTTAATGGCAAGTCAGTGAAAAAAAAATCAGTGTTACTAAGAAACAGGAAAAATAAAATAGGAAACACTTTTTATTAAATTTAAAATATATTCTACACTAAATTTACACTTTTCAACTTCTTTAAAAGATTGTCTTAAAGATATTTTTCACCCATTTTGATACCAAACAATACCTTATGACAATTATTAAATTTGCCTATATACAGGGTCGGCCCGGCCATAGGCCCAGGGCTCCCTCCTATTATAATTTAGTGTAATATATTAGGTATATTTTAAGTCCAAAAAAATTAAAGAAGGCCCAAACTAACTTAAAATAAATTGACTCTTTGAAAAATTAAAAGGCCCATTCAAAATTAAAATGGCCCACTTTCTCTTCCTATCTAATTCTTAACCCTAACTCTTTTGACACAAATCTTTTACTCTTTACCTTCAAAAAAAATTTTGGTTGAATAAAAACAACATGTGAAAGGTCCCTAATGATTTAGTGATATTTATTAGTTCATCAAATCTCAAGGTCGGGCCTGCATATATGGTATGCACTTTATAACTTTTTCAAAAAAATTCGTAACATAAATCACAAAATGTCGTAATTCTATCACCACAAAAGTTATAATTTACAAAGTGTTATGACTTTACCATTCACAACTATAGGGTGGACATCATAAATTTATTAATCATAATTTTATCACAAAATATCATAACACACGTTACAAACATTCATAATTTTCATTACAAAAATTCATATTTTTTTTTACTATATACACATTTTTAGGGTACACGATATAGATTTCTCTTTATTATTCAAAAATAGTGAAAGATTTTTTAAATTTTAATAATATGTAATAATTTCACATATTGAAATGGAGATTTACATTCCAATTATGCCACGAGGGGACCTTAATCCAAAAATTGAAACGATGGAGAAAGAGAGTTGAATCATGTATGATTACAAACTTGGAGCATTAGGAGAGTATGAAGGTGAGCAAATGAACATTTTGGAAATAGAAGAGGGATGTGATACGTATGGGGTAGCTATTCTAGTGCTAACCCAATCTAACATGTCCTACAAACACTTTTTCCTTAATTGTGAAGGTAGGTTAGGTTTATTATTACTCTCTAATCCATGTGGAGTAGCAGTACACATTACTTTTTTGTTATTTATATAAGATATGAAAAAAAAATATTATAAAACTTAAAAAGATAAAATAATTGCCTCATTGTTTAACAAAATTTAGTTTACAATAAGAATAAAATTTCCAAACAAAATCTAAATACCACAAAAATAATTGAATCATTTGCAACAGAACATCATTAAACATTAGTACAAAATTACTAAGGAAAAGGTACTCCTTTTTCTTTCAAGATTATCATTGAGTTCTTGTAGACAACTAAATCTTACTTTGATAATTTGTTAATACTTGGGACCCCCTTTTGGGGGTCACCCCCTCACTCCCCTTTGCCACGTGGCAGGAGGTGATTGGTGGAGTAGGAAAAAAAAGAAAAAGAAAAAGAAAAAGAAAAGGTAACCAATGAGAGAGAGAGGGGGTCAAAGGGGGTGAGGGGAAAAGGGGGATGAATCATTACTCTTTGTTTAAAAAACAAAAAAAAAACTTCAAATCTCCTAAATATTATACTTTATTTTGATTTTATTCAGTCTTAATAGAATATCGATTACATTTTTCTGATCAATTATACTACACTTTTCATTCCACGTGTAGATTTTTATTTCTTAAAATAAAAAATTACTATTATACTACACTCTCCATGTCAGGTGGCAGATTTTTATATGCTAAAATAAAAAATTATTATAATACAACGCAAGTAAGGTTTAAACCCAAGATATTGG
The DNA here is from genome assembly GCF_004153795.1 of Camellia sinensis. NCBI lineage: Eukaryota > Viridiplantae > Streptophyta > Magnoliopsida > Ericales > Theaceae > Camellia > Camellia sinensis. The sequence goes on along the minus strand of NW_021026763.1, from coordinate 979,326 downwards.
GTTTCATTAAAAATATACTTACCATTTAAGTAACTTACATATTATGATATTAATTTCTTTATTATTTGTTTTTATTCTTAGTTATCTAAATAGCATACGCATCGTGTGTGCCACCTGCTAGTACTATTATTAAGTGAAGGCTGAATTTGGTGTCAAAACCTTCCCCTCTCATGCCACGTGGCAAGTTTTTCTATAATGTATATATAAAGGGATAAACAAGGTTTGAACCTAAAATCTTAGATTTCATTACAAATATTCTTATCATTTGGACAACATATATATTTTAATTTCTTTATTATTTATTTTTATTTTTACCTATTTGAATTACATACGTAGCGCGTGTGCCACCCGTTAGTATCCTTTTAAATTAATCTTTGATTTTAGACTCCATTCAATCATTTTTAAATCTTATTAAAAGTAAACTAAAGGTATTAAGATTTTGAATTAGGATGGGGGTTTTTATCTTATTGAGAATTAGGTCTCATTTGGTAATTCAATATTTTAGTTTAAAAATTAAAAAGTCACTAAAAAAATTAAAAAGTTAACAATTTATACTAAAAAGTCAAATATTCTTTTTTTTTCTTTATTTTTTGCACATTTTTTCATAAAAACTTAAAAAATTATTCTAAATATATTAATTTTTTTTACCTTATATTTTAATCAAAAAACTAAAAAATTGCTAAAATAATATATTCTCAAACGAAAACTTTTATGCACAAAATGAACTTAAGATAAGGGGTTGAACTGAAGTGGAGGCCTTATTTTTTAAACAAAATTTGAGAGTTCAAAACGACAGCTTTACCGGCCTATGCTTCAAGCCAGTCCCTTTAAGTACTTGTTGAAATACTTGACAGTCACAGTTGATGTGCGGACTGGATTAGGTGAAATAGGTTATTTTGAGATGGATATTTTTTTAATTTTATAACAAAAATGTCATATCGAAATAAGTTAAGAAATTCAAATCATTAATCTTCTGATAAAGTATAAGGATTCTAATTATAGATTGGTGAACCTTGTTAGCAGGCTTGGACTTGAGATTTTCGGGACTCAAAGTCAATAATCAACTAATAAATATCATTAGATCATTCGAGACCCTTCACATATTTTTTTTTCATTCAACGAAAAATTTAGCACAGATAGCAAAAGATTAATTCTTTTTGATAATATAGATTTGTATAAATACCAATAATATAATAGCAATTGAGCAAAAGACAAGACAAATATTTAATTAATTAAATAGAAAAAAGATCTACTTGTGTTGTGCTGCTCTGAATTCTTGAGAAATTTGTTAGATCTCTGTTGTGCCACTTCTCTCAAATTTTTGGGGAAACTAAATTAATAGTTAGGGTTTAGGAATTAGGTAGGAAGAGATAATGGGCCTTTTAATTTTTTTAATAGGTCAATTTATTCTAAGTTAATTTGAGCCTTCTTTAATTTTTTTTGGACTTAAAACATACCTAATATATTCACTAAATTATAATAGGAGGGCCCCCCCTTTTTAGGTGTATTTTGAGGGATCCTAAGCCATGGGCTGGTGGGCTTATGCCTAAGGCCGGCCCTGCTTGTTAGGACATCTCTAACGGTTCATTTTTTTTCTATCAATTTTGTTTAATCTAGCTAAAAATAATTAAAATATTAAAAATATGTTTAATATAACTATTACTTAGTAAATAATTGAAAATGATAAAATGGTCATTTGAGCATTTATCCTTCTCCATAATATTCCAAACAAACATAAGATTCAATATAATAGTCCAATCCAAATATCTAATCACATGACTAAACTAACATAGGATACAAATTCAGTCCAACCAAATAGTCCAAGAACAATATATCCCAAGACTAACAGTCCGGTGGATTCCAATCCTCCATTATCCGATCTATCCAAACAAACACACCCTTAAATTACACATTTACTCTTAATTTTAATGGTGTCTATTGACGGAGTTTGGTTGAGAAACCGAATTGAAATTTTTTTTTATACATCGAAAACCAACATGATACAAATCTAATTTAAAATGAAATTAAACATCTCATTGATTAGTTTCCCCACAAAAGAAAATAATTTAGCTATTTTCTTTTATTTTTTTGCTTATTTTTTCTTTTCTTTTTCTTTTTGGTTTTTCATGAGTTCATGATTGAAACAAAACATACAAAAAGCATTTTGACTAAAAACTTGTTTTATATGAAAAGGGAATTAACAAATTAACAATTTATTTTTATTTATTCTTAAAATAAACTATTTTGTTGAACAATTATATTTTTGGATTTTCTTTTATGGTGTCAACATAGCAATAAATGTTTTCCATTTTCTAACATTAAAGTTGACAAAGCATTGGGGATTACTTGAGAAAGCAAATCAATTTTTTCCCCTAAATATTTGATGATTTGAAAGTTCATTTCTGTTGAAAAATTTAATGTTATTTGTAGTTCTACTTCATCTTAATGTTTTGAGAGTGACAAATTATATTTTTATTATCTTTGGGTAATTAATAAAAAATTTCTTTTAAAATTAAGAATGAGAAGGATTGCTACCTAGAGGAAGAATTGAACGGCCAAACTGTTTCTATATTTATTGGATAAATATATGACTACGTAAAAACTTGTGTTTGATTACTATTTTTTATATTTTCATAATTTTATTTTTTATTTTTTATTTTATTTTTTATTTTTTTCTCTCTTAGGTAGTTTGTTAGTAGGGGTGTAAGTTATTGGAGATGGTTGGGTTGAAAGAAAATTTAGGATTCAGTCCAATCCTTCAATTTTGTTAATTGAGGTATTGAAATTGACTGCATATTATGGTTTAATTTAGGATATTTTGAAAAAATGATTAAAAGTTGACTTTTGACTTTTAACTAAGTTTTTTTTGACTTTTTTGAAAAGTGATTTAGGAAGTCAGCAAAAAAATACTTTTTTATTTTTTGGATTAATATTTGTTTATGATATCACATCACAATAAAATAACTAAAATATCCCCAAATGGTGATTTGCCCTAGCCCTCAACTTGTAAACATGGAGGGTAGTTTATGTAATTTCACACCTTACATTTTGCTAACTTCCCAAATAATATTCTGATATTTTTAGCTGTCTCAGGCTGCGTTTTTAAAGTTGGAAAACGCAACTTTTATTTAGGTTTCCAAATCACCCCTTTCTTTCTTTTTTAAGTTTAGGGTAAATGATTGATTCATAGAAAATTTAAAACATTTTATAAAAATCTATAAAGTCCTACCTTGTGAATAAATGGAGAGAGATGAATGTAAATGTTCTAAAATATCTCTCCTCCTGATTTTTATTATAAAACGTGTAATATTTGTGATTTATCTTTTAATACTAAAAAAAAAAATAGAACATAAAAATTATTGAAATATAATATTTCGTTCAATTCAATCGATATTGGTACAAAATTTTCCAACCAAAACATTTGTTTGGTTATATGTTCCAAACATATTTTCACCCATTGATTTGAGTGTGATATTTGATTTGAGCTTTTAAATTATAATTCCATACCCACTTTTAAAAACTCCTTTCCCGGCGAAAAAAATTGGATGTCTCCCGAATGTCCGGCTGATTGACCAGAACAATGTTCGGTGTTGTTTTTTTTTTTTTTTTGCACTTGTTTTTATATTGCAAACAAAAAATATTTTTAGAATTTTTTAAATTTTTATATGAATTTTGAATAGAATTTTTGGTTGTGTGTTTAGTTATGAGTTGTAAATTTTTTAATCAAATAACTTTTTAATTTCACAAATTTAAAACTCTCTCCAAAACTCAATTCAAAATTCTTTTCAAAACTTACAGCCAAACAAATTTTTTACACTCAAATCATAATTTCAAAGCTTACAAACTTAAAATACAACTCTATTATCAAATTATATTTAAAAAACTCTACCGAACGCTACCTTACTAAAAATTAAAATTTCGAACGATCTCAATTTTACTAGTGTTTGTTGTAACCCTAAATGTTCAAATGTTTAATGCTTCTACATAAGCTCGAGCCCCCAACCTCTCTCTTAAACTTATATTATTTTGAGTTTTAATAATGCTCCCAAAATATTTATGTCCCCATTAAAGATAGTGCACAAAAAGCATAACTAAAGTCCCGTTTGGAAATCATAATTTTTAGTCAAAATGTCATTATAAATTGTCACATTGATTTTTTTCTTTTTTTACATATCTTTTTTTTTAAAATATCAGAAAATTAACTAAAATAATCAATTTCTAAATGGGACCTAAATCCACACCAACCATCAAGCGCATCATATATTAGCTAAAGTTCAATTTGATTCTAATTTAAGATTTTCTTTCTTTCTTTCTTTTCAAAATAAAAGTTTCCAAAATATGAAAACACATTTTACGAGGTAATTGTCGTGGAAGCCACGGAATACTCTTTCTTTTGTGTATCATCCTATGTTCAATGCCTCATTGCGATAAAATAAAAGGACAATAAAAGATGGACTTGAAAAGGAACCACATGATGCAATTACCTTAAAAATCATAAAAAGGCTTTTTGTATGCAAATCAATGCAGAAAAAGACCACCCACAAGTTCTTCATACGCATCATATTATAATAAATATTAATATTATAATAGCAATTGAGCAAAAGACAAGACAAATATTTAATTAATTGAATAGAAAAAAAAAAAGGGTTACCTAGGTTGTGTTGCTCTGAATTCTTGAGAAAATCGTTAGTGCTCTGTTGTGCCGCTATTCTCAATTTTTTGGAGAAATTAAATTAAGAGTTAGGGTTAGGAATTATATAGGAAGAGATAATGGGCCCTTTTAATTTTAAATGGGCCTTTTAATTTTTTAATGGGTCAATTTATTTTTAAGTTAATTTGGGTATTCTTTAATTTTTTTGGGAGTTAAAACATATCTAATATATTACACTAAATATGATAGGAGGGACTCTTTTTTAGATCTATTTTGAGGGACCCTAGGCCATGGCCTGGTGGGCCTATGCCTACGGCTGGCTCTGCTTGTTAGGACATCTCTAACAGTTCATTTTTTCCCATCAAATTTGAGTAAAAAATTAAGTAAAAACTCAATTTGATATCAAGTGTTCCAACGGAGGAGTTTAAGTTTTCATCAAAACACCGGTCGATCAGCGCGGATGTCCGGCCAATGTAATTTTTTCACAAATTTTTACTTAGAGGTGGTCATCTGGGGGACATCAAGTGGTGAAAATCTAATGGCTGTGAACAATAATTTGATAAAAGCTCCTAAGTGTCCTCAATTTGGTAAAATATTTTGATATTCTCGATTTGATACTAATCTGATGAAACCATTGGAACAAAAAAAATAATTTTTTTTTTTCAAATTTAAATTTAATACGTCATATCGAAATAAGTTAAGAAATTCAAATCATTAATCTTCTAATAAAGTATAAGTATTCTGATCATAGATTGGTGAACCTTGTTAGCAGGCCCGACCTTGAGATTTTCGGGATTTAAAGTCGATAATCAACTAATAAATATCACTAGATCCTTCGAGGCTCTTCACATATTTTTTTTTTTCATTCAACGAAAAATTTAGCATAGATAGCAAAAGATTAATGCTTCTTGATGATACAAATTTGTATAAATATTAATATTATAATAGCAATTGAGCAAAAGACAAGACAAATATTTAATTAATTGAATAGAAAAAAAAAAAAGGCTTACCTAGGTTGTGTTGCTCTGAATTCTAGAGAAAATCGTTAGTGCTCTGTTGTGCCGCTTTTCTCAAATTTTTGGAGAAATTGAATTAAGAGTTAGGGTTAGGAATTATATAGGAAGAGATAATGGGCCCTTTTAATTTTAAATGGACCTTTTAATTTTTTAATGGGTCAATTTATTTTTAAGTTAATTTGGGTATTCTTTAATTTTTTTGGGAGTTAAAACATATCTAATATATTACACTAAATATGATAGGAGGGACTCTTTTTTAGATGTATTTTGAGGGACCCTAGGCCATGGCCTGGTGGGCCTATGCCTAGGGCTGGCTCTGCTTGTTAGGACATCTCTAACAGTTCATTTTTTCCCATCAAATTTTAGTAAAAAATTAAGTAAAAACTCAATTTGATATCAAGTGTTCCAACGGAGGAGTTTAAGCTTTCATCAAAACACCGGTCGATCAGCGCGGATGTCCGGCCAATGTAATTTTTTCACAAATTTTTGCTTAGAGGTGGTCATCTAGGGGACATCAAGTGGTGAAAATCTAACGGCTGTGAACAATAATTTGATAAAAGCTCCTAAGTGTCCTCAATTTGGTGAAATATTTTGGTATTCTCGATTTGATACTAATCTGATGAAACCATTGGAACAAAAAAAATAATTTTTTTTTTTCAAATTTAAATTTAATACAAAAATTAATAAACTATTAGAGATGGTCTTAAAGATACAAATCTAACATCACATATATCTTCTGTGAAACACTAATCCTAAAACTGTATTTATGATTAAAAGCATTTTTTAAACCTAAATCGATTGGCTAGTATTAAGCACCTTTCAGTGTACAAAAAGGGCGCAAATTATGAATGAAGAAGCACCAAAGTCAAACCACTAACCCAGTTCTGCCGACTTCTCCAATTGGCTCTTAAAAATAATCATCCACTACCTTACTTGAATACCCATTACACTTGTGACGGATATTATAGCCTAATTTAAAAAGTTGACTATTTTAGTTATCTTTCAATTTTTTAATTATTTTTGGATGGCTTGGCAGATTTGGCAACTAGGAATGGCAACGGGGCAGGGCAGGGCCGGGATCACACACCCCGTCCCTGATCCCCGATTGTGAAAATCTCCCTGTCCCCGACAGGAAAACTATCACCATCCCCACCTCCACCCCCGAAAATTCCCGGTCCAAATTTGTTTCAACTATGCCATCAACAACAACATCATCATCATCCCCAATTGTTTTATTTTCAACATGTCAATAGATCCACTACTAAAAAAAAATAAAAAAATGGACAGATATACGTCTATACACAGATTTGAGATGGATATACATCTATACATAGATTTGAGATGGATACACATATATACACAGATCTGAGATGGACACACACACACACATGCATGTATACATACATACAAACAGGTCTGAGATCTATATATCTGTGTCACAGAGAGAGAGAGAGAGAGAAAGAAAGAGAAAGAACGACAGAGGTGATGGCTAGTGCGACGAATGACGGAGGCGAACGACGGTGACTGTGACGAACGAGAGTGGACGATTGACGAGCGAGAGTAGACGATCGGCAAATGACTATGATTGCGACGACGGAGGAAGAGAGGTGCGAGAGTAAGAGACAGAGAGAGAGAGAGAGATAAGTGAGATCATTCACTGAGAAGGGGGTATGGGTTTAATATATATATATATATATATATAGAAGGGTAAAATAATAATTTCACTTCGGGGACAAACGGGGACGGGTACGGGGCTGGGACACTTATCCCCGTCCCGGCCCGAAACTAATCAGGGATTGATTTTTGAATACCATCCCCGCCCCGTTGGGGATATTTTTCGGGAAAAAATTGGTTAAATCGGGGTCAGGGGTCGGGTTCCCGTCGGGCCGGGTTGAAATTGCCATCCCTATTGGCAACTGCCAAAGTAGCTGTCAAATTTGGTACATGATTTGGCAGCTGCCTGCTATAGCATGCCATTTTTTTTTTTTAGAAGGGCTATAGCATGCCATTGGAGAAGCCATTTTTGCCCAAACTGCTATATTATGGCTTTGGCAACTGTTTTAGCAATCCATTGGAGATGCTCTAAGGCCTGGTTTGGGAAGATTTTTTTTAGTAATTTTTTTGTTTTTTTGATTAAAACATGATATAAAAAAAAATTAGTATATTTGGGATTACTTTTTGATTTTTTACGAAAAGATGTACAAAAAGTAGAGAGAAAATCAAAATTTTGACTTTTAGTATAGGTTATTGACTTTTTGATTTTTTTAGTGATTTTTTAGCTTTTCAGCTAACAAGTGAAATTGCCAAACGAGGACCCAGTTCTGTCGACTTCTCCAATTGGCTCTTAAAAAATCATCATCCACTAGCTCACTTGAATACCCAATATACTTGTTACGGATATTTATAGTTTGGTTTGAAAAGTTGGCTATTTTAATTATTTTTAATTTTTTAATTATTTTTATTTAACTAAAAAAATTATATTTGAAAAAATAGATATTTTTTTTTTGATTTGATGGTTGTGAGAAAAAAAGTGAAATGATTATGGATTATATATGACATTTTTGTTTGTTAACTATTTTAGTCTATTTGTCTTTATTAACTATTTTAACCCAAATAATTCTTCCCAAACAAAACCTATATATATTAGAGAATATTATACTTTTAATCCTTATATATTAACTCAAATTTTCCTTTAATCTTATTATTTTAATTTAAATAATTTATTCTCAATAAGTTTAGTTTCAATATGACACTACCGTTTAAACTGACTTTTAAAATTAATAATTTTATAACAATTGTCAGCCTCTTGAAATGTATATGTAGAATAGACGGATAATTTAGAAGGAAGAAACAAATTGCAACTGAATTTAATATATAAGAATTAAATTATTCAAATTAAAACAATAGAAATAAATTGTAGAGATTAAAAGTATAATTTATTTTAGGGCGAATTACATTGACAGTCTTTATAATTTGGAACTCTTGTCACTTTAATCCCTGATTTTTCAATTGTGACACATTTGATCTTGAATTTTGAATCTTGTTCCAAATAAGGACAATTGAAGATATCATTGCTTAATTTTAAGGGCAGAGTAGTCAATTTCATAAAATATAAACTAATTTGACAAAAATAAATGTCAAAAAAATATTTTTGAATTCTTAAAAATTATTTTTACCCACCAAAGATAAAATTATGTAAAATTGATATATCTTTTACACATTTATTTATTTATTTTAGGAAATTAATTTTTATTATGTGTTCGGATAATGGTCATGTAACAGATGATTGTTAGGCTTTTAATATGTAATCGATGTATTTAATATATGAAATATTTTTAGTTTTGAATTTTTTGATTGAATGGATTGGTGTAATAATGATATCAAAGTTGTTATCATATTTGACTTTTGAAAAAATAAAAACTAATTTAATGAAAATAAAAACAACCAACCATTCCATGATCATCATCCAAACACATAATAAAAATTAATTTGGTAAAATAAATAAATAAATGTGTAAAAGATTTATTAATTGTGCATGATTTTATCTTTGGTGGGTAGAAATAATTTTTAAAATTCAATAATTTTTTGACATTTATTTTTGTCAAATTAGTTTATATTTTATCAAATTGATAATTTTGCCCTTGAAATTGAGTAATGATATATTCAATTGTTCTTATTTGGAATAAGATTCAAAATTCATACTCAAATGTATCATAATTTAAAAGTCATTGACCAAAATGATACAAGTCCCAAACCATGAGACCTTTAGTGTAATTTGCCCTTTATTTTATATATTATATATAAACTAGTGTATGTGCCTGAATGTATGGTGGAAATAAAAATAAGTGAACAAAATGAGGAAGAAAAATAAAAACAAATAGGGAGAAAAATAAAAAAGAATGGAAAATATAAATAAATAAAAAGAGGGAGAAAGGAAGATGGGATCACGTGAGGGTGGGTGAGAAAAGAAAAAAATAAGAGAGAGTAGTGAGAAAGTAAAATAGGAAAAATAAGAGAGAGTAGAGAGAAAGTAAAAAATATACACATAAGATATTTTTTAGAAGGGTAAATTACTTTAACAACCCTGAGGTTTGGTCCAATTAAATATATCTCACCCCTTGACATTTTAAAAATTACATTCCCACCCCTATGGTTAATAGTCTCATTTCACAGACCCTCTGCTTATATAAAAAGTAACAACTCCTAGTAGAAAAATAAAAGAAATTACATTAAAAAAAAATGCAAAAAAAAGGAAATGAAAGGAAAAAAAGATAAAAAAAAGTAAAGCAAAATAAGAAAAAAGAGAGTGCATGAGTTCAATATCTTCATTTCGTCTAAATATATGATAGAGGGTTAGTATAATTTCTAAAATGTCAGCGGGTAATATATATTAAATCCAAACTTTAAGAGGTGTAAGTGTAATTCACCATTTTTAGAAAATATATTTCAGTTGTTATTCTATAGTTTTAACAGATCTAACTCGTCTAAATATCCTAATAGGACAAAAATATATTAATGATTCAAAAATACTCCTATTTTATTAACGGTAAATTACAAACACACCCCTTGAGATTTATTTAAATTACAAATTACCCCTGTGGTTTTAGAAATTACATTATGCTCCCTAAGGTTTCTAATTTCATAACAAATAGGTCCTTTTATTAATAAATCATCAAGTTAATTAACAGTTTTTAATAATGTTAAAATTTTATTTCAATTAATAATTCAGATAATTTTATTATTGTATAGGTGAACAGTTAGAAATTTCACATTTTCAATTAATTCTATTAAATAAAAAATTATGACAAACAAATATTTGTAATTTTTCAAACTACAGGAGTAATTCGTATTTTAAGTAAATTTTAAATGGTATATTTGTAATTTATCCTTTTATTATATATATATATTTATGTATGGGAGTGTCCAGACTGTCACAATTAATATAAAAGTTCCAAAGTCAACTTTGTAAAACAACTGAGCTATTTCTAATCATAAAATTGTTGATATGCATATATCATTCAATATATATAGTCTTTTTTTAGCTTTTAATTTTAAAATGAGGTATTCTCACCAAGAAAACAGTCCCCATGTATGCTTCATTAGGAATGGCAACGGGGCGGGACCGGGAATTACATTCTCCGTCCCCGATCTCCGATGGTCGAATTTCTCCCGGCTTCGGCCCCGATCCCCGATGGGGAACCTATCACTGCCCCCACCCCTCGCCCCCAACGGGGATCGGGTTTCCCCGACCCCGAACATTCCTTGACTAAAAAATAAAAATAAAAAAATTTCAGAAAATACAACAATTCATCATCAGCAACAACAACAACAACATCATCATCCGAGACAGATCTGAAACAGATCTAAAAACAAAAAAAAAATTGTGAAACAGATCTGAGACAGATCTGAAAAAAAAGAAGAAAAAGATTTGATTGGTGAGCGGGACAGTGACGTCGAGAAGAGAGAGAGTGGATAAGAGACGCAGTAGTGGTGGTGGTGGTGCGAGCTGGACGGCGGTGGTGGTCGGCGATGTCGAGAAGAGAGGGAGTGGATGAGAGACGCGGTGGTGGTGGTGGTGCGAGCTGGACGGCGGTGGTAGTGGATCAGAGAGAGAGAGAGAGAGAGAGAGAGATGAGGTAGAGAGAGATGAGAGACAGAGACGGGGTAGAGAGAGATGAGATCTAAGACCTGGTTTGGTTTATATATATATATGTATATAAGGGTAAAATGGTAATTTAACATCGGGGATAAACCGGGCCGGGGATCAGGGACGGGGACGGGGCCGGGGCTGGGGCTGGGGCTGGGGATGGGGAGATTTTCACAATTGGGGATCGGGGACGGGGAGGGTGCTCCCCGGCCCGGCCGAGCTGCCATTCCTATGTGAGAGTGTAAGAGAGGAGGCTGGGGTTGGGGTCAGGCCGGGTACGGGGCTGGGATACTTATCCCCGTCCCCGTCCCGAATCTGTTCGGGGATTGATTTTTAAATACCATCCCCGTCCCGTCGGGGGTATTTTTTGGGAAAAACCCGCTCAATTCGGGGTCGGGTCCATCGGGCCGGTTTCAAATTGCCATCCCTATGCTTCATAAGGTGGATGTTGAAAATTGTCTTCTAACTTTCCAAGCAAGTTAGTTGTGTTACAATTCGACTCCATAACTTGTAAGGTTGTGTTAGGGATTAATTAATTTCACGAAGATCAAGAAATGATTATTTCACTCAACTCAATCTTTTAATGAATCAACCGAAGCATAAGTGTAAGATTATATATATAAACCTACTAAATATGAATATTTCGATAAACATGTCACACTCGTACTGCATAATACTGAATATTAATATTTTATATGATATTTTTACATATGTATAGAGTATATAAAACACTTGTTAAAAAAATTTCCTCTTAATTTTTATCATAAAGTTGTACATCAATCCGCACAGTATTATTTTATATAAAGGTGAATCTAATTCCATTGATTTTTTTTTAAATACTTAACATGATTTTAAATTTAAGTTTTGATTTGTAAATTATTTAATATAATGACATTTAATTGTGATCAATGATATGCCACTTCATCTATTCTAACGTATTTATGCCTTAGTTTTGACATCGAATGTGAATTGTAGATTGGATCTTAACCAACTAAACTAGTCAACTAATTTTTAAATTATTCTAAATTAAAAACAAATATTTTTTTTATAAACGTATTTATCTATACTTGTATCCTACTTTTTTTAAAAAAAAATTACGTTATTGATATATCCGGACACATGCTCATTTTTTTTACTTTTTATTTTTTTTGTAGGAAAATTACACATTAAGTATCACTTTAATTCTCTCAACTAAAAAATAATACACTTTGTCACATTAAATTATCAATTTGTACTAATATTAAATTTCCTTTAAAAAATCATTATATAAATGAAAAAATCTATGTTTGGTTGTGATTTGTAATCAATTTTCTACACTTGTGTTTGAGTATGATGTTTGGTTATGGTTTTAAAATCAATTTTCTACACTCTCTGCAGAGAACTCTGATGCACATGCCGCGTTTTTTGTCAAAATTTTGCCTGAAGAAGTCCACCCGGATGTCCTTGGGGACGTCCACCCGGATGTCCTCTGAATTCCAGAATTTTTTTTTCCAATTGATTTACATACTCGGGAAAAATATTTTCTGAATTTTTTAAAATTTTTTATGTGTTTTAAAATAATTTTGAGTTGTATGTTTAGTTATGAGTTGTAAATTTTTGTATCACATATCAAATGTCACATCAACAATTCCCCCACTCAAATCAAACCTCATTTCCAAAACTATTTTCAAAACTCTTTACCAAACAAATTTTCTACACTCAAATCATAATTCTACAACATACAAACTCAAAATACAACTCATACTCTCAAATCACATTTACAAAACACAACCAAACACAGACTTCTATTTTGCTTTTTATTTTCCTCATTTCTTCTACCCACGTCAGCTATCATTGCTACCTACACTTTGGCTACCATGGTTGTTGTGCCCAGTAGGTTAGAAGAAAACAAATTTTTCTTAAAAAAAAAAATATTTTAAGCATTTTATAATATTTGAATGGCTATCACAGTTGTTGCCGAGTGGGACGTTAAAAGAAAATAAGTTTTTTTTTTTTTATAAAAAAATTAAGATTATTTTAAGCATTGTATAATATTTAAGATGTTAAGTATAAATTATAAGTCAATTTTTATTCACGAATTGTCAACTAAAAGGTTAATATTGGTACAAATTACTAGTTTAATGTGATCTTTTTTTAGTTAAGAGGGCTAAAATTTGTCTTTTTTCTATAGTAGACTTCTTTTTCTCAAAAAAAGAAAACAATTACTTTTTTTTAATTTGTAAAATTGTCTACAGGCTTAAAAATTTTAAAAATTAACTCAAAATAGAAAACAAAATTTAAAACTTACTAAAAATAAAATTAAAGAATTGTTTCGTAATTTTTTGACTATTTTAGAATTTAGAAAAACAGATATATATGAGAAGTTTAAAAAGTTACCTTTTATGAGTAAAAGAAATTAGCAAGTAGTTCCCTTTACGATTTCATCTTTTCTATAATACTCAAGAGGGATTTTTATTGATAAATCCATTCTAGAGTTGTTATAACCCATTAGGTCCACAAAAGAATATTATAACCTGATTAGTCCCATAAACTTTTCTTTTTATTCCATAAGGTCCATTTTCCTAATTTAATATATTTTCCTGGACTATTTTGCCCCCATATATATATATATATATATATGTATGTGTGTGTGTACAGTGTTAATACCTATTTACATATTACGTGCCTGTTTACGTGGTTGTTTCCTCGCTGATTCAGTTTGGCAGTTTCTATTTTACATATTTCTTCATCAATCCAATTCCAAGAGATAAGTTTATGTTTTGCATACTCGTTCCAAGGATTGGTGGTGCTAGGGTTTCATTGTTGGTGTTGTAGTCTGGTTCTGTGGTTTGCGAGTGAAGATGACGAAGAGGTAGGTGTTCGGTTGTCACATTTTCCGAGCTTTAAGTACTTCGAATCAGTTGTGTTCGACTTTCTGGAGGATTGTAGGATTGCATGGTTAAGGTTAGTATCAATTTGATTATGAATACATGTTCAGTTCATTTGTATGATGGAGCAGATGTTCTGTTTTTGGATTGATATGAATTGGATGCGCTGGTTTTTCAATTATATGCTTCTTACGTGGTCCCGTGGAGGGGAGTACATTCATATTATGTGAAGAACAGTGTTAGTTCTCATTTTAGTTGGACGTATGCGTAATGAGGATCTGTGTAGATGATTTGATTATCAGTATATATGGCAATGTGAATGTTGACATTTTGTTAATATGGATTATGTGAAGAATGTGGATGTTCTCATTTTAAATTGATATTTGCTTAATGAGGCTCTGTGTGTATGATATAATTCAGAGTGTATGTGTCAATGTAAATGTTCAGATTTTGTTAATATTATGTGAAGTTTGTTGATGTTCTCATTTTTACTTTGATGTTTGCAATTTTGGCATCTTGTTAATATAAATGTGAATGTTCACATCTTTGTATTTGTGAATTATGGATTTAGCACTTGAACTGTACACGTAGTAATTTTTGATTTTTTGCACAATGTGATTTTTCATGTCGATTTTGATTAATGTGTAGTTCTCATTTTACTTGGACGCATGCGTAATGAGGATCTCTGTAGATGATTTGATTATCAGTATATATGTCAATGTGAATGTTCACATTTTGTTAATGTGGATTATGTGAAGAATGTGGATGTTCTCATTTAAAATTGATGTTTGCTGAATGAGGCTCTGTGTGTGTCATATAATTTAGAGTGTCTGTGTCAATGTAAATGTTCACATCTTGCGAATATGATGTGAAGATTGTTGATTTTCTCATTTTACTTTGATGTTTGCTTAATGTTGACATGTTGTTAATAACAATGTGAATGTTCACATCTTCGTATTCTGAAGTATGGATTTAGCACTTGAACTGTACGCGTACTCATCTATTTTTTGCAGAAAGTGAATTTTCATATTGATTTTTATTACTGTTCGTTGTTGTGTTTTTGTGGTTTTATAGGAGATGGATACCTTTATGCTGTTGGTGTGTACATATGGTTGCAGTACAACTGTAATAAATGTTGCCCGCGCAATGTGTTATTCTCGTTTGGTGGAGTGTTTGTGTGAGAAATGGGATGAGTTGTCTGCTGGTTCTATTTCACTGTTCTGTAAACTACCTGGGATTAGGAAGTGTGATTTGGACAATGAGGAAGAATTTCAGAACATGTTACTGCTTGCTAAATCAATGGGGGTACAACATGTAGAAGTTGTGGTTGAGTTGAAAAGTGGTATTGGTCAGTCAACTAGTTTGGGATTGGTGCGTGTGGGGGTTGAGGGAGAAATTGATGCATTACGAAGATTTTGCCACCATAACGAGAAGGTGTTGTTGTCAGCCCCTTGGGCAAATGGTATTACGCATGTGGGACAACGGTTTGTTGGAGGTGCACAAGAATTTCGTGACGTTTTATGTAAGTATGCCATCCAATGTGGGTTTCAGTTTACATACGTGAAAGACAACAAGAGTTACTGCTGTGTGTGCGATGCGGGAGGAGAGGGGCTGCTTGTGGGCTATACATTGTAGAGCACAACGAGCAAATGATTTTTTCTACATCAAGAGTTTTAGTGATGTGCATACGTGTGGTACGGATGTCCGAACATCGAAGAATCCGCGAGTTAGTTCGGATTTGGTGTCGAGTACCATATCTGAAATTGTGAGGGACAAGCCGTTGACTCGGCCGTGTGATGTTGTTACTATTTTGAAGAGGGATTATGGGCTAGATGTGAGTTACCATGTCGTATGGTTGGCTGTGGAGAAAGCAAAGGCTGGTATTCATGGAGATCACTCATTATCGTTTGACCAGCTGCGGTGGTATTCGGATGCTGTGATGCGGTACAATCCGGGGAGTTATGTCAATATTGACTATGATGTGAGTAGTCAACAGTTTCGTTGTTTCTTTGTGTCATTCGCTGCGTGTATTTCTGGGTTCAATTCTTGTCGGCCTTTATTATTCTTGGATGGAACATTCCTCAAAGGAAAGTACAAAGGTCAGCTACTGACGGCAACGGCGAAAGACGGAAACAATGGTTAGTATTTTTTTTACCTTTATGTTCATGTCAATATTCACATTGACATGCATAGTATGGACAAATGAGTGATGGAGAAATTATAAGTACTGTGAACATTGACATTAGTATGCACTGATGTGAATGTTCACATCCGTGTCTGCTGATGCCTGTAATGTGAACATTCACATTATTATACACTGATCCATTCACATTATTATACATCTGTGCCTGCTAATGATAGTTATGTGAACATTCACATTCACAATAGTGTATACTACTGTCAGTTGATCCGTTAATGAACAGTACTGTGAATGTTCACATTATCAATTGCTGAACAATCAAAAATGAATTATTAATGGTCGTTAATGTGAATGTTCACATCATTGTTGTTTATGAACTTGAATCCAGAAATAACAATAGTAATAGGGCAATGTAGATATAAACATTTACATGACCTGTTTCGTTTATATTGTTTTCTATTCATTTTGGAATACTGTGAACAGTTGTGTATTGGTGTTGTGTTGTAGGTCTGTTTCCTGTTGCATTTGCGATTGTTGATTCGGAGACCACGGCGAATTGGTCGTGGTTCTTGCATGAACTTGGGAAGGTTGTTGATGGTAACTGCCAGATTACTTTTATTTCGGATCGTAATCTTGGCCTGTTAGAAGCTATGCCGAAGGTGTTCCCATCGGCTCATCACGGTTATTGCTTACAACACTTGAAGAGCACTTTAAGAGACCGGATGAAAGGAATTGATAATGGCTTCAGGGATCACCTAGTAAGTAGTTTGGGTGATTGTGCTTATGAGCCAACTGTGGTAGGGTTCCATGAAAAGCTTGCAAAATTAAAAGAGGAGGGTAAACAACGAGCACATGATTTTTTCAAGGACTTGGCACCTGAGCACTGGGCAAATTCATACTTCAGGTAATAATAGTTTCGTAAAGTGTTCCATTTGTCAAGTCAGAATGGTAGCGATGTGAATTATCAGTTAGGAATTGTAAAAATCTTCTAATTGTGTTTCATGTTCAATGTCAATGATGTGAATGTTCACATCTGATAGTAATGACTGATTTGAATGATGTGAATGTTCACACCCGTTGTCATATTTTGCTGTTGTTAACATTAACATCATTCTGTCATTTAAGTTGATGTTAGTGTTCACATCTGTGTATCGTGTAAGTTGATGTTAATGTTCACTGCGAATGATGTTAATGTTCACATCAATCAACGTGAATGTTCAGACCTGTTAACTTTTGTGTTGTAAAATGTTTGTGATATTGTGCAGGGGCATGCGTTATGGGGAGATGACTTCCAATGCGGCGGAGTCATTTAATAACTGGATTAAAGAAGCGCGTAATCTTCCTATCACTCAAATGGTGGACACAATTCGTACTCAGTTGATGCGGCAAATGTCTGCACGGCGTGACCAAGCAAACAAATGGAATGAGCTTATTTGTCCTACATTTGAAACAAGGCTTATGGATTCGTTCAATGACAGCAGGTCTTGGCAAGTTAGCAAAGCCAATGAGAATGTGTTTGAAGTTCATTCGATACCATCTGTTACTGTTGATGTTGCGAGGCGTACATGTTCGTGCTTCAAATGGCAAATCAACGGATTCCCATGTGACCATGCTGTTGTTGCCATTCAGAAGAGCCGCTACAATCTCAATGATTGTGTGGAACATTACTTTCATGTACAGACATATCGTGCAGCGTATTCGGGTGCCATATTCCCTATACCATCGGTGGAGAAGCCGCCTTTTGATCCCATGGACTTCACTATATACCCGCCAACTGTGAAAAGACCACCTGGAAGGCCGAAAAAGAATAGGATCCCATCAAGGGGTGAGAAACTTAAGCAAATAAGGTGCGGGAGATGTGATAAGCTGGGGAGCCATAATCGGAAGTCATGCAAGGAGCCGATATAGGATGTACACTTTTCATTTTAACGTTGTGTTTTACATTGGATTCTTATATTCATTTCTGAAATAAGATTGTGTTGTGTTGGCAAGCAAAATAATGGTTTGGCAAACTTAGTATTTCATTTGTGCTTTTTCATTTTCTTTTTCTGTATGAAACTGATTTTTTTGTTAAAGTTGTAATGATAAATACATGATGTGGACATTCACACTTACGTAAACGAATCATATTATGTGAAAACATGACATGGGTTGAACGTTTTTACCTTATTGTTGTCAATGTTGACATGAATATAAGATGTGATGTGAACTTTCACATGCATGAAGATTGACATGGTGTGAACATGTACAACTGTTATGAATGTAAAGAAATGTGAATATTCACACCTGTGTATGTTACCCGTAATGATGTCATGCAAACAATGTGTACATTCCTGCACAAGGTATGTGTATTACATTAAAAACTGGTTCCACAAATCGCATCAAATATGCTCATCAAAACACGACATTATGAATATCATAAGTGAGTATGAACATTCACATCAGTGTTTACAATTGCTATGAGCAACCACAAATGTGAATGTTCACACATGTGTATGTGATCCGTAATTATGTCACGTAGACCAAGTGTACACTCCTGCACAAAGTATGTGTACTTAACAACAGTCAGGTTCAAACATTTGCAGAAATTTTTCTCACAACAACACATCAGTATGCATATCGTACGTGACTGTAAACATTCACATTAGCGGTACAATTGTGGACATTCACATATGTAAAACATAACAACACCAAAAGTAGTTCAAAATTCGCAGCTGCCTTTTTCCTATTAACAGATGTTGTATCACTGTTTTACAATCAGTTGCTGTGTCAAAATATCAACGCATTCCATATTAACATTCAAATCGACTGTTGGTTAGTTCGTAGGTGGACACCCCCCACCTATAGGTTTTAATGAAGCTCTGATTTCTTATGATTCAAAAAACTATGCACTAACAAATCTCGTAGTCCACACCATTCTGCACTACTGAGGCTGCCCACAATTTCTTCATGATATATGTGCGCCCGCATGATGTAACATACTGCAGGTCCGCAGTCCACTCTGTAAATGTGAAATGGTTTTGATTAGCAGTTGACAGGAATATTTGCATAATGGTTGTGGAGGATTTGAAAAAAAATTTAGTGAGGCTTACGAGTCGTCGCCTTGTTGAGGACAGACATCAACACTTTTGGTTGGTTGTGCTGGATTTTGGCCTGCTAACTTAGTGTGCAGCGGTGATGACTTGCCAATAACGGTCACAACATGCTCAATGTAGTTCCTCTGTGTATGGAATTTCACATTAGGCACTTACAAACATATGTGTGTGTACAGTCATTTAATGCACGAGAACAAGTCATGTTTGTGTTGAAAAATAGCCACTTACAATTTCCTGTGCTTGGTCGATATGCGGGTCATGTATGCTTGTTCTTGGGCGCAACGAGTTGTAATGCTTCCACAAATTTTCTTTAGCATCATACACAACTGTCGTCCAGTGGTACTCATGATGCAATGGGAATAGTAGGTATCTCTCTCCTTGGTAGTTTTTGACATGTGCGTCAATGTGTTTACTCCTTTTGCGAGGATGGTACTCTCGTATCACTTTCTGTACACATTTGACAAATAATTAATGGACTGTGAAGTTTCACAGTCACATTACAAGTAATGGAATGATAGATTTTACCAAACACATGCTCGTGAAGATCAATAAGACTTCATCCGAAGTTAGGTTGACCACCTCTTGTTGTTCATGCAACAGTTCAGCATATGCATCTATGAGCTGCACAAACATGGGGTCATATTATATAGATTTTGTGGATGTGAGTGTGTGTGTGTCTGTGTGTGCATATGTATGAAGAGTGAATTATATTTGTAATGGCATACATTGCTGTGTATTGATTCCTTCTTGATAAGGTTGACAATGTCATCAAAATACACATGTGTAGCCTTCGAATCTCCTTTCCACACCAGCAGCCTGTGCATTATTAACAAACCAATGTAAATAGTTACATTGCACATATCTGAACAAACCAAACAAATTGAACACAGTGAGGAATATAGACTATTACGGAATGTGAATGTTGACAGTGGATGTTTGCACAGTCACTTACTCATCGCCTCCATTTTTTTGTAAAGCTTGGACCTTTTGTTTGTCATGTTTGGATATCTTGGCCCAGACTTTGAACTTGTTGGTAAATGATAATTTTTTTGGCTGCTTCGCTGGTGGGTGTTTCTCCACATCTTCAACCATTTCGACTGGATGGGGCTACTTTTGGCCAGGTAAGTCTGGGTATTGGAAGTCAGGCAGGCGATGCTCTTTGCGATCTTTTTCCTTTATACGCTTGACCCTAGATGGTGGGCTGATATTGTGTTGCATTGGGCTAGGGGGTTGCCTTTCTGACATAGCCTGTGTGACAATGTGGACTGACTGGTCATCGTAAAGATCCTGAAGAATTGTTTTATCGCATTCTAAGTCGATGACCAGCTGCGTTAAGCGTTTGATTTCTTGATCCTTCTGCTCCATGGACTTCTTCATTTCGATATTCACGTTGGGCAGGCTGGACTGGTTAAACAATTTATGTTCAAGATCAGCTATGACTCTTGCCCTCAACTCCCATGAAAATTGAAGGTGTTTGTACTTTGCTTCCCATTGCCTGATGACGCCCCAAGCCTTCCGATTTTCTTGGATAAGCACATCAATGATATCAGGTTGGTTTGTGTTTGGTATTACAATAGCTCTGTCATAATGTTGGCTGCTAAATGGAATGTGAATGTCCTTATTACTGTCCTTCAGGTCCACCCCATCGCCAGAAAATTGGGAGTTGCTGCCACTGTGTTGTTCTCCCTTGATGTCAGAAAGGTTGGGAGATGTTATGGCTGGTTCATAAATTTCAGGCTCCACCTTCAATGTTTTACGCTTAAACTTTTGTAATTCTGTTGGGATTGCAAAGAGTTCACCGGCATTAACCTGAAAATGAAAAAAATATGTTACTTAACGCATATATTTGGGTGGTGTTATAATGTGAATGTTTTGATCAGTAGTTGAAGGCCCTACCTCATTAAAACCCAAATCAGCTAAAGAGGTGGTTTTCATCTTCTTCTGCAAAGCAGTCAGATCCCACTTCATACAGCGAGGAAAAGCATTGGGTCTGTGAGGTTGTAGGACGGTTGTGTGCTCACACAACCAGTACTTCAATAAAACAAGAAACGCATATTGTTATTTAGCATTTGCAGAGTAATGGCAACCTATGTGAATATTAATCACAGTGGCATTGTTGTGAACATCCCAGTAGTACATTATCATTGAATGTGAACATTCACATCTGCGAATCGTGAGTGATGTGGCACTGTTGTGAACATTCACAGTAGTATGTTATGAGTGAATGTGATCAGTCGCATCAGTGCTTCAGATGTGAACATTCACAGTAGTGAAAACATAATTGCCTACGGAGCAGTGTCGTAAACATTCACAGTAGTACATTATCATTGATATGTGAACATTCACACTGTTCACATTTGAATCACTGATGTGAATGATGACAGAAACATAAGTGCTGTGGCACTGTTGTGAACATGCACAGTAGTATGTTATGAGTGAATGTGATCAATCACATCAGTGCTTCAGATGTGAACATTCACAGTAGTGAAAACATAATTGCCTACGGAGCAGTGTTGTAAACATTCACAGTAGTATATTATGAGTGAATGTGCACATTCGCATCAATATTTCACAGATGTGAACATTCACATCTGTGAAATATAATTGCCTACGGATATTCACATCAGTGGTGCAGATGTCAATGTTCATAGTTGGTTTAGATGAACAAAACTGGAGGACATGTGAATGTTATTATTTGAAAACATGGGTACTTACCATCAATAACATGACACAGCCGGTGACTTTTTCTGGATTTTTGTCATTTTGGGAAATAGACGATGTCAACACTGTCCTAATTTGCTTGGCCCAATCATATTCTTACATGCTTTCCAGTGGGACCATATGTGCGTAGTAGCCCCATCCTATTGTCTCTCCGCTTGTTGAGAAAAAAAGCTTCTGGCAAGCATACATGCACACTAGTCGGGCAACTTTTTCGTTGTCATCTTTCTTTTTTCCTTTCAATGCCTCGGTCAAAAGGGTGCGTATCCATTTTTGAAGTCAACCGGCTGACGTTTTCGCATCTTCTGTTTATAATGCCAGTCTTTGGTTTCGCACCGTATGATATGTCCATCGGCTTGCTGCCACAGTCCACACCAAAAATCAGCTTGATGTCGCTGTTGTGTATTTTCATCTTCTTCTGCCCAATGTAGAAGGCATCTTCTGAAGCTTGGTACATTTGTAGTACATGCACAACAACATCATCATACTTCATGCATTTATCAAGGTCGATCTGATTGTTTCTCAATACATCAAACAAATTCCAAAAAGGTGTTTGTTGAAGGCACCGAAGCTGTGCTTCTGTGAACTTGGTGGTTTTCATTAATTTGACCAGTCCGGTCATATTAGATCTGTAGTTCACATGGTGCATGTCGACATTGGTGCAAGTATTTGTTTTTGGGGTTTCTTCCTTCACATGGTACTCATCTCTTTTTCTCTTTCCGGTTTTCTTTTGTGCGACATCTGCAAAATGGAGCATTTAAAAAAAATTAAGTGAAGGCTCATGTGATTAGCATAGTGGAACAGATGTGAACATTCACAACATTTCCACTGATGTGCATGTTCACAGTTGTGTGCGTGGGTGTGAATCACCAGAGTTTATGTGTGGTTGTGAACATTCACATATGTACATGAATGTGTATTTCGACTGTGTCACGACAAACACAATGAACATATCGTGTCAGTGTGTGGTAAACAATGCATTTTTATACAACCATGAACATCATTGAAGAACATGTATAAAATGATGGATCAACTTATTGGATCACCATTAACAATCAACAATACCAACAAGGCAAACATTCGCAATAGGGGGAAAAGAATCTAAATATCCCTATTCATTGGCCCAATATTTTTCAATCCATGTGAATGTTCACAGCATATAACAACAGCACCAATAATATCTGATTGTCCTAAAATTTTCAGTCTGTGTGAATGTTCACAGCATATAAGAGCAGCACCAATAATATCTGATTGTCTTAAAATTTTCAAGCAATGTGAATGTTCACAGCATAGAACAACATCACCAATAATA
Source organism: Camellia sinensis (assembly GCF_004153795.1). Taxonomy (NCBI): domain Eukaryota; kingdom Viridiplantae; phylum Streptophyta; class Magnoliopsida; order Ericales; family Theaceae; genus Camellia; species Camellia sinensis. The sequence continues at coordinate 955,880 of NW_021026763.1, read as the reverse complement.
TCTGACTCTCTTAAAATTTTCAAGCAATTTGAATGTCCACAGCCTAGAACTACAGCACTAACAATATCTGACTATCCCAAAATTTCCACGCAATGTGAATGTTGACAGTATAGAACAACAGCACCAATAATATCTGACTCATCTAAAATTTTTCAGACAATGTGAATGTTCACAACCTAGAGCAAAAGCACCAATAATATCTGATTGAACTAAAACTTTCAGGCAATGTGAATGTTCACATCGTAGAACATTAACACCACCAACATCTGACTCTCCTAAAATTTCCAGGAAATGTGAATGTTGACAGCATAGAACAACAACACCAATAATATCTGAATGTCCTAAAATTTTCAGGCAATGCGAATGTTCACAGCCTAGAGCAAAATAAACCAATAATATCTGAATGTCCTACAATTTTCAGGCAATGTGAATGTTCACATCTTGCAACAACAAGAACAACAATAGAATTGGCCAAAGAGTGTCAATGCCTGTGAATTTTCACAGCATACAACAACAACACCATTAACACCATTAATAAAGAATAACTCACTTAATGTGTGCTATAATTTTTTGTTGATCAAGAGTACCAAATCAACAATTGAAGCTATTCAGTGTAACTTATTAGAGTTACTTACAAAAACATTAGAGAAAATTAATTTTTTTAAGAAAACTCTGAAGTTTGACCCTTGCAACAAAATAAATCTTGAGTTTTTAATTTTGTTAACTTAAATTCTATTTTTTTTTCATTTGATTTATTAAGTTTAATGACTAAAATATATTTTTTTCATCAATTTTACTTAATGGAAATAGGCAGATGGTTTAGATTGAAAATAAAATAAAAAATTTAGGATTTAAATTGATAAAATTAAAAATTGAGGGCTTATTTTGTTACAAGAGTTAAACCACGGTTTTTTTTTTGTTGTTGTAATTTCTCAAAAAAAATTATTTTAAAAGTCTGTGCTAGACTATTTGATACAATTTATGCTTATTAAGTAAAATAATTTCAATAAATTTTAATAAAAAATTGAACTTACATTAAACAAGTCCAATAACATCTTAAAGTATCTACTTATTTACCAATGATTATCAGGGCCATTAACAAAAAATTTTAAGTCAATCCGATAATTGAAATATACACTAAAAGATTCCTAAAACTAAATAAAGAGTGTTTTGAAAAGTTGGTAAAAGGTTGACTTTTTTACTTTTTTTAGTCTATTTTATCTTTTTGTAAGTAAAAATGATGAGAGATGATATGACTCAAAATAAATAAAAAACTAAAAATTAACTTTTTTGATGCTTCCCAAAAGACCCCTAAGTTATAAAAGAAGTTTCACTAAACAAGACCAATATAACACATATGACCTTGGTGTGTCAACTATGAGTTGTTGATGATCATGTGACACAAGTCAAATTCTCTCACTTCTGATCCTACACATGTTTTTTTTGTACACATTTCAAATTTTTTTGTCAAATTGTATGGTGTACATTTATCAAATAAAATTCATGCAAGTGAAAACATTAGTTATAAATTAGTAGTTGCATGGTTGCTGGAAAGTACAACCAATTTTGTTGATAGAACCCTAAAACATAAAATGCAAAGGGAATATTAACACTGAAAATACTTTCGCTATTTTCTAATGTTTGATGCAATAAAATAAATAAATTCACAATCAACCCAACATGAGCTAATTTAGAACAAAAATATTTTTTATTTAATAAAGATGGAAACATTTTCCAAACCTAACAAATGGACTAAAATCTCACCAATACAAAAGTAACAAATTTTCCAACTTTGTTTCTGATTTAAACCATGCCCTCTTATTTTTGGATTAGGGGATCCTGCTGTGGTGTCCTAGTAGAGACTTTTTTCAAATTCTTTTCGATAATCTAAAAGTATATTATTCATATAAAAGATCAAATTAATCATACATCTGCAATCCTATAATCAGATTCTAATTGTTTTAAAAAAATATCAAGATTATGTTAATCATTTATTTTTTGAAAACAAATGTTCAATCAATTTGATTTTTACATAAATTATCTACTCAACAAATCTTACAACATAAACGGTTTAGATTATCAAAAAAAAAAAAAAACTCAAGAAAATATCACACCAGCACACCACAGCAGGATCCCTTGGTCCCTCACTTCTTGATCTACTTGGTCCCTCAATGCATGTCTATAAAAAATAATTCAAATAATCTAATAATTATAACCCGTTTTTATTTTATTGCTCAAGTCTCTGAAAAAATAGACATATGTTTTTAAAATAGATCAACCATTCTTTTCATAAACAAATATAATAAAATAAAAAGATTACGATTATCAAATCGATCTAATTTTTTTCATAGACGATATACACGGCAAGCCCTACAAAATGAAATGTTTCGAATCACCGAAACGGACATGTGGTGAGCTCCGTGAGCCCCTCAACCTTTCTAGAATGCTTCCCTCTTGTTATTGTCATTGGTAACCATTAGATTTTTGAGTTGAAAGTTCAAACACAAATATGCTGAGTAAATTAAAATAGATCCATACATCTTCCTTCAGATATGTCCACAAGCACTAAAGAGGATTTGAGAATCCACAAAGGAATGAAGCAAAATGGAAGTCTCACACAGATGCTACATATAAAATCCAAATATGTGAAGGAGTTTAAAAGACAGTAACCATCATTTTACCCCTATGGACTGGCAAAGAGGAGAGTGAATGTTCAGAACACATCTACTGGGGCATTGTCTTCTGGCTGGCCTAACCGAAGCATCACTATTCATCAAAGCACCATGTAAATGATCATAGGATTCGGAAATGACATCTGCAAATAATTCACATAAATTGACAGTAAAATCTCTGTTCTGTCAACTGTTCCACTTAAGGTTGCTTTGACCAAAACTTAAGGATTAATAATGTAGAAAATAATTATAAGAATCATTAGCCTACAATTTGTTTGAACATCCCCCATTGAGCTTGCTCCTCATGGGCAGAAACCATCTATTCCAACAAACATTAAAAGAGTCAACCTTTAGAGGCTGCAACAGAAGTAATTTTTCACAATAACATTCTCATCAAAATATACTCATCTTGCAAGTGCCTTTTCTCAAATTTGGAAGGGATAAGGGAGCTAGATTTTGGAATAATAGTATCTTCTAGGACAAAATGTATCTTATATCTCACAACAGAAATGTTAAAGAGAACATACGAGCGATAATTGTGAGAATCAACCAGCAAATACTAATATTTTCACACAAAATGCAGCTAGAAATGACAGTATAAAAGGCTTAATGGAAAATCTAAACAAAAAAGGAAGCACTGTAAAAGTGGAATGACAAACATACCCCAGTAAGCCACGGCCCTGCCACGCTCTCGGTGTGACTGTTAAGTTGATAAGTGCACCTTGCCTCAAAACCACTACAGGTATTTCACGGTCTTGATTGGACAGAGCTTCAGAAGCAAGCTTTGGCAACAAATCATCACCAGATTCCACATTCCCAAATTTCACAATTTGATCTCCAAATTTCACAATTTGATCTCCAAGTTGTAAGCCATCTTCAGGTGCAGGAGAAGCCTCAGCTATCTCATCAACCAATGCAAATGGTATGTTGACAGTTACATCAACATCCATGGCACTGATAGTATTTCCATGAAGTACATTGTGGGAGGATGCAGATGTATCAACATTAACAGATAAGTCCTGATTATTTGACCCTTCAACGTTACCTTACAAAAATAAAGAAGAAAAACAGTCAATTAGTTGCATATAAAATTCAAATTTTAACTACATATCCAAAAAAAAAAATCCTTTCTAAAACCTGTAACGATCAAGTATTTCAAAACTTGACTCAAGAACATTATGCCATTCCACTCATTTCAAATATCCAATTGTTGCTATAGAAGGAACTTATTCATTGAAAAACAATAGTTGTAAACTATACCTAGGCCCTGCTTCCAGAGCCTAGGATGTCAAAATAATGGCAATAGAGATGGTGTTATATAGAAGTCCTAGCTAGGACGTTGTAGGGTATGTTATATGGACTCGAGTATTGGTTTCGAGTGCGTATCTAGAGATCGAACCCTTCAAACTTCAAATTTAAGGATACACTCATTTTTTTATATTTTTAATCTACTATGGGATATAAAATAATGTTATCAAAAAGGCATTTTACTCAATTTATAGCAATTATACAACAACATATATAATGATTGTGTTAAATACAAATATACAAGAAGTGCCAGATGAAAAGTATCAAACACATATCTCACACCCTTGTCGAAGTGCTAGGTGTCCAATACGAAAAACATGGAGAAGCTAAGAGCTGAACCATTTTGCTACCGAACAAGAGTGGCTATGGCTATGGCTATGGCTATGGCTAGGCAAGAGCTCGTCCTAGCCAAGCTATATGGTCTTGAACCATGGCTCACCAAGTGAGCATGGTTAAGGGCGAGGGTGGCTTGGCTCCGCCGCCGACTAGGCATGGGCGATAGCAAGGGTAAGGGTGAGGATCGCTAGGTCACTCAGCGATGCTCAGGCTGCTCCCCATATTTTGACTCAGTAATTTCTTGTTTAGGGCTGCAGTTAGGCATCGAGCGCACTAGTGCACCGATCTACCACATTTGGTGGTTGATAAACCCCTGCTTAGGCTAGGCAAATAACCCTAACGAATTACTTAATATATCAAGGCACTCCCGAGGGTTTACCACGTGGAGAGTGAAGACCCCGTAATGGGAGATGATGTGGCTCCTATGGGGCCAGTCACAAATATTTCAGTGAAGATGAGGGGACTACTGATACACTCTGTGTGTGTGTGTGTGTGCGCGCGCGCGCTCACGCATGCGTTTGTGTTGGATGGTAGCAAGATGGAAGGTACTTAAGAGGTTGTAGGGCAATCAAGGCTTATCCATATTCAATCGCAAGGTAATCTTGACAGTCTAGCACCAAGTGACAATTACCTCAAACCAGTTGGCTATCTACAACTTAATCTATCAACAGATTAGGGAAGGGGAAAAAAACACTTGACATAAATATGACTTACAGTGGTAAACATGAACTGCATCTAAAGCAATAGAAGGTTACAAATGAACTCAACCAACTTCATGGTAAGATTCACTGCAGCTAACGGGAATCTGGCGAGGGTAACGGAATCTGCTAATTATAGGCTTGTAGTTCACAAAGCTCCAGATATATTTGTCGAATGACCCGAATTCATCTATGACCTGGCATCAGTAAAACCGCAAAAAGTTAGTCGTAGCATAATAATCATAATAAGAGTATGAAGTGTGACATTATGGCATTTGTTTAACTTCTTTGGCAAGAAGTTGTTTAGCTGACGTAATCAACAAGAAGACTATTTAGGTTACCATAAATCATTAATGAAATTATAGGATTATAGAGGTCAGACCATCTAAATTTTGTCCTAAACAAATCGTGACAATTGTATAATGGTCCGTACCATGATTCAACTACTTTCCACCTAATCTACCCAATTAGGTGATCATTAAAAATAAACTTTTCAACAATGACAAAAACAGAAGTGGTCTATAATGGAAAGGACATCATGGCTCATCATGATATTCTAGGCAAATTTTATTTTAAACTCCAATTCTGGTTGAACTTTAGTAACTTTAGAGAGTTGGAATATGTGGTGTAAACATGGATAACAATCTCGCAATTATTTTCAAACAAATAAATCAAAACTCATATAGTCTTAATCAAACTAATCGAACAAGCTATATTATGGAATCTGTTCCCACCATTTCAAAGAAATAAATATAAAATCTATCAAGCCAATTTTATGCAGTGCCATTAAGGCTGTGTTTGGATAATGGATTTAGGTAAGAATTTGAGAAGGCAAAGTAAAGGTTAGATGAGGGAAATGTGAATGAAATATAAACTAAAATTTTTATCCATTTCCCTCGCATGTTTCAATTACGTTGGGAATTTACTGAGTAGCATCACGTTGGAATCATAAAATAGTATTAAAAAGGTGTGTCTTGTAGTAGGGAAAAAGCTGGTAGCATCACGTTGTTCTGCATCATGAAGTTGCCCACTGTTGCAAGTGTGTCAACTTGTTTGCCATGTCCTTCAGTTCCTCATCTCTTCTCAGGCACCTATCCTTCCATACCTGGAGATCGCCTTCGTGATAGTACTTATCTTGACTACCCTTCTTATTCCTATTTCAGCCCCTGGCAACATTGTTTGTCTCGGGGTCAACCTCTTGTACTTTATCATTATTGTTCCCATTATTAGGACCCATGTGTTCCTCTTCCTCACTGTAAAGGTCAATCTCCGATCCTCACTTCCTGTTCGTTGTTGGCTATCTATTCTATACTAAGTTCCCATAGACAACGTCAAATTGTGGGTGTTGATTTCCGACCACACAACCAAATAGGAAACTTAGCTGAAGAGCACACGGTAGAATAGATTAAGCCAACCATCTGCTAACAAGAATATGAGAATATCGTGGCGGTTCTTCCACCCGAAGGCACTCCGATAATCAAGTCAATTAACTTATCTCTCAAAGATATCAAACAAGTACTGAATTCACTAAAAAATAAAGCGTACCTTAGACCCACAATGGTGTCTTACTTTTATAGCTAGCAGTGTCCTAGTCCCCTAGAAGTCTCACTTCATAGAACACAAGCACAATGCTCATCTCGAACTCTGAGTTACATAGGAATAAACTCCTCGAGCTTTATCCTTATTCGGACTAAGAGTCTCCTCTTATCTAGGACTCTTGTACCTTACCCAAGTATCTTGGATTCCGGCATTACCTCATCGAATATCGGCAACATCGCAATCATCTCGGCAAACATGACCCGCCCACATGGCACCTCAGCCGACATCTCAGAGGCACCATGGTCACGTAGCGTCATTCTCAAAATACTTCCCCACATATATAGGCCTCGTTTGGGAAGTGACTATTTTAGTAGGCTATTTTAGTTTTTGGCTATTTTAGTAGGCTAAAATTTTTGTGTTTGGGAAGATGATTGGATTTTTTTGTGGTTGAATGTGATGTTTGTGAGAGAAAAAGTGAAATGATTATGGATTTGATGTGATATTTTGTCTTATTAGCTATTTTAGCCTATTTTGTCTTTTTGTGATTTTTAGCCTAAACTAGGCTATTTTTTTTTCTTCCCAAACACCCCCATAATACAAATTAATTTTACATAATATTTTTCATATATATAACTACTAATTTGTAACAAAATTTCAATTTTAAATTTCTCTCATTTTTATTTTAATATTTCATTAGAGATTTAAAAAATATATATATACATATATATATATATATATTAACTATAGCGAAATAGAACAATTTCAAAAACGAATTATAAATTCAAAATTTAATATGTGATTAGCGGATTAAACGGTGCAAATCAATGTGATTTTAATGGATTAGACAATATTTTACACAATTCTACCCAAGACTAGGACTGGCAATGGCTCCTCAGTCTTTTGAAATTAAAACAAACAACAAAAAAAAACAAAACAAAACAAAACAAAAATGAAGGATCCCTTTAAATAGGAGAGACATAAGCCCAAAACCAGGCTAAGTCACGCCTTCTCCCACATGTCTACTTGCACCATCAATCTTTGATTTTAATAGTAATGACACGATAGTGAAAAAAATGTAACAATCATTCCACACATTAATCTCCATCATCCATTCCCACTAAGGAATTACAAAATTAACACTGCATATATTAATAGGGAATCTGTTAAACATAGTATGATACCAGTTCATGAATTTCTAAGTTCTTTCAAGTCAAACACCAAGATAAGTCCATGTTTGCCAAAGTTTTTAACACAAGGCACTGTCATTAAACATGCAAGGAGGTCCTTTTCATGTACAAAAATTGCTCGTGTTGTGAGGGGAGCCCAGCAGACACTGTCCTCCCCTGCAAAGCTTGGTTTGAACCGAAAAATGCATATGTATGGTGTTTTTTTCCTCCTTTACATCAACTGAACTGATGATCACTTTGATGTCTGAAAGCTTGGTTTGGTTGCCTTCTGCTTTTGAGCATTCTTAGAAAGAGACTATCAGATCAGTTAAAAATCACCCACTTGAAATAACAACCTTCCATCGAGGACAAATCGATCCATACCTAACTTGGGCAAAGTAGCATCTTCTTCTGGAAGTTGTGTAGTGGAACAAATTCGTGTTATTTGGAACAATCTTTCAATGGTCATCTTCATTTGTTCCTGGGCAATTGGATAAGAGTGCTTCCATTGATTCATACTGAGAAATGGAAGAGAAACTATCATCAGTACAAGAAATATGGCAACCTTTGCAAAGATGATTTTGTGGTAGAGAGCATTATTGTCACTACTTACTTGACATCCACAGAAGAGGCAGTATTGATATTCCTCTCTCAGCTTTATCAATATATCTTGCAAATCCTGCATTAGTATATGGTTTGATCAACATCCACCAGAAATGTACAAGGAATGAGCTTAAGAATCAAAAGCAAACAATGACGAGAAAGATAAAGACGCAGTGCATTGCGGTCATACTGTTAACGCATAAATTCCTACTTTTGCTCGCCTCAATCAGTTTGTAATTCACTTAACTTGGTAGCATAAGTAGGTTTGTCTTGGTTTGCATACAGATTAAGCCAGCTTTCACCCAGTTCAATATTCAGAACGGTGCGTATAATGAATAGATAGCTAAAAAAAAGAAAGTTACAAAAATGAAAATTACATGGAAAGGGAGGGGAGGATATCACCCAAATTATTAAGTCCATTAAAGGGGTAACCCAGTGCACGAAGCCCCCACTAAAGCAGGGTTTGGGGAGGACAAGGTGTATGCAGTCTTACCCCTATTTCTAGAGAGAGTGTTGCCGGGACTCGAACTTGCACCACAGGGCCGCTAACGGCAAGCCTTACCATTGGGCGCCAACCCGCCCTTTAGTTTGCTATTAAGAAAACGTTGCAACTTGAAGATGCTAGCTAGCTCATCAAGTCCTACTTTCAATTTGGTTGAAATTTGAACGGTCTTCATAGCAAGGGGAGGCTAACATTGGTCATTTAGAGTCACAATCATTGGACCAAGGGAGAGAAAGGAGAAAAAAGAACCCAAAAAAAAAAAAGAGGCAGCCATCACAAAATATCCTTTTGCCTGCCTAAGAAAACATGAGACATTTGTAGAACAAAACCATATCTTTATAACAGTCTTATTGCGGAACAGGAATTAAAGTAAAAAATTATACCTCCAATTCCAATTGCATCGTATTTAAAACTGGGGTGTGATGCGATGGTATTAATTGGATAACACAAAAATTGGAATAAATAGTTGGGAAAAAAAAATCTTGGTTCGTCAAGAGATATACACTTTAACCCAAAAATAAAACAAAAATATGTAAGAACCCTACTAGTTCAAAAACCGAACATGAGGAAGCAATATTTGTGTTATTGTAGAGAAAAGGGGAACCTGTAGGACGAGGGCCACTTTAGAATCACACTTGAATATCCTCATCAACTAAACTGGAGGTTTTGTAAAAGAATCAAGCATGGGTACTGGATCAAATTGATAGAACTAGGTTCTGGATTAAATATCTGAACAAAGTATTAAGTGTCAGGTCAAACCCTAAATCTGTTAGCAATAACTTTCATAAAGCTCTCAAGCATTCATTCATTGAAGTGATATTCTGCTTTGCTTTGTACCCAAGCACAAAAATAAAATAAAGACAAATCAAGAGAGAGAGAGAGAGAGAGAGAGCCCTAGGAGAGGAAGTGTTGTTGAGAACCCAGATTGCCTTGTGTGTTGAGGGCATGCAGAGACGCAATGCAATACCAATGAAAACTGCAATTCCTGACCTTCACCCGAAATTGAAGGTTGCTTGTTGTAGCCTACCTAATTCTAGACTTCTAGTTCCATGGAGTTCCTGCACAATGAAAAGCAAAGAAGTACAAACACTTCTAAAGATCGTGGTGTGTCCGTGTCAAACACCGCCACTGGTAGGACACATGTCCAAACACATCCTATCATTTTTAAATTTTTTTACACCCGAACAAACTTTGGATACTTAGGGAAGACGTGTTCATCACTTAGACACACATGAAACATATTACAAATTTAAACAAAATAACTTTAACTCAAATGATAAAAATACTATGTAGAATTATATCTATTAATCCCCTTCCTTTAAATTTTAAACTTTAAAACCAGTGTTGTGTTTGTATTTTTCATTATCTTTAAATGAAATATTCATATATATGACATATAATAAAGGAAAAAATTAATCAATGTTAACCCATTGTGATTTGGCCTCAGGGCCTATTTGATTGGTTGGAGTAATAGTGATAGGATTAATAATCCATGGGATTAACCATTGGATTGACTGTCCAACTCAATTAGTAGAATAAATATGTGTGAGATTATGAATGCCTACCTCCGTATGGTATTGAATATCTCACGATTTTGTGGGATTAGAAGTACTACGTATTACTAAGCCTACCATCATTTATGTCATAACTACCAAAGCGCATTGGAGATTGGAACTTGATTACCAATTCATGTTCAATATGCACAATTTAAATCAAAACATATTTATTTTGCCTATATGTATAGGAGCAGCAAAATTAGCTAAAGTACACACAAATAAAACACAATCATGTATATATGTGAGAAACAAATATGGTCGTACCTCTTCGGTTATTATCTCCTCTTCCTCCTCTTCATTTTCGGCATCCTCTTCATCCTTGCCAGCCTGTGCCACCACCTCCTTATTCTCCAACTGCTCCAATGCCGCCTTCGCCTTGTGATAATTCACCACAATCCTCCGACTCCGCCATTGCTCTTTGTGGCGGCACCCAAAATCCTCCATCAACGCCTCCTCCTTCCCCCTCTCCCATTCCATCCTCTCCTCTTCCCTCTTCCTCTTCTCCTTTCTCGAGTCCTCCCGACCAATCCCAGCTCGAGTCCGCCGAATCTCAAGCCCCACGGGCTCCGCAAGACCAGAACCCTCCTTCCCCAGCGTGGACCCTGGGGTGTAACCCATCTGTTTCAACAACTTGAAACCAATGTTGGATTGGGGAATCGCTGATTCTAAGCTTGCTAGGGTATTTCGGTCCTCTTCTTCTTGCCTTTTTTCTCTCTTGAGTTTTTGTTGTTCTTGCCAGTTTTGGGTTTTGGGTTTCTTGTCTGAAGGTTGGGAAATTTGGGTATTGTTGGCAGAGACCTGAACGTAATTATTGTTATTGTTGTTCAGAACGTATGTATCTATATCTATTGGGAAGATATATCTATATCTATATACATATACATATGAAACTTGGAACTAACCTTTACCGAAGATTTTGAGGGGGCAGTGGTTTCGGGAGGAAGGAACTGAGAGAGGTCTCCCATGTAATCTTCTTCTTCTTCTTCGTCAGACGGTTGTTTGTTTGTTGTTTCTGCCATTGGTGAAAGAGCTTGGGAGAGAGACTCTAGTCTGTTCTTGCTTTCCTCCTCCTCCTCCTCGCCTCCTCCCTTTTTTATTTTTTATTTTTTAAGGTTTAATTCACCATCAATCTACACAAAAATAAAATAAAAAAATAATTTCACTTTTTTTTGTCCTTTAACTTTTTATTATTATTATTATTATTAATTTTCACTTTTATCTCTTCTACTATTCTCATTTTTTTTTATTTTACTCCTAAACTTTCAATTTTATCTATTTATCCTTAAAGTTTTTAGGATAAATTACAGTGACCCCTTGAGGTTTTTATTTAATATAGATTCTCACTTACATTTGAAAAATTACACTCACTCTCTTATCAAATTAGAATGACATATTTTCCCATTAACATTTATACACATAAAATAATAAAGTAATATAGATATTGTATTTATGTCATTTCAAAAGAAATAATAATCATATTCTTTAATTTAACTCACAAAAAAAAATTAAGTTTTTCTTATTTTTTATTTTTATTGATTTTTTTAATATTTTAAGTAATTTTTTATTTTTTAAATACACCTAATCTAGATATACTTAAGAAGTATAATATTTTATAATTTTTTTTTAAAATTCACCAAATACAAAAAATATAAAAATACAAAAATTCAATACATTATCTTATTTTATTGTATTCAATTGATTTTTTGAAAAATGTTTTGTACAAGTTTTATACTTTTTGAATATATTTAGATTAAATTGATCTAATTTAAATATAACGGTGGAAATAAAAATAAAAATTTATTTTTATTTATAAAAATTTATACAAAAAAAAATCATAAAAATGTAGTGATAGTGGTATTGTTGTAAATATAAATCATGTTTATGGTTGTTTGGTTTTAAAGTGAAAGGTCGCCATTAAATTATATCATTGTGTATGAAAATTCAATATAAATTTAGGGCAAATTACAAACACCCCTCTCGAGGTTTGGTGAAAATACAGATTCCCCTCTGAGGTTTGAGAAATTACATTCCGCCCCTTGAGGTTTATATTTCCATAACAAATTGCCCCCTGAGGTTTTTATTTTCATACAGATTCCCCCCTAAATTTTCCTAATTTGTTATGAAAATTTGACCCTCAGGGGCAATTTGTAATTTCTCAAACCTCATGGGGGGAATCTGTATTTTCACCAAACCTCGAGGGGTATTTGTAATTTGCCCTAAAATTTATATTTGTATATTATTACTCAATAAGAATATGTTTAAGTAAAATTTAATGATAGAAAATTGTAGAATGTAGTCATGATGATAGGTAAAAGAAATGATACGAAAAATGGTAAAATGGTCATTTAGAAAAATTTAGAGCATGAAATCAGCAATTTAGGGAGTAATGTGTAATGAGATTACAAATTTTAAAGAGGAGAATGTAATTTTTCAAATATAAAGAAGAATTTGTATTAAATAGAAATCTCAGGAGTATCAGTGTAATTTATCCAAAGTTTTTAATTCATATTCATATTAGCCAAATAAAAATGATTACATAAATTAATAGCCCATGAAGCCTAATTTATTACCCCCCCAAAAAAAAAATTGCAATCTAAGTCTTACAACAAAATACTCATTTCTTTATTATTTAAATAAAATATACCCCACAATTAAGTTGTAAAACTTTTTACCATGAATAGAAAAAAGAAACTTTAGAGATTAAATAGAAAAATCAATATAAAATCAGTAATAGTTTAAGGGATAAAAATAAAATTAATTATTATTTTTAATTTTAATTATTAAATTCATCATTTCAGTCATTAATATTTTATTTTATTTTATTTTAATTTCAGCTTCGCTAAGCTTAATTTAAAATGATTGTCCAAATTAATGAGCAAGAAGTTGATTTAAAAATTTAAACAAGAAAAATGTTTCAGCCCCACACTTTTAAAACCCACAGAATGACCCCGCATGATGTGGCTAATGCCACATCAATCAAACCAAACTCACTAAAAGACAAATAAAAAATAAATAAATAAAATAAAAACTAAGTCTGGAGGAATTTGACAAAAATACAAACAACAGACAAAAATAAAAAAAGGGTAAATTATACTGACACACTCTGATGTTTATGTTTATTACAGTTTTTCCTCATCTTTTAGAAATTACATCTCTCCCTGAGGTTTAAAGTTTCATTATAGATTTCTCCCTCAGCCCTTTTAATTTTTTTAAATACCAATTTTACCCTCATTGGATAAATTACATTGACACTCCTCACATTTTAGAAATTACAATCCCCTCCCTAAGGTTTAAAGTAGCATTACTAATTGCCCCCTCAGTTAGTATTAGTTGGAAAAAAAATTCATTGAAAAAAAAATATTAATTGGAAAAAAATTAATTGAAAAAAAAAATTTATTAGTAAAATTTTTAAATTTTTGTTTAAAAATCAACGTAAACTCATTTTTTAAATTTATATTTTTTTCTCAAATTTACAAACTACGACAACTATTTATAAACCAAAAAAATAATTAAACAAGTTTTTATGACATTTTTCTAAATTTTTGTAAATATAAATTGAAAATTGAAAACGAAATGGTTACTAAATAGGTCTCAGATGGTAAAAATGTCATAAAATTAACAAATAGTTAAATAAGTTATCAACGTAAGAAATGACTTATCAAAAGATTCTTAAGCTATGTATGGTTTGTTTTTAGATTTTTTCTTAAAATTAAAAATTAATTTGGTTAAGAAATAAAAAATAAAAAATAAATTATTTTTTAAACGAAATGAAAATTATTTTTATTTTTTATTTCTTAACCAAATTAATTTTTAATTTTAAAAAAAAAAATTCTAAAAATCAAACCATACATAGTCTAAGAATCTTTTGATAAGTTATTTCTTATGTTGGTAACTTATTTAATTATTTGTTAATTCTACGACATTTTTACCATCTGAAACCTGTTTGGTAACCATTTCGTTTTCAATTTTCAATTTATATTTATAAAAATTTAAAAAACTATCAGGAAAACTTGTTTGATAATTTTTTTGGTTTATAAATGGTTGTCTCAGTTTGTAAATTTGAGAAAAAAATGTAAATTCAAAAAATGAGTTTACGTTGGTTTTTAAACAAAAATTTAAAAATTTTACTAACAATTTTTTTTTCAATTAAACTTTTTCTAATTAAATTTTTTTTTTCAATGAATTTTTTCTCCAACTAATACTAACTGAGGGAGCAATTGGTAATATTACTTTAAACATTAGGAAGAGGATTGTAATTTCTAAAATATGAGGGGTGTCAATGTAATTTACCCAATGAGGGTAAAATTGGTATTTAAAAAAATTAAAAAGGTTGGGGGGAATTTGTAATGAAACTTTAAACCTTAGGGGAGAGATGTAGTTTTCAAAAAGTGAGGAAGGAACTGTATTAAACATAAATCTCGGAGGGTATCAGTGTAATTTACCCAATAAAAAATAAACAAGAATAGACTAGAGTCTCTATCCCAAGCTCTCTCACCGATGGCAGAAACAACAAACAAACAACCGTCTGACGAAGAAGAAGAAGAAAAAGAAGAAGATTACATAGGCGACCTCTCTCAGTTCCTTCCTCCCGAAACCATTGCCCCCTCAAAATCTTCGGTAAAGGTTAGTTCCAAGTTTCAAATGTATATGTATATAGATATAGATATATCTTCACAATAGATATAGATACATACGTTCTGAACAACAATAACAATAATTACATTCAGGTCTCTGCCAACAATACCCAAATTTCCCAACCTTCAGCTAAGAAACCCAAAACCCTAAACTGGCAAGAACAACGAAAACTCAAGAGAGAAAATAGGCAAGAAGAAGAGGACCGAAATACCCTAGCAAGCTTAGAATCAGCGATTCCCCAATCCAACATTGGTTTCAAGTTGTTGAAACAGATGGGTTACACACCAGGGTCCACGCTGGGGAAGGAAGGTTCTGGTCTTGCGGAGCTCGTGGGGCTTGAGATTCGATGAACTCGAGTTGGGATTGGTCGGGAGGACTCGAGAAAGGAGAAGAGGAAGAGGGAAGAGGAGAGGATGGAGTGGGAGAGGGGGAAGGAGGAGGCGTTGATGGAGGATTTTGGGTGCCGCCACAAAGAGCAATGGCGGAGCCGAAAGATTGTGGTGAATTATCACAAGGCGAAGGCGGCATTGGAGCAGTTGGAGAATAAGAAGGTGGTGGCAGAGGCTGAAAAGGATGAAGAGGATGCCAAAAATGAAGAGGAGGAAGAGGAGATAATAGCCGAAGAGGTACAACCATATTTGTTTCTCACATATAGTCAAAATAAATATGTTTTGATTTAAATTGTGCATATTGAACAGGAACTGATAATCAAGTTCCAATCTCCAATGCGCTTTGGTAGTTATGACATAAATGATGGCAGGCTTAGTAATACGTAGGACTTCTAATCCCACAAAATCGTAAGATATTCAATACCATACGAAGGTAGGCATTCATAATCCCACACATATTTATTCTACTAATTGAGTTGGACAGTCAATCCAATGGTTAATCCCATGGATTATTAATCCTATCACTATTACTCCAACCAATCAAACAGGCCCTGAGGCCAAATCACAATGGGTTAACATTGATTAATTTTCTCCTTTATTATATGTCATATATATGAATATTTCATTTAAAGATAATGAAAAATATAAACACAACACTAGTTTTAAAGTTTAAAATTTAAAGGAAGGGGATTAATAGATATAATTTTACATAGTATTTTTATCATTTGAGCTAAAGTTATTTTGTTTAAATTTGTAGTATGTTTCATGTGTGTCTAAGTGATGAACACGTCTTCCCTAAGTATCCAAAGTTTGTTCGGGTGTAAAAAAATTTAAAAATGATAGGATGTGTTTGGACATGTGTCCTACCAGTGGCGGTGTTTGACACGGACACACCACGATCTTAAAAGTGTTTGTACTTCTTTGCTTTTCATTGTGCAGGAACTCCATGGAACTAGAAGTCTAGAATTAGGTAGGCTACAACAAGCAACCTTCAATTTCGGGTGAAGGTCAGGAATTGCAGTTTTCATTGGTATTGCATTGCTTCTCTCCATGCCCTCAACACACAAGGCAATCTGGGTTCTCTACAACACGTCCTCTCCTAGGGCTCTCTTTCTCTCTTGATTTGTCTTTATTTTATTTTTGTGATTGGGTACAAAGCAAAGCAAAATATCACTTCAATGAATGAATGCTTGAGAGCTTTTTGAAAGTTATTGCTAACAGATTTAGGGTTTGACCTGGCACTTAATGCTTTGTCCAGATATTTAATCCAGAACCTAGTTCTATCAATTTGATCCAGTGCCCACGCTTGATTGTTTTACAAAACCTCCAGTTTAGTTGATGAGGATATTCAAGTGTGATTCTAAAGTGGCCCTTCTCCTACAGGTTCCCCTTTTCTCTACAATAACACAAATATTGCCTCCTCATGTTCGGTTTCTGAACTAGTAGGGTTCTTACATATTTTATTTTATTTTTGGGTTAAAGTGTATATCTCTTAACGTTCCAAGATTTTTTTTTCCCAACTGTTTATTCCAATTTTTGTGTCATCCAATTAATAGCATCGCATCACACCCTAGTTTTAAATATGATGCAATTGGAATTTGAGGTATAATTCTTGCCTTTAATTCCTGTTCTTCAATAAGACTTTTATAAAGATATGGTTTTGTTCTGCAAATGTCTCATGTTTTCTTAGGCAGGCAAAAGAATATTTTCTGATGGCTGCCTCTTTTTTTTTTTTGGGTTCTTTTTTCTCCTTCATCTCTTTTGGTCCAATGATTGTGGCTCTAAATAACCAATGTTAGCCTCCCCTTGCTATGAAGACCCTTCAAATTTCAACCAAATTGAAAGTAGGACTTGATGAGCTAGCTGGCATCTTCAAGTTGCAGCGTTTTCTTAATACCAAACTAAAGGACGGGTTGGCGCCCAATGGTAAGGCTTGCCGTTAGCGGCCCTGTGGTGCAAGTTCAAGTCCCGGCAACACTCTCTCTAGAAATAGGGGTAAGACTGCATACACCTTGTCCTCCCCAAACCCTGCTTTTGTGGGGGCTTCGTGCACTGGGTTACCCCTTTAATGGACTTAATAATTTTGGCGATATCCTCCCCTCCATTTCCATGTAATTTTCATTTTTGTAACTCCTTTTTTTTAGCTGTCTACTCATTATATGCACCAGTCTGCATATTGAACTGGGTGAAAGCTAGCTTAATCTGTATGCAAACCAAGACAGACCTACTTATGCTACCAAGTTAAGTGAATTACAAACTGATTGAGGCGAGCAAAAGTAGGAATTTATGCGCTAACAGTATGACAGCAGTGCACTGCGTCTTTATCTTTCTCGTCATTGTTTGCTTTTGATTCTTAAGCTCATTCCCTGTACATTTTTGGTGGATGTTGATCAAACCATATACTAATGCAGGATTTGCAAGATATATTGATAAAGCTGAGAGAGGAATATCAATACTGCCTCTTATGTGGATGTCAAGTAAGTAGTGACAATAATGCTCTCTACCACAAAATCATCTTTGCAAAGGTTGCCATATTTCTTGTACTGATGATAGTTTCTCTTCCATTTGTCAGTATGAATCAATGGAAGCACTCTTATCTAACTGCCCAGGAACAAATGAAGATAACCATTGAAAGATTGTTCCTAATAACACGAATTTGTTCCACTACACAACTTCCAGAAGAAGATGCTACTTTGCCCAAGTTAGGTATGGATCAATTTGTCCTCGATGGAAGGTTGTTATTTCAAGTGGGTGATTTTTAACTGATCTGATAGTCTCTTTCTGAGAGTGCTCCAAAGTGGAAGGCAACCAAACCAAGCTTTCAGACATCAAAGTGATCATCAGTTCAGTTGATGTAAATGAGGAAAAAAACACCATACATATGCATTTTTCGGTTCAAACCAAGCTTTACAGGGGAGGGCAGTGTCTGCTGGGCTCCCCTCACAACACGAGCAATTTTTGTACATGAAAAGGACCTCCTTGCATGTTTAATGACAGTGCCTTGTGTTAAAAACTTTGGCAAACATGGACTTATCTTGGTGTTTGACTTGAAAGAACTTAGAAATTCATGAACTGGTATTATACTATGTTTAACAGATTCCTTATTAATATATGCAGTGTTAATTTTGTAATTCCTCAGTGGGAATGGATGATGGAGATTAATGTGTGGAATGATTGTAGCATTTTTTTCTCTATCGTGTCATTACTATTAAAATCAAAGATTGATGGTGCAAGTAGACATGTGGGAGAAGGCGTGACTTAGCCTAGTTTTGGGCTTATGTCTCTCCTATTTAAAGAGATCCTTCATTTTTTTTTGTTTAATTTCAAAATACTGGGGAGACATTTGTCAGTCTTAGTCTTGGGTAGAATTGTGTAAAATATTGTCTAATCCGTTAAAATCACATTGATTTGCACCGTTTAATCTGCTAATCACAGATTAAATTTTGAACTTAAAATTCGTTTTTGAAATTGTTCTATTTCGCTATAGTTAATATATATATATATATATATATTTAATTCTCTAATGAAATATCAAAATAAAAATGAGAGAAATTTAAAATTGAAATTTTGTTACAAATTAGTAGTTATATATATGAAAAATATTATGTAAAATTAATTTGTATTATATTTGTGGGGAAGTATTTTGAGAATGACGGTACGTGACCATGGTGCCCCTGAGATGTCGGCCAAGGTGCCATGTGGGCGGGTCATGTTTGCCGAGATGATTGCGGCGTTGCCAATATTCGATGCGGTAATGCGGAATCCGAGATACTTGGGTAAGGTACAAGAGTCCTAGATAAGCGGAGACTCTTAGTCCGAATAAGGATAAAGCTCGAGGAGTTTATTCCTATGTAACTCAGAGATGAGCATTGTGCTTGAGTCCTATGAAGTGAGACTTCTCGGGGACTAGGACACTACTAGCCATAAAAGTAAGGCACCATTGTGGGTCTAAGGTACGCTTTTATTTTTCAGTGAATTTAGTACTTGTTTGATATCTTTGAGAGATAAGTTAATTGACTTGATCATCGGAGTGCCTCCGGCTGGAAGAACTACCACGATATTCTCATATTCTTGTTAGCAGATGATTGGCTTAAGCTATTCTTCCGCGTGCTCTCCAGCTAAGTTTCCTATTTAGTTGTGTGGTCGGAAATCAACACTCACAATTTGGCGCCGTCTATGGGAACTTAGCATAGAATAGATAGCCAACAACGAACAGGAAATAAGGATCGGAGATTGACATTTACAGTGAGGAAAAGGAACACATGGGTCCTAATATTGGGAACAATAATGATAAAGCGCAAGAGGTCGACCCCGAGACAAACAATGTTGCTAGGGGCTGAAATGGGAATAAGAAGGGTAGTCAAGATGAGTACTATCACGAAGGCGATCTCCGTGGAAGGATAGGTGCTTGAGAAGAGATGAGGAACTGAAGGACATGGCGAACAAGTTGACAGACTTGCAAACAGTGGTCAACTTCATGATGTAGAACAACGTGATGCTACCAGCTTTTTCCCTATAAGACACACCTATTTTTGTCAAATTGTATGATTCCAACGTAATTCTAAGGTTCCAAAACCTAAAAGGCAATTTTAAAATACAAACGCGTGATGTGCTCCAGAAGCCAAATAAGGAGCATTAAAAAGAAAGACCTATAAAATGCAGTCAATAAAACAAGACAGATAGAAAGAACATTTTAGGAACAACCAAATGCATCTGAAACTCTTAAAGTAGGATAAATTGAGGTCTGGTAAAGACAAATGGCAGTGAAAATTTTGAGAGATGATAAAATAGTATCTAACAAAATGCTACTAACAGAAAAAAAAAATGATTTCCTCCATTGCCACATAATGGAAATTTCCATGGGTTATGGTGTAATGCGTGAATAAAAATATTATATTGCCTTTAGATTGCTTACCTTCAAAACAATGGAAGTAAAAAACACAAAAGTTGCATGAATTGAAACTTCTTAACCAAAAAGTTCAAAATTAGAACTTTGCACTTTCAATATGAAGCAGACAAATAAGATGAAATTAAATCACACATCTATTTGCAAATATACCATAGATCATGATGCATACAGAGAACTCAACCAATACATCAGCTATAGAGCAACAGGCTAAGAATTCTAAACAGATGGCATACCAGCTACAGTTTTACCGAGTAGTTTTCAATACTACAATGGCAAATAATGCTTTTTCGTAAAGTATCAAACAGAAAACTACAACTATTCAATAAGACAAAAATTAAAATAAATGAAATCTACTTTCTTCAGACAAGACTAACAACATAAAATGTCAGAGACATACTCATCACATATCACAAAAGATTAGATTCAGCATTAGTCACGGTTCTGGCCTCATGTTGACCCAAACCAAGCCTACGTTAAACAAAACATACGTTCCAAGAAGATCTTAATAACACCATGGCACATATTATGCAAAGTGTTTCCCAATGTGGTTTAATTCTCAAAAACAAATTCAATGAAGTCCTACACCATAATTCAACAGATTGGCCAAGTACCTTCATTTTAATATATTAAACAGCAACATGAAACAAAGCCATGTTGCTAGCCAACTAAGAGCAGCTTCTTTCATATGTCAAAATATGCCTAGCCAGAAAATTACTAGTATTGATAATTTCGTCATAAGAAATCAAACATGAAATACAGTACACATACTTTCAACGAATCAAACCAAAAAGAACCTACCAGTATTTGGTGTCACCCAGGCACACCTTTTCTTGGGTTATAAGTTGCCAGGTAGAGCCTCCGAAATGGCATCAGATGCACTAATTTTTGACTTCATGGCCAATTGCTTCCTACGGACGGGCATACTATTTCTCGTATATATCCTACCAGTTGATGCACGACTATGAAACGAATCCGAAAATGCATTAGACGAACATGAAACATTGAGTGATAAATTAGAATGCAGTAAATGCTCTTGCCTACTAAGTGCCGACGGAACACTAACTGAATGTGATGGATGACCATTACTCTCTTCTGCTAATGCCGCAACCTCCTCCAGCGAATTCTCTTCATTTCTCAGTGTCTTTATCATGGGTTTTCGTGCACTCCCCAACCTCTGTACCTTGTTGCCCACAGGTCCAAAGACCGGTCTGGCCTCCGAATCAACCACGTTCGATGATCTTACTCTTAGAGCTCCTGACATCTAAAGAAACCCCTTCAGTTCTACACAAATCTCTGTCAAAGTTCCCTAAATCTTCCACATCCACCAGACTTCAGGTTTAATTCATTCAAATGTTCAATAAACATAACGAAACCCTAACAATAATTCAAAACCCATCTTCTTCGTGGAGCTACCAATATAGATTTTGAGCTTTTTGGATCTCAAATTACCAAATTAAACAACCACCAACCCAGAAGCACACACAAAAGAACCCAAAACTCACCACCATTCATCCACCTCAATCTCAGAGCTCCCCAACAAAAGATTTCAACCCTCAAAATTAGCACATATTACACTTTTCACTATTTCTAGAACTCAGTGAAACCCTCAAAATCACATCAAACCGCCATTTCCAGAGAATTTAAACTTCAAATTCCCTCTCGAAACCCCAGAAAAAAAAAATTATATATTGAAATCTGTCAAATGAAACCCACTTTTTGACCAAAGCTAGGCTTCCAAAACCCTAATATATATACATATCTTTGTTTATAGACAGCCCATTTGTATATAGACAGCTGTAATAAATTATCAAGTCAATTAACAGTTTTTAATGGTATTAGAAACCTGTTTCAATTAATAATTTATCAAGTCAATTCACACCATATCTTGACCAGTTTGTAGTAGTGTTCATTGATGACATCCTGGTATATTCAAGGTCTGAAAAAGAGCATCAACAACATTTAAGGATTGTCCTTCAAGTTCTTAGGGACAATCAGTTATATGCCAAGGCAAGCAAATATGAGTTCTGGTTGAATGAAGTGAATTTCCTAGGGCATGTAGTGTCTGAGAATGGGATTGCGGTGGATCCAACCAAGGTGGAAGCAGTCTTAGATTGGAGACAACCGAAAACCGTGTCAGAAATTCGCAGTTTCTTAGGATTGGCTGGTTACTACCGAAGGTTCATCCAAGATTTCTCCAAACCAGCTAGACCAATGACTCGTTTGACGCAAAAAGGAGTAAAGAATGAGTGGGACAAAGCTTGCGAAAAATCCTTCCAAGAGCTATGGAAAAGATTAACTAGTGCGCTAATTTTGACCATCCGGGAACGAGAAGTGGGATACACTATGTATTGTGATGCATCTAAGGAAGGGTTAGATTGCGTGCTCATGCAAAATGGAAAGGTAATCGCGTATGGATCCAGGCACTTAAAACCACATGAGCATAACTACCCAATACATGACTTGGAATTAGCGGCCGTAGTTTTTGCCCTAAAGCAATGGCGACATTACCAGTATGGGGAACAATTTGAGATTTTCACAGATCACAAGAGTTTGAAGTATCTATTTACACAAAAGGACCTTAACTTGAGACAAAGACGATGGATGGAGTATCTTGAGGATTTCCAGTTCACTCTCTCATATCATCCCGATAAAGCCAATGTAGTAGCAGACGCTTTAAGTCACAAGAGGAGATGATTGATAGCTAAAATTTTCATTAAAGAATGGGATATGGTTAAGACACTCAAAGAATTTAGAATCCAAGTAGAATCTCAAGATACAAAGGCTTACCTCGGAACCCAAAAAGTGATGTCGAAGTTAATAAGTGAAGTTATGGAGGCCCAGAGTTACGACCAAGAAGTAACCTACATTAAGGGACGCCTGGAATCAGGAGAATCTATGCTAGCTTGGGGGATTCACTCCGATGGGAGCGTGAGGTATCAAGGTAGATTATTTGTGCCAAATGACGAGTTACTGAGGGAGAAAGTACTTAAGGAATGTCATCACTCTGTATTTGCGGTACATCCGGGGGAAACATGATGTGTCAAGACCTAAAAAGGCAGTATTGGTGGAGCGGAATGAAAAGGGACGTGGCAAGATTTGTAGCAAGATGTCTAACGTGCCAACAAGTGAAGGTAGAGCATCAGAAACCAGAAGGTATGTTGCAACCTCTGCCTATTGTTGAATGGAAATGGGAGCATGTGACAATGGACTTCATGACTGGATTGCCCAAGACACCAAAGGGGCGTGATGCCATATGGGTAATAGTGGACCGCCTTACCAAGTCAGCATATTTCTTACCATACAAGGTAACCGACACCTTAGAATCTCTGAGTAAACTCTATATTGGAGAAATTATTCGATTACATGGAATTCCGGTATCCATCGTATCTGATCGTGATCTACGGTTCACCTCTCGTTTTTTGGGAAGT
The DNA here is from genome assembly GCF_004153795.1 of Camellia sinensis. Taxonomy (NCBI): domain Eukaryota; kingdom Viridiplantae; phylum Streptophyta; class Magnoliopsida; order Ericales; family Theaceae; genus Camellia; species Camellia sinensis. Next base: position 932,139 of record NW_021026763.1, on the reverse strand, counting down.
CTGTAAGAAGCCCTAGGTACTGAGTTATGTTTCAGTATCGCCTTTCATCCATAGACAAATGGGCAATCAGAACGTACCATCCAAACACTCGAAGATATGCTGCGAGCCTGTGTAATGGATTTTCAAAGAAGTTGGGAACGACACCTACCCCTAATTGAATTCTCCTACAACAACAGTTTTCAAGCTAGCATTGGTATGGCGCCTTTTGAAGCATTATATGGACGACCTTGTAGATCGTTGATTTGTTGGACGGAAGTGGGTGAAGCAAATCTGATAGGACCCGAACTTGTTCTAAAAACTACTGAGAAAGTCAAACTTATCCAACAACGGTTAAAAACCGCTCAAGACCATCAAAAGAATTATGCTGATAGGAGGAGGAGGCCACTGATGTTTGAAGTAGGCAACCATGTGTTTCTTAAGGTACGACCTAGGCGTGGGATCGCACGATTTGGAAGAAAGGGGAAGCTATTACCACGATATATTGGGCCTTTTGAGATATTGGAAAGGGTGGGCGAAGTGGCATACAGACTAGCCCTACCCCCGCAGTTAGCAGGGATACACAACGTCTTCCATGTATCTATGTTGAGGAAATATATCGCCAACCCGTCACATGTCCTTAATTGGAAAGAAATCAGTTTTGACGAAGATGTTACCTTTGAAGAAGGACCGGTAGCGATACAAGATAGTCGAGAGAAAAACCTTAGAGGCAAGACGGTTCACTTAGTAAAAGTGCTTTGGTGTCATCAGGGAATTGAGGAATTTACTTAGGAACGTCAGGATTGGATGAAGGCAAACTACCCCAAACTTTTCGAAGGCAGTGTATAGTTGAATTTTGGGGACAAAATTGTTTTAAGGGGAATAGGTTGTGAGGCCCCTGAAAAATGTATTTTCTTTAAAAATCCTTACGTTTGAATTATTTCCTTAAAGCCCCTTAGATTCTTAAAATTATTTCGAATCTTGCCAGTTAGTATTCTTTTTTTATCGGAACAGGAATATCCTAGCCGAATTAGGTTCATTAGCCTTGTGTGGGGAGCAAATATTCAGGCAAGCCCGCACTCATTTCTTCCAAGCTCCACTTCTATCCGGTCACCTGCGAGCAAATAACAGTGAGCTACCCGGCGGTGTGTGGCCGGAAAAACCCTCCGACGATCAAGTTAGCACACACCTTAGGATAGAGAGAGAGAGAGGAGTGTTTGAGTGTAAGAATTTCCTTACAAAGTGTTCCTGTATCACGTATGGGGGGTGCAGACATGTTTATATACCCTTCTGTGCCCCAAATCTACTCCCATTGGTCTCTCGACACGTGGCTCTGTTATTCCATCTGTCAGCACAAATCTTGCTATACATCACCTAACCCAACTGCTAGCCCACTCTGCCGGGAGCACGGCAGTCGGGCAACATTATCTCGGCTATCAATGACCATGACCTGTCAGAAATAACTTACATGCATGTAGGGATCGGTTTTCCCGTCGTAAAGTGTGAACTTTGGCTGGTGGAAGCCTGCCGGAAGCGGTGTTGTTTCTATTTCTAGGGAGAAAGGGGTGGCACTTAACCTGGCCAAATCTGAATCCACTAGGAGTGGCGCTGCTTGGCGGGGTGGAGGCATTCCAACCTCCTCGCTGGCGTGAACCCCGTAAGATAACCGCTGGAATGCCGGTATCCTCTGAGCTTCGCGCCAGCGAGCCTACTCCTTTAAGACCGCCCACAAATCCTCTGAATGAGCGGAGTAAGAGTACCTCGACGTCGTCACCGGACGTGAGGGCCGGTAAGTGCTATCTTGCGTGCTAGACTTCTCTGCATGCACGTCGGAATCACCAACCTGGTAACTTCTGGTAATAGAAATAGACGGAGTGCGTCGCTGACTCTGACCGCCTGAACGGCGGGATGGGGTGCGCTCACTGTGGTCACCCATTCCAGCTACACCCTTCCCTTTGACATGCCGCTTGAGCTCTTCCATCTCCGCCACCATTCGTCGGATGACGGCGTCTTGGTCCCTCAACTTGTGCTCCAGACGTCTAGCGTGTGACTCTCTCCGCCGCCGATGACCGTCTGGACTCCGCGAATGACCATAACTTCTCCCGCGCTTATCCCGCGCTTCTCCCGACTGCCCTCCGGGGAATGTCTCCAAATCCGCCATTGGAAGGATGGCGGGATGTCCCTCTCTCCGTCGGATAAACTCTGGGGTGGCTCCGTCGATGGCAGACAATGGAATCTCATCGTTGTTTGCCATGAACGACGATCAGATGAGCCTGGAAGACAAGGTTTTGTCTGTCAACTTCCCACAGACGGCGCCAATAGTGCGGGGAGCAAATATTCAGGAAAGCTCGCACTCCTTTCTTCCAAGCTCCGCTTCTATCCGGTCACCTGCGAGCAAATAACGGTGAGCTACCCGGCGGTGTGTGGCCGGAAAAACCCTCCGACGATCAAGTTAGCGCACACCTTAGGATAGAGAGAGAGAGGAGTGTTTGAGTGTAAGAATTTCCTTACAAAGTGTTCCTGTATCACGTATGGGGGGCGCAGACATGTTTATATACCCTTCTGCGCCCCAAATCTACTCCCATTGGTCTTTCAACACGTGGCTCTGTTATCCCATCTGTCAGCACAAATCTTGCTATACATCACCTAACCCAACTGCTAGCCCACTTTGCCGGGAGCACGGCAGCCGGGCAACATTATCTCGGCTATCAACGACCATACTAAACATGCCCAAGTGCAGTTGATGTTGTAGTTTCCTACTACCGGGCTTAATTCCAGCCGTGCTCAACTGTATTCCGACGAAGCTGAGTTGCAGATTGGTAACGCCGGTCAGCCAAAGACCTTCTCGGCCAAGCTCCAAGCACAGGCCTTCCTACCGGGTTAAGGTACGCGCATTACAACCTTGCAACGCGTAAGCCGGGGAGCCTCATCTAGGCTGTTCCTCCACCTGTCCGGCCTTCGCGGAACCGAGATCAGATAACTCGGTTCCACGTGGGCTTTGCCATTACCGAGGAATATCATGGCCTGATCTTGGAGCCCAATACCTCGGCCCAAATCTGTCCGGCTAACGTCACGGCCCAATCTCAGATCATAAATCTCCCTCTCAATTGCCTCTTAATTCCGTCCGTAAAAGCGTGACTGGGATTACTTATTTTCGACCTGGATAACACTTCCTCGGTCCTCAGAATGCGAAATGGCGACCGGGCTAGTTGACATTCCTGTCTGCAAACTTGCTCGGTTATACTCCTCGGTTGACGTCCTCTTCTTCAAAAGTAGCCCGGTTGACTCAACTCTTCAACCTGTCTCTTCAGTTCTGACGTCGTCATAAATGGGGACACGTGGCGGGCTGCCATTGGTTCTCGAGCAGCTAACCCGCTGTCTTGCCAAAATTTGAATTTGGGCGGTCTCGTCTCCTCTATAAACACTCCCCCCCTCATCTTCCTTGAGCTCTTACTGACTCACTGCCATTCCAAGCAACCCAGAGCTCTTGCCTCTTTTCAACCATTCCTGAACTCGCGCTCGAAGAAGAAGCAACCACTGCTCCATATTGGTAAGCCCTCCAACCCTTGTTATTGTTATTTTCCTTGATATTTCACACAATAGGGCAATAAAACGTAGTTCTTAGGACATAGGCCATAGAAGTCGTCCCAAACCTCCCACTGTTCATGGTGTTCTTCATTTTCGCTGATGAACTTCGAAGAATTGGGGCGGACCGGGCTCCAGGTCTTCGTTTGATCCAAAAAACCATCCCGACCGAGCAAATAACCTGTTAGACTTAACCATAGCAAGAACCGGGATAACAAAGGTCTTGGTCGCTCAACCGGGCTAAAATCTGGTCTGCTTGGGCGGCCGAGCTCCTTGGTTAACCTCTACGACTGAGGTGGTTTGGCACTCTAGACGACCGAGCTAAAGTCAAGCTCGCTTTGCGCGACCGCGCTCCCTCTTACACTTGCCCTCATTTTCCTGCAGAGTCCAAGGGGACCACTGACCATTCCTGAGGCTCCCAAAGACCGAGCAACCACAAATCACCTGACAGTGCCAAACCACAGTCGAGCTAATTTAGCCGGTCGTAAATTGGGAAATTCCGTTTCCTTGTGGATACTCCAGCTGCGCTAGCTGCGTTCAGGGAGGAGTACGGCATCCCGGCCGACGTCCACCTTGAGCTCGCAAAAGAAGAGACCACCCCTTGGGGCAGAACAGAACAATGCCCTTCACCGTGCTGTCCATCATCGAAGGAGGCCTCCGTTTCCCGCTCAATCCACTAATCACCGAATTTCTGTGCCGCACCAGGCTTGCACCCACTCAAGTGTCCACCAACACCTACCAGATTCTCAACGGCGTCCATGAACTGAACAACCGGCTAGGCACCAACTTAGGTTTAGCCGAGATATTAAGGCAATACACGATGGGTCAAACTGGTGACGACCTAGCCTATTATTTTAAAATCAGACCGGGTAAGGAGAAAATTGTAACCGGCACCCCGGATAAAGACTTGCACGACGATGATTTTTTCTAGGTGTCGGGCAATTACAAAACAGCCGACGTACCGGGCTGGTTTATAAGCAAGAACTTCGGTTCCTCATGTAAGCTGCTCAAATTTGCTCGGTCAGCCTACCTTCTTTATTCTGTAATTAACTAGTTTTCTTGTTTCTTTTGCAGCAATCCAAGCCTTGCAAGCCAACTACCAATTTCCCAACGTAGAGGCAATTCGGACCGTGCTCCGCCATCGCCACCGAGATTGCAACGAGCTGCTCGGTTACACTCCAACCTACAGATACTCAACTCCACGCCGGAGTAAAGTTACAGATTTTCTCCGCGCTCCAACTCCTCCTCCAGACCCAAATCTGCCAGACGTTCCGCTAGTCCGGTTGACCGAGGAACAAGAGATGGCTAAAAGAAGCCGCATCAAGAATCTCCTCACAGCCACATTCGCCGAAGTACCAAGCATTTCTCCCCCGTCTCATGCTGCTGGTCAATCCAGCAGCCTTGTGGTTGTCCTGGCATCTCCAGCTGCCGGGCAATCCAGCCAACCCCGCCGGGCAGGCAAGAGACCTCGCGCAGATCCAACTGCCGAGCTGGTTGCCGAGCTAACAACTGAGCAGCCCACCAACACTGCTGATCCCATTCCACCATGGCGGCCGCAGCTCAAGCACCGGGGCCAAGATATCCCGGCAAATGCTTCTGTCAAGGGCGATAAGGAGCACTTGTTGGCCTTTGACCTCTCGAAAGCTCTCTTGCTGCCAAGTGACGTGGTTGGCAGCGATCACGTCCCTGACACCCGGTTGGTGAAACCAGCAGTGAAATCCATGACCAGGGTAAAGATCCAACTTCCACTGAAATTTTACAAGTGTTTGCCCGGTTCCTTCACTAATCAAATTCGTTTCTTGCAGGCTATCCAAAAGCAGCACCTGGTAATGGAACACATCCACAGACTTCGACAAAAGGCAAATGACACAGCCAGCCAAGTCCAGAGCCTCCAAGCCAAGTTTGGCCGGGCAAAAGCATCTCTCCAAATCGCCAATGCTGACAACAACAGGTTGCACGGTCAGCTTGACGAGGCCGAGAAGAAGCGCGATGAGCTCTAGGCCGAGCTGGACGCTCTGAAAAAGTCAAGGAAGAAGGACTGCTGAGATGCAAACAACGCCGGCTTCCTAGAAGCCGATGAAAGCTACAAGAAGCAGGTTTTCGCTACCCAAGACATCTACTTCAAAGCGGGTTGGAAGTCTGCCTGCGAGCATCTCGGTCAAGGTCCTGATACTGACGTCTTTGCCACCCCGCCACCTGCTTCCCTGCCGGCCTACCTCGTGCCATATGCCAATGACGTCTTCAGTACATTGCAGGCTGAGGCCGAGAAAGGGCTTGAAGAGGAAGAGGCCGGGGAAGATACTGACGGAGAGGAGAAACCAGAACAGGGGCAGCCCAGCCGAACTGAGCCCGGTGTTGAAGACCAATCTCCAGCAGTGAACTTGGAGACAACTCCGGATGATGAATTCACCAATCTCTCGCCCTTAGCTTAGTTTTCTTTTTTCTATTGCTTTTTTTTGCTTTGCACATGTAACCGGGCTCTCTGCCCCTCCTTTTGTATTTACTTTCTATCAATGAAAAGCTTTAATTTCATCAAGTATTTGCACGGTTTTCTCGAACTCTATCTTCAGCAAAACATCTCGGTTTAAATCACTAAGTTGCACAAATCACCAACTAGCTTGACCGGAATTAACATCTCGGTAAATTTAGTAAAATTGAGGAACTTCTTCAACCGGAATAAACATCTCGGTGGGAACAACAAAGTTGAACAAATCACTAATTCTTTCAACCGGAATAAACCATCTCGGTTGAGAATAGCTAAGCTGAACAAAACATCAACTTCTTCAACCGGAATAGCCATCTCGGTTGGAAATCCAAAGTTGAACAAGTCATCAACTCTTCCAGCCGGAGTAAATCATCTCGGTTGGGAATCCTAAGTTGAACAAGTCATCAACTCTTCCAACAGGAGTAAATCATCTCGGTTGAAATCTCTGAGTTGAACAAACCATCAACTCCTTCAACCGGAGTAACTCATCTCGGTTGGAATCTCTAAGTCAAACAAACCATCAACTCTTTCAACCGGAGTAACTCATCTCAGTTGGAATATCTGAGTCGAACAAAACATCAACTCTTTCAACCGGAGTAAATCATCTCGGTTGAGAATCTCAAGTATTCAAAGCAATCAATCAAAATGCTAGGTCAAAGAAGACACTTCTATATATTGACAAAAAGAATTACATTATGAAGTGTAAGGCAAAAAATTCCTTTGCACAAAAAGAAAACAAAAGCTAGAAATAGTACAGTTTGAGATTGGCCGCATTCCATGGCCGCGGGATTGCTCTACCATCCAAATCCTCCAAGTGGTATGCCCCCTTGCCTGCCAGACCGGTTACCTAGTAGGGTCCTTCCCAATTTGCACCTAGCTTGCCTTCTCCTGGCACCAGGGTATTGCCCATAACTTTCCTCAAGACCTAATCACCCACCTTGAACGGTTTGGGGTGCACCGTCTTGTTGTACTTCCTGGAGAGCTCTTGCTGGTAGGCGGCCACACGGATAAGAGCCTTTTCCCAGCGTTCTTCCACCAGATCCAACTCCAGAGCAATGGCCTCAGCATTCAGCTCGGGCTCAAAACTTTCACGGCGTTCTTCCACTAGATCCAACTCCAGAGCAATGGCCTTGGCATTCAGCTCGGGCTCAAAATTTTCACTTCTGAGAGTGGGCATGCCTACTTCCAACGGTATGACCGCCTCCATACCATAAGCCAAAGCGAATGGAGTTTCCCCGGTAGAACGCCGCGGGGTAGTTCGGTATGCCCAAAGGACACTGGGGAGTTCCTCAGCCCACTTTCCCTTTGCCTTCTCCAGTCGTTTCTTCAGCCCGTCAAGAATGGTCTTGTTCGACGCCTCGGCTTGACCGTTGGACTGTGGGTAAGCCGGTGTGGAGTTGTAGAATTCAATCTTCAAATCTACACAAGACCCTCTGAATAGGCGACCGTCAAACTAGGTGCCGTTGTCAGAGAACAAAATTTTAGGGACGCCGAACCGTGTTACCACGTTCTGCCAGACAAATCGCTTCACGTCTTTCTCCTTGATTGTTGCCAAAGGCTCAGCCTCAACCCATTTGGTGAAGTAGTTTGTTGCCGCGATGAAGAACTTCCGGTTGCCTGGTGCTGTTGGGAGCGGCCCCACTATGTCTAATCCCCACTTTGCAAAAGGCCAAGGGCTGGTGAGGGGAAGAAGTTCTCTGGCCGGCTGGTGGATTTGATGTGCAAACTTCTGGCACTTTTCACACTTGCGAACATATTTCTGGGCGTCGGCTTGCATGCACGGCCACCAATAGCCTTGTGAAATAGCTCGGTAGGCCAAGGACCTGCCCCCAATGTGACTGCCACAGATGCCTTCGTGAATTTCATACAGGAAGGTTTCCATGTTACTCGGGTGCACATACTTCAGGTAAGGACCGGTGAAAGACTTTTTGTACAAAACGCTTGAAGGAGAGAGCCAAAACCGCTCTGACTTTACACGCACTTTGTGTGCTTCCTTCTTGTCAGTTGGAAGAGTCCGTTCTCTGAGAAAAACGATGATAGGGTCCATCCAAGAAGGACCTAGCTCGGCACAGAATACTTCCGTCTGCCCGGTTTCTTCAATACTGGGTCTCGGTAGGAATTCAATCAAAAGAGGGTTGGGAAATGAGCGGTCGACCATAGAGGCCAGGCCGGCCAACTCATCTGCCCGGTCATTTTCTTCTCGGCCGATCTGTTGGATCCTGATCGCCTGGAATCGCTTGATGTGGTCCCTGACCAAAACTTGGTACTTTATCATTCTGTCATCCTTTGCCTGGTAGACCCCAGAAACTTGGTTAACCACAAGCTGGGAATCACTGTAAACCATTAACTCTGATGCCTGCATCTGAAGCGCGCTCTTGAGACCGGCCAAAAGCGTCTCGTACTCGGCCTCATTGTTGGATGCTGGGAAGCTAAGGGTGATAGAGTGTTCAATTGTCAACCCGTCTGGTGATATCAAAACTATACCTAGCCCGGCGCCGTGACGGTTTGAGGCTCCATCAACAAAAAGTTTCCACATCTCCCCCACGAAGAGCTTTCAGCATTCTGAGGGGTCCTGAGAGGCTTGAAGGTTGATGGGGTCACGACTGCTCGGCTGTTCGGTTTCAAGTTCTGTGTTGATTGGCTCCAATTCAGTCACCCTTGATGATTCAGCACCGGACTCATCAAGTTGATCTGCAATGCTCAAGTCCGTAGGCGAATAACCAGGTTGCGGTATTATGCCGGCCGCAGGTTCTGAGCTGTGTGGTTCCATTTCTTCCCCCTTGGTGATGCGGGACCGGACAGAGCAGGTTGGTCAGTGATACTCAACTCCGTCATCGCATTACCGGGTGGTAAAACCGTACAAACTGAGGGTGCTTCAGTGGTGCGCTCAAACTTCGCGTCGCTACCTCCACCAACTGGTTGTATCTCGGATGGTCTTGCGTGCACCTCATCATCTGCAGCGGTAATATCGAACGGGCATACCGGATGAGTTCCAGGTGAGAATTCGGTGACGAAGTCAGCCAAAGTCTGGGCTTTGATGGCAGTGCGCGGCTGGAACTTCACATCAAATTGTCCCAACTCGACCGCCCACTTAAGAATCCGACCGGAGAAGTCTGCCCGCTCGAATAAAGCTTTGAGGGGGAACTCGGTCAAGACGATGATGGTATGTGCATGGAAATAGTGCGCCATCTTTCTTGAAGCCATCATTAATGCCAAAGCAAGCTTCTCCAACGGCAAGTATCTCGACTCTGCCGGTAGCGAAGTTTTGCTGACATAAAAGATGGGGAGGTGCTTGATTCCTTCAGCCCGGACAAGCACCGCACTGACTGCATGCTGCGATACGGCCAAATAAAGATAGAGTTCTTCTCCAGGCTCCGGTGTGACCAACAGTGGCGCTGAAGACAGATACTCCTTGAGCTCGGCCAAGGCTCGGTCACACTCTTCATCCCAGGAGAACTTTGATTTTAAGGACTGAAAGAAAGGTTGACAGCGATCTGATGACCGGCTTATAAATCGATTAAGCGCGGCGGCCATTCCGACCAGGTGCTACACGTCTTTCGCCGAGCTAGGCTGTTTTAACTCTTGCACGGCTTGGATTTGTGTAGGGTTTGCTTCGATACCTCGGTTTGTGACTAGGAATCCCAAAAATTTTCCGGATCCCACGCCGAAGGCACACTTAGACGCATTCAAACGTAGCTTGTGCTTTTTGAGAATGGCGAACATCTCGGCCAAGTTAGACAAATGATCTGCCTGATGCCGGCTTTTAACCACCATATCATCAATGTAAGCTTCCATTGTCCGACCCAGCAAAGGAGCAAACATCTTGGTCACCATCCTCTGAAAAGTTGCCCCGGCGTTCTTCAAACCAAAAGGCATGACTCGGTAGCAGAAGAGTCCCCTTGGTGTAGTAAATGAGGTGATTTCTCGGTCGGGGCCATGCATGGCAATCTGATGATAGCCGCGGTAGGCATCCAAGAAACTTAGCCTGTTATGTCCAGCCGTCAAATCCACAAGCTGGTCAATTCTAGGCAAAGGAAAGCTATCTTTCGGACAAGCTCGGTTGACGGTCTTGTAATCAACGCAAACCCACCACTTCTCATTCTTCTTCGGTACCACTACTGTATTTGACATCCACCGAGGATAGTGCACTTCTTGAATTGCTCGTGCCTCCAGCAAATTCTTGACTTCCTCCACAACTACCTCGGCGTGATGCAGCGCCGATCTCCTTGTTCGCTGAATGACTGGCTTGGCTCCGGGGAAAACATTAAGATGATGACAAATAAAACTTTGGATCGAGGCCGGGCATGTCGTAAGGCGACCATGCAAAAACTTCGATGTTGGCCATCAAAAACTCAACCATCTCGGTCCGTTCTGTGGCTGTAAGGCTTGAGCCAAGCAAGAACTTGTCCGGCTGCTCTGTATCAATTTGCACCTCCACTAATTCCTCGATAGCTTTGTCTTCGGCCTTGGTGCCCACATCATCCAAGACACCCTGGTCCTCCGGTCCCTCAATCATTTGAACAAATCCTTTGGCAGCCCGGCTCCCGTTGACTGCCACGAAGCACTGCTTTGACATGACCTGATCGCCCCAAATCTCCTCGATTGCCCCTATAGCCCAGGGAAATCTCATTACTTGGTGAAAAGTCGATGCCACGGCTTGCATAGCGTGGAGCCACCCCCTTCCAAGGATCAAATTGTAAGTAGATGGCACCTGTAACACCCAGAACTCCACCTGTTTGACCATGGATCCGCTTTGACCGGCAGGATAATCTTTTCCAAAGGCCACTCCGGTTGTGAGTTGAAACCAACCAATGGCGATGTCGCCGGGGCCAAATCCGTATCTCGGAGCTTGAGCTGTTTGAAAGTGTCGTAGTACATGATCTCGACCGAGCTTCCCTGATCGATCAAGATCCGTTTGACTTCAAAATCTTTGACGCGGAGTGTAACTACTAAGGCGTCATTGTGGGGTGTCTGAATGCGCTCCAAGTCCCATGAGGAGAAACTGATCACATCTTTCGCTTCCGTCTTCCCCCTCTTGAGCGCAGGCTAAACTGACAAAACTTCCCTCATGTGCTCTGCCTTCTTGATCATACCACGGAGCTCGCAAACACGCGCCGGTTCCACTATGTCGTGGATGACATTAATAACCCCTTGAGGACATGCATCTCGGTCATCCGGTCCCCGCGGATCAACCGGAACCTGATTTGCCTTAACGCCCCCATCAATGTAAAGATCCAGGTGCCCGGCCGCGACTAGCTCTTCCAGGTGTTGCCTCAATGGCAAACAATCCTCAGTCCGGTGGCCTCGCTCCCGATGAAACGTGCAATGATAACGCGGATTGTAGCCATTTTGTCCATCGCCCAACTTAGCAGGAAACCGGACATACTCCTCGTCTCGGATTTCACTAAGTATGCAATAGATCGGAATCTTGAAAACCGTGGTTATGCCAGTCCTTGCCTTTAACCTTCTGTTTGCCTCCGCTATGTCATCTCGGGGGTAGTCATCCCGGTCATTCCGACGTCCTTTACCCCGGTTTTTGCGATTCGAGCCACGGTTTGATTCCTCTTCTCGGTCACTTGAGCGGCTGGACTCTTGCCCAATTGCGTGCACTTTGCCTGCTGTCTTCTTGTCTGTTGCTACCGGAGTTGCCTTCACGGTAGATGCTGACGCATCATCCTCGACTCGGATGTGCTCATTGATGCGCTGCATGAGCTGGCCCATGGATGTCGGTTGGTGCATGGTAAGCGAGTCCCGCAGTCTATGTCCGACTGGGAGACCACACTTGTATTGAGTGATTGCAAGGTTGACCGGGCAATCCAAGATCTCGTTGAAGGTCTCCCAATATCTGGAGTTGTACGCCTTCAATGTGTCGCTCGGTTCCATCTTGACACTCAGTAGGTGATCGACTTCCTTTGGTGTTTTTGTGTTGGTTTTGAAGCGCGTGACAAAGGCTTCGGCCAGCTGATGCCACCTCTCAATACTTCCCTCCGGCAGCCTTTCAAACCACTTCAAGCCTAGTTCGCCCAAACTTGACGGAAAGATGAGGCACATAAGAGCATCATTCTGCCTATGTCCGGTCATGACCTGTCAGAAATAACTTACATGCATGTAGGGATCGGTTTTCCCGTCGTAAAGTGTGAACTTTGGCTGGTGGAAGCCTGCCGGAAGCGGTGTTGTTTCTATTTCCAGGGAGAAAGGGGTGGCACTTAACCTGGCCAAATCTGAATCGACTAGGAGTGGTGCTGCTTGGCGGGGTGGAGGCATTCCGACCTCCTCGCTGGCGTGAACCCCGTAGGATAACCACTGGAATGCCGATATCCTCTGAGCTTCGCGCCGGCGAGCCCGCTCCTTTAAGACCGCCCGCAAATCCTCTGAATGAGCGGAGTAAGAGTACTCGACGTCGTCACTGGACGTGAGGGCCGGTAAGTGCTATCTTGCGCGCTAGACTTCTCTGCATGCACGTCGGAATCACCAACCTGGTAACTTCTGGTAATAGAAATAGACGGAGTGCGTCGCTGACTCTGACCGCCTAAATGGCGAGATGGGGTGCGCTCACTGTGGTCACCCACTCCAGCTACACCCTTCCCTTTGACATGCCGCTTGAGCTCTTCCATCTCCGCCGCCATTCGTCGGATGACGGCGTCTTGGTCCCTCAACTTGTGCTCCAGACGTCTGGCGTGTGACTCTCTCCGCCGCCGATGACCGTTTGGATTCCGCGAATGACCATAACTTCTCCCGCGCTTCTCCCGACTGCCCTCCGGGGAATGTCTCCAAATCCGCCATTAGAAGGATGGCGGGATGTCCCTCTCTCCGTCGGATAAACTCTGGGGTGGCTCTGTCGATGGCAGACAACGGAATCTCATCGTTGTTTGCCATGAACGGCGATCAGATGAGCCTGTAAGACAAGGTTTTGTCTGTCAACTTCCCACAGACGGCACCAATAATGCGGGGAGCAAATATTCAGGCAAGCTCGCACTCCTCTCTTTCAAGCTCCGCTTCTATCCGGTCACCTGCGAGCAAATAACGGTGAGCTACCCGGCGGTGTGTGGCCGGAAAAACCCTCCGACGATCAAGTTAGCGCACACCTTAGGATAGAGAGAGAGAGGAGTGTTTGAGTGTAAGAATTTCCTTACAAAGTGTTCCTGTATCACGTATGGGGGGCGCAGACATGTTTATATACCCTTCTGCGCCCCAAATCTACTCCCATTGGTCTCTCGACACGTGGCTCTGTTATCCCATCTGTCAGCACAAATCTTGCTATACATTACCTAACCCAACTGCTAGCCCACTCTGCCGGGAGCACGGCAGCCGGGCAACATTATCTCGGCTATCAACGGCCATACTGAACATGCCCAAGTGCAGTTGATGTTGTAGTTTTCTACTACCGGGCTTAATTCCAACCGTGCTCAACTGTATTCCGGCGAAGCTGAGCTGGAGATTGGTAACGCCGATCAGCCAAAGACCTTCTCGGCCAAGCTCCAAGCACAGGCCTTCCTACCGGGTTAAGGTACGCGTATTACAACCTTGCAACGCGTAAGCCGGGGAGCCTCATCTAGGCTGTTCCTCCACCTGTCTGGCCTTCGCGGAACCGAGATCAGATAACTCGGTTCCACGTGGGCTTTGCCATTACCGAGCAATATCACGGCCTGATCTTGGAGCCCAATACCTCGGCCCAAATCTGTCCGGCTAACGTCACGGCCCAATCTCAAATCATAAATCTCCCTCTCAATTGCCCCTTAATTCCGTCCGCAAAAGCGTGACTAGGATTATTTATTTTCGACCTGGATAACACTTCCTCGGTCCTCAGAATGCAAAATGGCGACCGGGCTAGTTGACATTCCTGTCTGTAAACTTGCCCGGTTATACTCCTCGGTTGACGTCCTCTTCTTCAAAAGTAGCCCGGTTGACTCAACTCTTCAACCTGTCTCTTCAGTTCTGACGTCGTCATAAATAGGGACACGCGGCGGGCTGCCATTGGTTCTCGAGCAGCCAACCCGGCGTCTTACCTGAATTTGAATTTGGGCGGTCTCGTCTCCTCTATAAACACTCCCCCCCTCATCTTCCTTGAGCTCTTACTGACGCACTGCCATTCCAAGCAACCCAGAGCTCTTGCCTCTTCTCTGCCATTCCTGAACTCGCGCTCGAAGAAGAAGCAGCCACTGCTCCATATTGGTAAGCCCTCCAACCCTTGTTATTGTTATTTTCCTTGATATTTCACACAATAGGGCAATAAAACGTAGTTCTTAGAACATAGGCCATAGAAATTGTCCCAAACCTCCCACTGTTCATGGTGTTCTTCATTTTCGCTGAAGAACTTCGAAGAACTGGGGCAGACCGGGCTCCAGGTCTTCGTTTGATCCAAAAAACCATCCCGACCGAGCAAATAACCTGTTAGACTTAACCATAGCAAGAACCGGGATAACAAAGGTCTTAGCCGCTCAACCGGGCTAAAATCTGGTCTGCTTGGGCGGCCGAGCTCCTTGGTTAACCTCTACGACCGAGGTGGTTTGGCACTCTAGACGACCGAGATAAAGTCAAGCTCGCTTTGCGCAACCGCGCTCCCTCTTACACTTGCCCTCATTTTCCTGCAGAGTCCAAGGGGACCACTAACCATTCTTGAGGCTCCCAAAGACCGAGCAACCACAAATCACCTGACAGTGCCAAACCACAGTCGAGCTAATTTAGCCGGTCGTAAATTGGGAAATTCCGCTTCCTCGTGGATACTCCAGCTGCGCTAGCTGCATTCAGGGAGGAGTACGGCATCCCGGCCGACGTCCACCTTGAGCTCGCAAAAGAAGAGACCACGCCTTGGGGCAGAACAGAACAATGCCCCTTCATCGTGCTGTCCATCATCGAAGGAGGCCTCCGTTTCCCGCTCAATCCACTAATCACCGAATTTCTGTGCCGCACCAGGCTTGCACCCACTCAAGTGTCCACCAACACCTACCGGATTCTCAACGGCGTCCATGAACTGAACAACCGGCTAGGCACTAACTTAGGTTTAGCCGAGATATTAAGGCAATACACGATGGGTCACACCGGTGACGACCTAGCCTATTATTTTATAATCAGACCGGGTAAGGAGAAAATTGTAACCGGCACCCCGGATAAAGACTTGCACGATGGCGATTTTTTCTGGGTGTCGGGCAATTACGAAACAGCCGACATACCGGGCTGGTTTATAAGCAAGAACTTCGGTTCCTCATGTAAGCCGCTCAAACTTGCTCGGTCAGCCTACCTTCTTTATTTTGTAATTAACTAGTTTTCTTGTTTCTTTTGCAGCAATCCAAGCCTTGCAAGCCAACTACCAATTTCCCAACGTAGAGGCAATTCGGACCATGCTCCGCTATCGCCACCGAGATTGCAACGAGCTGCTCGGTTACACTCCAACCTACAGATACTCAACTCCACGCCGGAGTAAAGTTACAGACTTTCTCCGCACTCCAACTCCTCCTCCAGACCCAAATCTGCCAGACGTTCCGCTAATCCGGTTGACCGAGGAACAAGAGATGGCTAAAAGAAGCCGCATCAAGAATCTCCTCACAGCCACATCCGCCAAAGTACCAAGCATTTCTCCCCCGTCTCATGCTGCTGGTCAATCCAGCAGCCCTGTGGTTGTCCTGGCATCTCCAGCTGCCGGGCAATCCAGCCAACCCCGCTGGGCAGGCAAGAGGCCTCGCACAGATCCAACTGTCGAGCTGGTTGCCGAGCTAACAACCGAGCAGCCCACCAACACTGCTGATCCCATTCCACCATGGCGGCCGCAGCTCAAGCACCGGGGCAAAGATATCCCGGCAAATGCTTCTGTCAAGGGCGATAAGGAGCACTTGTTGGCCTTTGACCTCTCGAAAGCTCTCTTGCTGCCAAGTGACGTGGTTGGCAGCGATCACGTCCCTGACACCCGGTTGGTGAAACCAGCAGTGAAATCCATAACCAGGGTAAGAATCCAACTTCCACTGAAATTTTACAAGTGTTTTCCTGGTTCCTTCACTAATCAAATTCGTTTCTTGCAGGCTATCCAAAAGCAACACCTGGTAATGGAACGCATCCACAGACTTCGACAAAAGGCAAATGACACAGCCAGCCAAGTCCAGAGCCTCCAAGCCAAGCTTGGCCAGGCAAAAGCATCTCTCCAAATCGCCAATGCTGACAACAACAGGTTGCACGGTCAGCTTGACGAGGCCGAGAAGAAGCACGATGAGCTCCAGGCCGAGCTGGACGCTCTGAAAAAATCAAGGAAGAAGGACTGCTGAGATGCAAACAACGCCGGCTTCCTAGAAGCCGAGGAAAGCTATAAGAAGCAGGTCTTCGCTACCCAAGACATCTACTTCAAAGCGGGTTGGAAGTCTGCCTACGAGCATCTCGGTTAGGGTCTTGATACTGACGTCTTTGCCACCCCGCCGCCTGCTTCCCTGCCGGCCTACCTCATGCCATATGCCAATGACGTCTTCAGTACATTGCAGGCTGAGGCCGAGGAAGGGCTTGAAGGGGAAGAGGTCGGGGAAGATACTGACGGAGAGGAGCAACCAGAATGGGGGCAGCCCGACCGAACTGAGCCCGGTGTTGAAAATTGATCTCTAGCAGTGAACTTGGAGACAACTCCGGATGATGAATTCACCAATCTCTCCCCCTTAGCTTAGTTTTCTTTTTTCTATTGCTTTTTTTTTGCTTTGCACATATAACCGGGCTCTCTGCCCTCCTTTTGTATTTACTTTCTATCAATGAAAAGCTTTAATTTCATCAAGTATTTGCACAGTTTTCTCGAACTCTATCTTCAGCAAAATATCTCGGTTTAAATCACTAAGTTGCACAAATCACCAACTAGCTTGACCGGAATTAACGTCTCGGTAAATTTAGTAAAATTGAGGAACTTCTTCAACCGGAATAAACATCTCGGTGGGAACAACAAAGTTGAACAAATCACTAATTCTTTCAACTGGAATAAACCATCTCGGTTGAGAATAGCTAAGCTGAACAAAACATCAACTTCTTCAACCAGAATAGCCATCTCGGTTGGAAATCCTAAGTTGAACAAGTCATCAACTCTTCCAACCGGAGTAAATCATCTCGGTTGGGAATCCTAAGTTGAACAAGTCATCAACTCTTCCAGCCGGAGTAAATCATCTCGGCTGGGAATCCTACGTTGAACAAGTCATCAACTCTTCCAACCGGAGTAAATCATCTCAGTTGGAATCTCTGAGTTGAACAAACCATCAACTCCTTCAACTGGAGTAACTCATCTCGGTTGGAATCTCTGAGTCGAACAAACCATCAACTCCTTCAACCGGAGTAACTCATCTCGGTTGGAATCTCTGAGTCGAACAAAACATCAACTCTTTCAACCGGAGTAAATCATCTCAGTTGAGAATCTCAAGTATTCAAAGCAATCAATCAAAATGCTAGGGCAAAGAAGACACTTCTATATATTGACAAAAAGAATTACATTCTGAAGTGTAAGGCAAAAAATTCCTTTGCACAAAAAGAAAACAAAAGCTAGTAATAGTACAGTTTGAGGTTGGCCGCATTCCATGGCCGGGGTATTCCTCTACCATCGAGATCCTCCAAGTGGTATGCCCCCTTGCCCGCCAGACCGGTTATCTTGTAGGGTCCTTCCTAATTTGCCCCTAGTTTGCCTTCACCTGGCACCAGGGTGTTGCCCATAACTTTCCTCAAAACCCAATCACCTACTTTGAACGGTCTGGGGTGCACCGTTTTATTGTACTTCCTTGAGAGCTCTTGTTGGTAGGCAGCGATGTGGATGAGAGCCTTTTTCCAGCGCTCTTCTACCAGACCCATTTCCAGAGCAATGGCCTCGGCGTTTAGCTCGGGTTCAAAACTTTCACTTCTGAGAGTGGGCATGCCTACTTCCAACGGTATGACCGCCTCCATGCCATAAGCCAAAGCGAATGGAGTTTCCCTGGTAGAACGTCGCCCCAAAGGACGCTGCAGAGTTCCTCAGCCTACTTGCCCTTCGCCTTCTCTAGCCGTTTCTTCAGCCCGTCAAGAATGGTCTTGTTCGACGCCTCGGCTTGACCGTTGGACTGTGGGTAAGCCGGTGTGGAGTTGTAGAATTCAATCTTCAAATCTGCACAAAACCCTCTGAATAGGCGACCGTCAAACTGGGTGCCGTTGTCAGAGATCAAAATTTTAGGGACGCCGAACCGTGTTACCACATTCTGCCTGACAAACCGCTTCACGTCTTTCTCCTTGATTGTTGCCAAAGGCTCGGCCTCAACCCACTTGGTGAAGTAGTCTGTTGCCGCGATGAAGAACTTCCGGTTGCCTGGTGTTGTTGGGAGCGACCCCACTATGTCTAATCCCCACATTGCAAAAGGCCAAGGACTGGTGAGGGAAAGAAGTTCTCTGGTTGGCTGGTGGATTTGATGTGCAAACTTCTGGCACTTTTCACACTTACGAACATATTTCTGGGCGTCGGCTTGCATGCACGGCCACCAATAACCTTGTGAAATAGCTCGGTAGGCCAAGGACCTGCCCCCAATGTGACTGCCACAGATGCCTTTGTGAATTTCATACAGGAAGGTTTCCACGCTACTCGGGTGCACACACTTCAGGTAAGGACCGGTGAAAGACTTTTGTACAAAACGCCTAAAGGAGAGAGCCAAAACCGCTCTGACTTTACACGCACTTTGTGTGCTTCCTTCTTGTCGGTTGGAAGAGTCCGTTCTCTGAGAAAAACGATGATAGGGTCCATCCAAGAAGGACCTAACTCGGCGCAGAATACTTCCGTCTGCCCGGTTTCTTCAATACTGGGTCTCGGTAGGAATTCAATCAAAAGAGGGTTGGGAAATGAGCGGTCGACCATAGAGGCCAGGCCAGGCCGTCCAGCTCATCTGCCCGGTCATTTTCTTCTCGGCCGATCTGTTGGACCCTAATCGCCTGGAATCGCTTGATGTGGTCCCTGACCAAAACTTGGTACTTTATCATTCTGTCATCCTTTGCCTGGTAGACCCCAGAAACTTGGTTAACCAAAGGCTGGGAATCACTATAAACCATTAACTCTGATGCCTGCATCTGAAGCGCGCTCTTGAGACCGGCCAAAAGCGTCTCGTACTCGGCCTCATTGTTGGATGCTGGGAAGCCAAGGGTGATAGAGTGTTCAATTGTCAACCCGTCTGGTGATATCAAAACTATACCTAGCCCGGCGCCGTGACGGTTCGAGGCTCCATCAACAAAAAGTTTCCACATCTCCCCCACGAAGAGCTTCCAGCATTCTGAGGGGTCCTGAGAGGCTTGAACGTTGATGAGGTCACGACTGCTCGGCTGTTCGGTTTCAAGTTCTATGTTGATTGGTTCCAATTCAGTCACCCTTGATGATTCGGCACCAGACTCAGCAAGTTGATCTGCAATGCTCAAGTCCGTAGGCGAATCACCAGGTTGCGGTATTATGCCGGCCGCAGGTTCTGAGCTGTGTGGTTCCATTTCTTCCCCCCTTGGTGATGCGGGACCGGACAGAGCAGGTTGGTCGGTGATACTCAACTCCGTCATCGCATTACCGGGTGGTAAAACCGTACAAACTGAGGGTGCTTCAGTGGTGCGCACAAACTCCGCGTCGCTACCTCCACCAACTGGTTGTATCTCGGATGGTCTTGCATGCACCTCATCATCTGCCACGGGTACTAAATCTGAAATTTCTATTTGGCATTGGTATTTCATGCTATTGTGTTCATGAACATGCTTGTTAATATATATGAATGTGTCTTAATATGATATCACACATGCCATGGTTGTATATCTTATATTTTAGCCCTTCAATGATGCTTACACTCATGCAAGTTTATTCTTGTTACTTGTTTGTACTAACCAACTTAAAACATTAATCTAAACGAAAACTTAATGGGGTGGCTAATGGGGTTTCGATCACATGAGTATTATTATGAGATAAATTTATGTCCTAATTGAATTGTTTGACGGGGTGTGTTCCCTTTTAAAAATTACAATCTTGCGCAAGTAGTTGTTCGGGACCCTTGAACGGAGCAGTTGTATTCGGACCCTAGGTGGTTTGGTGTAAGGAGGGAATGGGCAAGGCCCTATTTTACCATCTCTTTTGAGGCCCTGCAGTTGGCGCTACGCGGTACATAACTGTTGGTAGGCATTCGAGGTAAGGTCTGCAACAAAGCAGCAAAAGAAGGGGCATATCGAATAATCCGCGTCCAATTCTTGTGGTTGGGGGGATGAAGTCTCTTTGGGGGATTTCTAGCTTACTAACACCTAACTTTGTAACCCTTTGCTTGTTTAGTTGAATATCATGCTTCATTACTTGTTGTCATATTTGTGATTGTGTATTGGACTGGGAAAAAAAGACGGGTGTGTGTGTGTGTTTACTAGGCATTCGAAGCTCATAGTGTATCATGCCAGGTACTGAAGAAAATACTGCGCTAGGAGACAATGAACCAGAGACCTTTGAAGACTTCTGGCTATCTTAGACTAACTAAACTCTTTTTTGTTGTTTTGTACAGTCCCTCAGAAACCTCATCTTTTGTTGGAATGTAATATTGATGGGATTTACTCTTATAATTCGGGTTATATGTATTATTCTCCTATTATTGTACGCATAATATGTTTATTTCATCAATTTAGTTTCCTATGTTGCTCTTGAGACTTTGCGTCAATGCCATGTAAGATCTGTCAAAAAGGTAGTTTACTACCTAAGAAAGCTAGACTTAGAAGGGAGGCTAATTTGACTCCTGCAACGATCTGGGATCTTACTGGTATTGTCCATAGGACTCAATAGTGGCTTTCCCTTGCTACCACCCTTAGTGTAAAATTTTGGGGCGTCGCATTCACATCACTAAATAATACTACACAATTGCTCAGCCAAAAATTCTAATTATTTTTGTTAAGTTTATTGGAATACCTATAAATAAGCTTTTTATATACTAATTTTATCACACTATCATTTGAGTATTGAAGAGTAAACATATTGATTGGGATTATTATGCATTTTCCCCTTAATTTATATATTTTTAATATTAGTTTCTCTATTTTTTTAGTTATAGTTAATTATATCTTTTAGTCCCTAAAGTATGTTATTTGTATTATTTTGGTTTCTAGTGTTTAAATTGTATCAATTTTGTGCATAATATATAAAAAGTGCTTCAATTCGATCCCTCAATCTAATTTCATCAATAGATGTGGTTAAAGTTAAGAATAAATGTGAAAAGTCACTTTAAAAATTATAATTTTATTCTCTAAATTATGTGATAAGGGTCAATTTAGTCACTTCAATTACACGTTTACTCTTAATTTTAATAGTGTCTATTGACAGAGTTTGGTTGAGAAACTGAATTGATTTTTTTTTTATACATCGAAAACCAACATGATACAAATCTCATATTTTGAGGATTAAAAATGAAATTAACCATTTCATTGATTAGTTTCCCCACAAAAGAAAAGAATTTAGCTATTTTCTTTTATTTTTTGCTTATTTTCTCTTTTCTTTTTCCTTTTTTGTTCATGAATTCATGATTGAAACAAAACAAACAAAAAGCATTTTGACTAAAAACTTGTTTTATATGAAAAGGGAATTAACAAATTAACGATTTATTTTTATTTATTCTTCACAGAAACTATTTTGTTGAACAATTATATTTTTGGATTTTCCTTTACGGTGTCAACATGGCAATAAATGTTTTCCATTTTCTAACATTAAAGTTGACAAAGCAATTGGAGATTACTTGAGAAAGCAAATCAATTTTTTTCCCTAAATATTTGATGATTTGAAAGTTCATTTCTGTTGAAAATTAATGTTATTTGTAGTTCTACTTCATCTTAGTATTTTGAAAGTGAGACAAATTATATTTTCATTATCTGTGGGTAATTAATAAAAAAATTCTTTTAAAATTAAGAATGAGAAGGATATGACTATAAAAACTTGTTTTTGATTACTATTTTTTATATTTTCATAATTTTTTTTTTCTCTTTCTCGTAGGTAGGATGTTAGTAGGGGTGTAAGTTATTGGAGTTGGTTGGGTTGAAAGAAAATTTAGCATTCGGTCGAATCCTTCAATTTTGTTAATTGAGGTATTGAAATTTACTATATATTAAGGTTTAATTTGCGGTATTTTAGGAATACAGTAAACAGTTAATTTTTGATTTTTAACCAAATTTTTTGATTTTTTTGAAAAGTGATTTACGAAGTTGGTAAAAAACTATTTTTTTACTTTTAGGGTTAATATTTGTCTATGATATCACATCACAATAAAATAATCAAAATGTCCACAAATGGTGATTTTCCCTAGCCCTCAGCTGTACACATGGAGGGTAGTTCATGTAATTTCACACATTGTGTTTTGCTAACTTCCCAAATAATGTTAAGGCGTTTTTAGCTGTCTGAGGCTACGTTTTTTATGCTGCAAAACGCAACTTTTATTTGGGTTCCCAAATCACCCCTTTTTTTCTTTTTTTTAGTTTAGGGTAAATGATGGGTTCATAGAAAATTTAAAAGATTTTATAAAAATCTATAAAGTCCTACCTTGTGAATAAATGAAGAGAGATGAATGTAAATGTTTTGTCCTCAAAAAAAAAAAAATGTAAATGTTCTAGAAATATCTCTCCTACTGATTTTTATTGTAAAACATTTAATATTTGTGATTTATCTTCTAATACTAAAAAAAAAATAGAATATAAAAATTATTGAAATATAATATTTCAATCGATTCAATTGATATTGATACAAAATTTTCCAACCAAAACATATCGTACCTTATGAAAAACTTACTAAAAATTAAAATTTCAAACGATCTCAGTTTTGCTAGTGTTTCTTGTAGCCCTAGATGTTCAAATGTTCAATACTTCTATATAAGCTCGAACCTCCAACCTCTCTCTGAAACTTAGGCCTCGTTTGGGAATAGGCTAATTTAATAACTTTTTGGCTGTTTGGCTAAAATATGAGCTTAAAAAAACTAGCATGTTTGGGATGACTTTTTGACTTTTTACGAAAAGATGTGCAAAAAATAGAGAGAAAAGAGAATCTTTGACTTTTTGGTATGGATTTTTGACTTTTTGATTTTTTTAGTAATTTTTTGACTTTTTAACTAAACCGGCGGCTTCCCAAACGAGGCCTTATATTATTTTGAGTTTTAACAATGCTCCCAAAATATTTTATGCCCCCATTAAAGATAGCGTACAAATAGCGTAACTAAAGTCTCGTTTGGGAACTATAATTTTTAGTCAAAAAGTTATTATAAATTATCACATCACTCTCTCTATTTTTTTGTATAATTTTTTTATAAAAATATCAAAAAATTAATTAAAATAATTAATTTCTAAATGCGATCTAAATCCATACGAACCATCGTGCATCATATATTAGCTAAAGTTACAAATGATTAAGCCATTTAGTTCTAATTTAAGATTTTCTTTCGTTCATTCTTTTCAAAATAAGTTTCCAAAATATGAAAACACATTTTACGAGGTAATAGTTATGGAAGGCACGGAATACTCTTTCTTTTGTGTATCATCCTATGTTCAATGCCTCATTGTGATAAGATAAAAGGACAATAAAAGGTGGACTTGGAAGGGAAGCACATGATGGAATTGCCCCTAGAGGCTAATGTGAGTCATTGCCTTAAAAATCATAAAAGGCTTTTTGTATACAAATCAATGTAGAAAAAAAACCACACACAAGTTCTTCATACACATCTACCAAAAGGGTCAATATATAGTAGCATATGTATAATGTGTACTCATTCAAATAATAATTATAATGAGTTGAATGAAATTGAATTTATGCTTTAATCTCAATTGGAAATTTATTTTAAATTATTAAACACTATTCATTTTGGACCCAATTGATTAAATTGTGACTCGTTAGTAACCATGTAATAATGTTATGATTTTATTATTATTATTTGATTACCATAAAAGAGTGGTGAATATTTATGGTACGTACCATTAAACGAAATATATTTTGTGGTGAGAAAATGTTATATTTACTTTTGTCATTAAAGATGTTGAAATGTAATTTTAAATTGACATATATATATATATAGGTGTATCTATAAATAGAACTTAATAGATATTTTTTCGTACTTTGGGAGCTCTTTCCTAGTTCTTGCTGTGAGGAAAAGAAAAAAAAAGGTTCCAATGTTGGTTTTTCATGAGTTTGATCTTGTATAAGTCATTTTTGACCCCTAGTGCTTTGGATCAAAATGTAGAGGGCAGAAAAGGCGTCATTTGGCTCCGAGCAGATTTAATTTCTGTTGCCAAAAAAATTTGAAAGCTTCTTGGCTTGAGGTAGAGATTTCTCCTACACGTCTTTATACACTTTTACTTGATTATATGGAGCTTAGAGTTGTATATAATTTAATTATAATTTTTGGAAAATTTGTGATTTATTTGCTTAAAAGGGAAATTTTGAGAAAAATAAAAAGTTGATGCCCAAATTGCTAAAGTATAAACTTGGAATATGTTTGTAAGGTTATGAAAGAGCTATGTTTTAAATTTGAAAAAAAACGGACTTCAATTCGATCATTTTGAAATTTTTACCGGTTTGCAACCAAAAGAGCATTTTTTAAAAAAATAAAGAAATTATATTTAACTTTTGGGGCTTTTGATCAAAATAGGATGTCATAGTTGAATAATGCTTGGAGAATGAGTTTGGAAAGAAAATGATGTTTTCTTGGGCATTAACGGTATTATTTTGTTTAATGTATTTGTTGGAATAAAACTGACACGGTTAGAAATGAACCTTGAGAGGTTACTAGACATGATTATGATATGAAAACTAATGTAGTTATTCATATTTGATGAGATGTGAAATAGATTGTATTTGTCGAAATTTTTGGAATTTAATTGTTTAAATAGCTGTTTTGGGCTATCGGTGGAGGATAGATATGATTGTTGTAGAAATGCATGAGACTTAGGTAAATTGAACCACATTCCTCATTTGTTGCATTGGACATTACATATTACATTCATTTCATTGGAAATGTATCTGTTTTTGAGAAATGTTTGGAAATGTATTTGTTTGCAAAAAGATGAATACTTGGTAAATCTGGGTAAGGGGTGTAGAACCGCGCGGTTAGGTGTCGAGCCTTCCAGTTTACTGGTAAATATGACAGTGGTAGTGCATTAGGGCATACTTACAGACACTCACCTAGAGATTCACAGAGCCTGTATTCATGTAACATATATGGTTTAAAATGGAAATGGTTTTATATTTGTTGTTGCATTTCAACATTGCATGCTTTATAAAAAGAGAAATAAACAGTTTTTATCATGAGCATGGCATGAGCATCCTCCTCTTTAGTCTTGTCATGATCCATATGTTGTGTAGTATATCTCTACTAGGTTGTAGCTCACCCTATAAGGGAAATCATTTCAGGTACAAGTGATATGCCTCTGCCAAGGCACTGACTTGGGAGGACTCGGATCTGAGGCTCCATTTTTGTTTTATGGTAATTTATTAAATGTAAGCCCAGGGCTATTTTTGTGTTGAATTGAAACTCCATTTTGTGTAACCAAGAATTAAGGGTGTAATTTTGGCCCAAGCCGGGCTCATGTCGAGCCTTGCAGGCTCCCGCCAAAAAATCGGGCCGGCCCGGCCCGATCCACGAGCCAAAAAACTAGGCCCAACCCCAAGCCTAGGCCCAGGGATATTTGGGCTATGGGCGGGCCAGTGGGCCGGGCCCCTAGGCTTGGGCTTGGGCTCGGGCTTTGGGAGGGCCTAAACAATTTTTTATATTTTTTAAAATTTTTTCTATCAAAATTTTATTATTTTTCATTAAAAACAACATTGGGCCTCGGGTGGGCCAAGCTTTTTGGGTGGGCCTTGAGCGGGCCCATGGGCGGGGCACGGGCCGAGGTTCAAAACGATGGCCCAGGCCCAGGCCCAAGGCCTCGGGTCAGGCTTGGGCTCGGGCCTTAACCGGCGGGGCCCACCTCGGGCCGCGGGCCAAAATTACACCCCTACCAAGAATGTTCTTGGATAAATTTGTAAGTCTGTAGGGCACTTATCGTCTGTTCGGCTTCCATTTCATACTTCTTGTAAAATGCATGCTTGGGATTGGAACTGGGGTATTGAGATGTGAACAACATGTATTTGGCATTTGGGATTAAATGGAAATGGATGTATGGAATAGTTAGCTATATATATGTGTTTTTCTATCAGGTGGGTTTGTTGTATAAATAGATATACCCTGCACAATTTTTGGAGTGTTACAATAATGTAATGTGTACTCACTCAATGACAATTTAGATTGTAACTTCAAATTCATTATATCGTAGTATAAAAAAAGATACACATCATGTACTAAATATTCAAACCTAATAATGATCAAAATCCTCTCTATTATATGAATAGAATGGAGAAGTCCATTACATATTTTATGGTTATAAACAGATAAGTGAATATATCTTTTTTTAAAGTAAATGCTACAATATACACTTCCAAATGATTGCATATATGGAGGGCCGGCCCTGGGCATGGCCCTTCCCAGGCCAGGCTTAGGGCCCCTCAGAATACATCCAAAAAAAGGGGTCTCCTCATATTATAGTTTAGTATAATATATTAGGTATATGTGATGTCCAAAAAAAAATTAAAGAAGGCCCAAACTAACTTAAAATAAATTGACTCATTGAAAAATTAAAAGGCCCATTCAAAATTAAAAAGGTCCACTCTCTCTCCCTATCTAATTCCAAACCCTAACTCTTTTGACACAATTTTTTTGCTCTTTACCTTCAAAAAAAAACTTGATTGAATAAAAAAAAAATAAAAGGTCCCAGATAATCTAGTGATATTTATTAGTTCATTATTGGTTTTGGACCCTGAAAATCTCAAGGCCAGACCTGTTACTAGCTAAAAATTTATAATAAAAAGGCAAAAGTTGAAGGAAGTACTTTTCTCTATTTTTTTCAATAATTAATTCTTTTCAGTTTATTTAAACTATTTTTATTGGTAAGTTATAAGTAAAGTTACAAACATTCTCGTAGCATTAGCTCTGCATAAAAAATAAAAATAAAAATAAAAAGAGTATGCCTACAAGTTGCGCCAAACAGGGTTGTTGAGTGATTATGGTCTATTGTTGACATCTTTTGATCAAAGTTACTGAACCAACTTCAAAGTTACTGAACCAAAGCTCTCTTCCAAAGTCATTTGATCAATAGTATGACACTAAATTATTGAAGTGAATGAAAGCAACTTGAATTTGAGTGTACTTTAATCTCATTGTTATGCAATCAACTTTCTTTTTTTCTTTTTTCCACATCCAGAGTCCAACAAAATTTAGCCATTTGCATTTTTTTTGGGTATAAAAATGAACGTGAATTGGAAGCTATTAAGGGTGTGTTTGTTTGGACGGACTGGATAAGGAGGGATTGTAATCCATCGGACTATTAGTCTTGGAATACATTGTCCCCGGACTATTTGGTTGGACTGGATTTGTATCCTATGTTTGCTTAGTCATGGGATTAGATGTCTGGATTTGACTATTTTTAGTGAATTCAATGTTTGTTTGAGATATTATGGAGAAGGATAAATGCTCAAATGACTATTTTATCATTTCAATTATTTACTAAGTAATAGCAATATTAAACATAGCTTTAATATTTTAATTATTTTTAGCTAGATTAAATAAAAATTTATTTTATTTTATTTTTTACACAATTAAATAAATTTATTTTTAAAAA